>CM012459.1:23731250-24040077 GCA_003999625.1 Oryzias javanicus | reverse complement strand
ACCTCATTCAAAGCAGAACCATGACTAAAAAAAATCAACCAAAAAAAATCAATCAAAATCCAATCAAACCATTAACTCTAAAAATTCACCAAAGACCAACCAACTCAATAAAATTCAACAAGTCCGTCCCTAAACTAGTCAAATCAATGAGGCCTAATGAATCAATCGATCAATAAAACTAATGAAGCCCAATTAATTAATTAATATTAATTTTAAAAAAAAATAATAATAACAATAATTAACAACTGTATTACCATTATCATAATCACCAGATGAGGAGAAATGTCCGATCAGAAATCAAGCTCAAAATCAGACACGAGGCGGGACGCACCACTGCAGTTAGGGGACTGTAAACGAGCTGGGGAACGCTCCTGCTGAAAGCCTTGTTAAAAATATGTTAAAATTATTTATCAGAAGGGCACGACTATAGGGAATGTAGCAACACCCACAGAGGACGACAAGAGAGGAAAACACAGCTAAGGACATAAGAACTGAAGCAACAAGGGCCTGATATTTCCCAAAAATTGACTCCTAAAAATCCCATACAGATGTATTAACGCCTGAATGTTCCTCCAACTTAGAACTGAATGTGCGCAGGCCATCAACAGCTCTGATCAGCTGACCCGTCGGAGAATGAACGTAATTAACAACAGTTTAAATAATAGTGCACCACCAAAGGGCAGACTCAAACCCTGCAGTGACCTGATCGACAAGCTTGCACTCATCTGGAACACCTCTGGAACACCTCTGGAACACCTCGCATCAATATAAGTAAGATCTGAGGAAGAATCATCAACAGAGCGCCTAAGGCGGGCAGGACAAGCATCGGGGCGATCCATGGGAGACACAAACACAACTGTGGCAGGCAGGAGGAAGAGTTAAAGGGACCAACCAGGATGTGACCTGCAAAACTATTAGCAAAACAATAAAAACACACCTATAGCAACATCAACGTCAAAGAGGGAGGGGGAGGGGCCCCGTCCCAGAAGCTAACGGGAGACAACAAACAGGACATGCAGTAGAAACTCAGGGTGGGAGGCAGAGGAGCAATCCTCAAAAGTGGCCAGGGATCCAAGCAAACAACACAACAGCGGTCCGCTGAGCCAACTGAACCTCTGTTCTGCAAGAGAAGCCAGTTTATTAGTAGAACCTGAAATACCTGACATCACCTCGAGCAATCATCAACTGTCGGCCCCTCTGTATAAAATGAAGCATGCTGTGAAGTAAAATGTGGACCAACAATCAAAACACCAAACAAATCAGAGTGGTAATATTGCTACAGATGGAGAAGGAAGTGAAGGGGTCTTTTGTGGCGCCGGACCTATAAACAAACAGAGTCATGTGGAAACAGGAAGTGTTATTCCAGGACGCAATTCTGGGGGGTTGCACAGGCAGGGGGAAGGTGGAGGTGTTGAACGAGATTGCAAACCTCTGCACCAATGCCTTTGTGGACGCAAGACGGGGGAGAAGAATCAGCGGCTGATGTGGGGGCTCGATCGGAGGCCTGGACGGAGGGGCAGTGGAGGTGTCATTCAGAGAAGGGGAAAGGGGAGTTGAGTTGGTCGATGAGGGGGCAGCAGGGGATGGAGACGAAGGGGGTTCGAGTATCCAGAGAATGGGGAACACGATGATGATGGACAGGAAGAAGAGGAGGCAGGTGGGGCCTCTCAGGGGCCAGCCAAACTCTCTGAATGGATGCCAGGGGCGGGATTCTTCACGGTGAGGCTGAAGGGTTGGAGCTTGCACGCTACTACTGTCGCAGTGGGACGCTATTTCACTCCACACTGTTTCTCCCCGGGGCGATGCAGCCGGACAGGCCAGTCCGCTGTTCAGGAGCTGCAGGTCTGGGGCTCGGTGTCGGTCTGGGGGTGGGACCCTCTGGCAGCACGATGCACGAACCATCACGCCCAGCGATCTCGCCCAGGAATCTCAGCTGCGGTCTGCCCGGTGAGGAGGACCTGGAAGAGGCCCAGCCAGTGCTCGTGGTTTCACCGCCTGTCAGAGTCTGGAGCCCGGCCTCTCACCTGTGACGCAAAAGCTAACACAAAGCCTCCATTTCATCAAGATTTGCCTCATACTCACCCGATGGGGTCTACATCCATCCTCAGAGGTTGTGCAGGTCCTGGGAACTATTATCCTAGTAGAAGCTCGTTGGGAGTGAACTGAGTGTTAGCATACACAACACATTTTACAGTAATGAGAGAAGTAAAAAGCGCTTAAACCCAGTTAAATTTGTTCTGTGCACAGATTTTTGCCAATTGATGCTCTAAAAGTTAGATCAATTCAATAAACAACAGTACAATAAGACCTGTTGTCCGAGTTGACCCGGAAAACTGTAGTGAGGAAAGAAAGGATTGATTAGACATTTGGGTCAGAAAGAGAACGTTTGGATTAGGATTAGGGTTAGGGTTAGGGTCAGCCGTTGCTGGTCAGGCTTCTGGACATTCTGCAAAAGAGTCAACAGTAAAGGCAGGTTACTTCCACATCTCTGGTTTCACTGTATCAAAACAGGCCATAGAGACATGGAAGGAGATGATGACGACATGTCAGAAGCCCTTCAAGCTGTGAAAAGAACAACATGGGAACCTTGGGAAAAAACAGTTGTAATAATTCACATTAAAAATGAAAACAAGTTTGATCACAGCTCTCTGTTTGTGACCTCCATCTTTGCCTTCAGCTGCTCTGCTTGCAGACTCTTGTGGGCCTTCAGCCTCTGTTTTCCTAACAGAGATAAGCTTAACAAAACATTTTCTCTGAGCTCCTGCAACTTTTCCTCTTTTAAGTTCTGTTTTGGAGCACAAGTGAATGTTCAACTGCCAGAGATAGTTTCTAATTATGAGTTTATTTATAATCGAAAATGCCGGTCGCTAATAATCCAAATTCAATATGTGACGCTCGAATAAAAAAAAAAGTAAAGTGCCCAAGCAGGCTCATAGGAGGACAGAGGTGCGGACTCTGCAGTCCCATGAGCCATGCAGACGGAATAACCCGCGCAGTAACATTCAGAGACAGGACCACAAAACAAAAACACAAGGTCTGGTTCCGGAGCGGTTGGTCAGTCCTGTCAGGTCCAGGCGTGCAGTCAGTCAGAGTTCAGCAGCACAGTCATGAGGGAGACCCTCGTCAGGTGTGAGCAGCACAGTGGCTGGGCTGGATTTAGGACCAAAACCTTTAACAGTGAAATCGGCAGCTCGAGCAAACAAGTTTGATACCTGAGGAAACTGGGAAGGGAATAGTGCGATGACCTGCGCTCCGCCAGGATGAGGCGGACCTCATGGGGACCAGAAGTGTCAGAAGTGAGCAACCCACAAGATCTCTGGAAGCTGCTAGGGTCTTCTCCGCCCCAGCAATGGCACGCAGGCAACGAAGAAGTCCAGCAGCAACAGGATCAAGCTTACAGGAGAAATAAGTGTCTGGTCTGAGAGTTCCACCATGATCCTGGAGGAGGTCAGAGGTCATGCAGCCCCCTCTCTCCTTCACAGTCTATGTGAATGACCTGCATGGATCCACCAGGCCTAAAGTGGGAGGAGATTGGAGAGCAAGTTTCAGTGATGTGAACAAACTCTCAGCTTCTTTTGTCACTGCACTTCAGAACTCATTGTTTAGATTGGTTAACTCACCTAGGGGCTTGGTTAATTCTGAAAAGTTTGGAACAAAAATTCTACAGTAGGAGCACAACCCAACGAAAGACAGGAGTTGCTTAACAGTCTCCGGTCTCGGCGCCTGTTGGGTTGCAGTGAGATGTTTGGAGGAAAGGCTTTTACCTTCTGCACTGAAAACATGTCCAAGGAACGTGACTTCTTCTCTGGCAAACTGCAATTTTTGTCTGCTGACTTTGTGGCTTCGAGCTGTGCAGAAGGGCAGAACCTGGTGTAGGGCAGAAAGTGGAGAGAGAGTCGGCGAGAGCTCTGTTGTGAACTGTAGGTGATTCACAGTAGCCCTGTGGCATGTGGGTGAAGGTGTACCCTCACCCATTAAACTGAAATTGCAAACCAGAACTGAGAGTCTGGGTGAACAGGAACAGAAAAAAAAAGGCATCAGAAAGATTAAGGACAGAGAACCACCAAGAGTTAGGTGGTACATTAGACAAAAGGGTGCAGGGATTTGGGACAGATGGAGCACGTGCATGTACAGCTGCATTGACAGAGGTCAGATCTTGGACAAAGCGCCATTCCTCAGAGGCTGGAGGAAGACAATACTTTTTAACAGGCAAAATCGGGGTATCAACAGGGGAATCATCACAAGGGATGACTGTACCTGCTTCCAAAAATGAGTTAAAAACTGGGGTGATGCCTGCAATCGCTGCAGGCTTCAAGGGGTACTGAGCCCGTCGGGTCTGAAGTGAGAAAAAAATCAAGCTGCCAATCTAGAGCATGGTTGCACGCTCCAGTCCAGGAACCCAAATCTTTCCATTTATCAGTGGGGCTTTTGGACAAGGAAATGTGAGGGTCACTTCCTGGAATCTAAAAAATAATAAAACAGAAACAAACATCGCACAGCGCGTCGCAGTCCAGAAAAGACTGCACACAGACAAACAATCATTCACACTTTTCAAAAACACACTTTTATGCACTGGGTCTGGGTCCCCTGAAAAAACTTAGGCAGTACAATGAACATTTTCTGGTAGCATCAGCTGATCTGGGAAAGTAACTCTGTCTTTAGCTAAGGCTACAAGCTCATTCTGTCGTTCATAGTAGATCTGCCATTGCTAAGAGCTCTGGATATCTGGGAGGAGAGGTTGATTAACCATAGCGTAAACACATTCACGCTGTGGTTCAACAGTCATTCCATCAGGAGAGGAGTGGAAGGCCTAACTTCAATAATAATTCATGACTCATCAGACTAAAGAGTCAGCAAGAGGGAATAAGAAAAGTGTGTGAGAACAGAGCTGTTCAGGATTGGTACATGTGAGGGGTACCGAAAAATGTTCTCAATGAACTCCAAAGACCTGTCTGAGATAGTTACTGTTGTCATAGGGAGACACAGAGTGCCATCATCTGTGGGGAGGTGTAAATGTGTAAGTGTGTGTGCGTTCTTATCTGAGCAGGGAAGCCACAGCCGGCACCGAATCCAGACCTCTAACCCCTCCTTCTCCTCAGTCTGCGTCTTGATGGTGGGAGCTGGGAGTTTCCGTGTTCACGCCCACGAGGAGGTCCTGTTGGTTCTGATGTCCACGCCCACTGTGGTTCTGGGCTTTCAGTGGACAGTTCTTTGACCAATGTCCATGGGCTCCACAATGGAAGCACGCGTTCATTGCAGCAGTCAGCAGGGGGTTGAGTGGGGGTAAGGCTGTTATAGCGCCTGGCAGGAGAGAGCAGTTGGAGGGGCTTGTGGAGTGACGCATGTTGGAGGAGGTGCAGCTGGGCATGATGCTGGGCGTCGCTCTTTGTCTTTATTATTATTATTATTTTATTTTTATTTTTTTTCTCCGCTGGCGGTGCTGCTCGAGCTTGGCGTGGGTGATCACCTGGGCCAGGTGGACAGTGCTGTCCTCACCACCCACATGAGGGTTTTTCGTGACGTCACTGAGGGGCCTCTGGAGGTTGTTGAGAAAGTCCTGTTTGAAGAGGGTCTCATAAGGTGTCATGTCCCCCTGAGGGGAGCCAGGCTTGGTCATCCCGCTGTGGTTGTCGTAAGCGGTTTGCAGCCGGTCGAGGAGCTCCTCCACATCTTCTTCCTCATGTTGCATGCAGGCGCTGACCTTTTGTAGTCGCACTGGACAGGGAAGTGAGCACGAACAGCCGCTGTCAGTCCATCTTTTTGTCGTCTGTAGGCCGCGTTCGCTGCGTTCTGGTTGGCAGGTTCATGCCAGTCATGATTGCAGGCTGGTGCCGGGCCTCGAAGTGACTCCTCAGAGTGGAAAACTGAGGTTGTCTCAGGATGCAGCATGATTCTAGCCAGTTCTCCAGAACTGGGCACATAGTCTCTGACAAGGTCCTCCAGGGTTCACACCAAGATCTTCCTCACCTTTTTCTGGTTTGGGCAGGTGCTTGGATGCAGCCACGACGTCATCGGCAGTCCATGCGCGGTACACAAACACAGGCGCTCGAGGGCCGGCAACTTGAACCATAGGAGCTGTTAGCACTGTCAGGCCTTCCTCCTGCTGCTGCTCTCCTGTTTTGCCTTTCCAAAGCTGTGTTGTGAGCAGGAGCTGATAACACCACTTCAGCAGGAGCTGAAGGCCGGAGCCTAACTTCCTCCGCTTTCACAGGAGGAGGGGGGGGCATCTGCTCTGCTTTGCTGTCGCTGCAGCTTCATCTCAGGTTGCATGGATGCTGCTGTTGCGTTCTGGTCTGCATCATCACTGGGTGTTTCTGGCTAACCCGGTTGAGCTAGCAGTGGCCGGCGTGGAGGAGGGGCAGAGTCCAGACTCGATCCGACTGCAGCACTCCAGAGATTCTGTGTAGATGAGAAAAGGAGGGTGCTGAGAGAGTTTCTATATTTGTAGACGGTTAATCAGACTTTTCTTTGTTTTCTTTGTTTTTTTTCTTTCCATCTCTCACACTCTGTTTCCCAAACTTTCAAACATTCATTCATTTCATCCATGAGCTTAACCTCCTTTGCTCTTTTTTTTTTTTTTTGCACATACATCATTTTTTGTCTTATCTTCATTTAGACTTTTCTTTTTCTGAGTTTCTCTAGTTAGCTTTAACTCAAAGAACTTCCTTCGGGGAACCCATGTTTCTGACACCAGTAATCCATAAATTCACAACATTTAACACCATGCTGCACTTTCATGGACGTGACCAGACTTGAGTCTGAACCTCCGCTCTGTTTCTCATTTGCATTACCCATATTCTGGTCTTCCCGAACTAATCTCACAGGACTTTAATTATATATATGTATGCGCATGTAAGTGACATGCGCCTATATATATATGCACATATGCCTATCCTCCGATATATTTATATCGCGGGGCCTGCCTGGTCTCTTGATTGTTGGTCACAGTAAATCGTCGGCTGGTTCGCCGTTTATCTTATTCTTTGATTTTCCACGACGTGGTTCAAAGATTCATGCTACCCGGTCTCATATAACGGATCAAGTTATAATCACGGGACTCACTTATGAAATTTACTGCTACCTGGTTTTGCGATAATTGATCAGATTACGCGCACAGGACTCTCTTATGATGGGTTCAGCAAATGGCATCTTTTTTTTTTTTTTTTTTTTTCTTAAAAACGCTTGACTTATTTTCAGGGCAAAAGCCAGTGGTTATTAATGTTCCAAATCAACCTATGCAAAAAAATTTATTACCAAGGAAATATTTTAGAATAGAATCTTCCTCACCGGATCTATTTGTCCACCGAAGTTCGATGATTCCGTCGCGGTCGATCGAGATCACGGACCACAGTCCTCGTCACTCTTTTGGATTTGGTGAGATGAGGCTGAATCTTTGTGATTCAGGACAGCTAATCCCTCTGGTCCGATCCTCCGACGAACACACGAGGAATCCTGTTCGTGACGCCAAGATTGTGGTGGAAAAATAGTTGGATCCGATGGAATAAAGAAATGTTGTCAAACGGTTTTAAGAATGTTTATTAAAACAGAGCAGAGAAAAGTACACGTCTTGCAAGCATGGAGGAGAGGTCTGCAGAGCCCTGCCTGTGATGAAGGACATTCGTATTTTATAGAGCCATACAAACAACTTTAATCAGAAACTTAGGATAGGAAGGTAAGCGCAATATCTAATATGGACAAGATGTTCTAATGAAGTCAAAATGTTTATTCACTGTGATCAAGGCGTCCTGACAATAAGAAAATAAAGTCTGTGGCCTCACGGCTGTGCACAAAGGTTAGACACATGTAATTGTAAAGATGAAATGTATACCTAAACGTATAATTTCCATCACATAACTCAGCGTGGAGTACGTCCAACCAGGAGGAGCCCCCACTGCAGGTCCTGAACAAGGTGGAGATGAAGCTCTTAGATAGCCGTGGGATACCTCCATATCTTTCAGGAAGAGCTGGATTAGAGGGGAGAGGTCTAAACATCCAGAAGCTGGATCAGTGGGCGTTCGATTAAACCGTACGGCATGCATTTTGTATGGAACTCTAAAAAATATTAGTCGTAATGTATTTTAATTCAACATGTGAACGGCACTTTATGTTCCCAAACACAACAAAAGCTTTAAATAAAAATAATAACTGGTTGACTGATAGATTAATTAATTTTAACCATTTGTTTCATTGATATTCTTGATTTAATATTATTGATTATTAGTTTGTTTAATTCATTATTTTGTTGACTGATTTGATTAATTTGATTTAGTGGTTTGTTTGATTTGCTTGATTTAATAAATTAGTCTTTCGATGATACTTTACTGTTGGTTTATTTGTTTATTTGACTGATTTGATTGCTTAAATGGTTTGATTAATTTGGTTGATTTATTTAAATCGTTCGAGTTTTTGTTATTAGTTGATTGATTTATTGTTATTAAATGACTGATTTGATTATTTGTTGATTTGATTTACTAAACGTACTGATTTGGTGTATCTGTTTATCTGATTGATTTGATCGCTTGAATGTTTGATTATTTCGACTGATTTGTTGTAATTATTGGAATATTTGTCTGACTGATTTATTAGTTGATTGATTTATTGTTTTGAGTGATTGATTTAAAATATGCATTTGTTTTTTTTTTACTGATTAAAGTGACTGATTTTGTTTAATTCTGTGATTTGATTGCTCAATTGATGTGATTACTTTAATTTGTTTTTAATAATCATTTAATTTATTGGTTCATCAAATTGTATTACTTTTATTGATTGACTAGATTTATTTGTTAAATTAGTTTATTTAATTTGATTGATTTGCTTGAATAATCATTTGATATTTTTCATTGATTGGTGTATTTAATTGATTTCTTTAATTCAGTTGGTGAATCAATTGATTGGTTGATTGATTCCTTAATTGATTTAAAATCTCAATTTTGCACCTATTAAATATAACTCATTTAAGAACACACAGCTATTTTATTCCTTAAAAGTTTACAGTTATTGCTAAATATATTTGTTTTTGTTCTGTACATTAGAACAACATGTCATACTTTTGACCAACTCACAGATAGTGTTGCTGCTCATCTCTCTCTGCTTCAGGTCTTTTCTTTATTTATTTTCAGTTGTTTAAAAGAAAATTGCACCCCTTTATTTCAAAGTTCTTCATAAAACCTGAATAATGTTCTGTTGCATAAATTAGGAAAAAATATCTTTTATATGGATCTCTGAAATTCAAAACCTGACTCCAAATCTTTTTATGGAATTGTTTGTGGAGAACATGAAAGCCTACTTGCATGTAGAAACCGTCCATGCATTGCATATTTTTAATAAAATAAATGGCTCTAAAAACAAAGTTTTCTCTAAGCTAATTTTTTGTATAAATATACCATTAAATTGTATACATTTTGCATTTCTTCAACATTTTAGTTTTTCTTAAAAAAAAAGATTATTGGGTTGGAGGAAATTGAAATTGCACTTTTATCTAAAGTTATGATACAGAACTGAGTGAAATTTGCTACTAGCTAACATGTAATCTCACTGACAGATCACGTACCTGAAAATAAGACGAAGACAAAAAATATTTACTACATTCTTGCAAATATTTAAGGCACAATAAAGAATTAGAAACAGAGCTAACCAAGCAAACTCATTTTATGTCTACGTTTTTTAACATTGCATCACTGATATTAATGTACATGGTTGAACTGTAACTAAAACAGCTTAAGATCCTCTATGGTCTAATAGTTGCATCTTATGATCATTTTTGCAGCTCTTTTTATCTCTTTCTACTCATCTTCTTTTTTTCTGTTTGCTTTATGCTTGAAATTTAAAAAAGAGCTCAGACTCAGAATTAATGACTTTTTTAATTATAAAACTTAATTTAATGATTGAACTATAAAGATTTACATGATAAATGTGATTAAACTTTAAATGGAAAAAAGAATTAGTCGTGATTTGATATATCAAAGTTTGACAGTCAAGCAAGAACAAACATGAAAAAACTAGTACACTTCCTGTTTATTTCTTTTTCTTATTATTATTATTGTAGCTGTTAGTATTAACTTTTACAGGAAGGCATTCAGACTAAATTGTACATGTTCCAAAATCAAAGTTTACCATGAAAGTAAGAAGAATTGTAACAGATGGTTTTTCGTTTTTTTAAATTTTACTTTCATAACGAGAAAGTTTGACTTTAGCAAACATGTGACCTTCAGGTGAAGGTTGGACTGTTCGGTTCAACTTATATTTTGCCTCTCGCTTTGTTAAACTTTTCATCTACTGTATTTTTGTACTTTTGAGTGTTTCAAAGTCTTAAACAAAAGAAACAGAAATCCTTACATTTGAGATTTGCTTATGTGGTTGAAGGCTTTCAGCACCACGGCTAGCTCCACATTCATCCTTCCTTTCAACTGGGAGAAAAATACCAAATATTATTCCATTCAAACATTTCCAGCTTTGCAGAAGCTTAGAATCACTGTTTTTATACGGTTAAATAAAACCGTAGAAGCTGATAAACATTTTAATTTAAAACATTTTACATCAGCTATTTCTACATGTTATATTGGACATTTCTTCGTGCAGAACTAGCAGTGTTCTTTTGTTTTTTTTCAGAGCATCCATTTATTCTGTTCTTAATATTAGTTTTATTTAGGTTCTATTTATTACACTGCAAAGAGTAAAAAAATATTTCTTAAATTTATGTTGAAGGCAGTGTAACCATCTGATGCCCTTCCCGCCCTGAAGCTGCTTCCATTCATCCAGAAACGTCGTGTGTTACGGTCAGTGTAAGCCGACATGTCTTCAGAATTGATGTTTGCCTCAGAGAGGAAGCAGCTTCGCCATATGCCGATTTCCTGGGGCTTCAGCGCAGAGATCAGCGCTCTCTGATGGAAAGAAAGGGAAGGCCAAAACAGGACTGCAGCCAAAAGAGATGGGCCAAGAAAAACAGAGATTGGGTTAGATCTGGAAAACGTTTGCTGGCAGGATTTGGGTTTGTTCAAAATAAGAAAAGACATTTCCAACTAAACAAATACAAGTAAATGTAACAAACAAGTAAAAAATGAAAAGACAAGAAAATAAAGTCAAAAAAGAATGTTGATGTTAGCCAAACATCTGGAGACAGAAGCGTCACATAATAGGATTTTTAGATAAAAGTTAGTTTTTTGGACTTTTCTAAATTCCATGTTGTTAAGAGAGAAATCAGCAAACCATCCCTCTAAAAAGTAAGGACTTCTTCAGTAAAAAAAACATTGTTTGGGATAATGCATTACAAAGTAACCAATTACTGTAATATAATTACTGTTGTTAGTAATAAAATGAATCACTGTTAAAATGTTGGTAATTAAATTATAATCACTGGACTACAGAGACCCTTATTACTACTTCATTACTCACATTTTGGTTGAAATCATAGGTGAGAAATAGAGCAGAAATATGGATATGGAAAAATTCGTAGAAACATTTGACAATGGAGATATTTAAATTTTCCCATTTAGTTGAAAATTGAGGAAAAAACATTTTACTTAAGTGCATGATTTGTCCTGGAGATGAATTACTTTCTGTCTATACATTATGTACTAATTTTCATGTTTATGTGGTGAAAGTAGCTAAAAACCGCATTGCCCTTGTTTAGCCTCTGGGGTTTTTTGTGGATTTTACAGAGGGTTTCCTTGGTTGTGGTAACTTTTTTCATTAAGAATTTGTATGCAAGTAGAAAAATGTAAAGTAACAAGTAATGAATCACTTTTTAAATGGGGAATGAGAAAAGTAATGTAATAACAATTTCATCCAGTAACTTAAGTAAAATAATCAATTACTCTTAACCCTTCCGCTCTCCTTGGGGTCCAGATGGCTCCAACCACATATTGTTATGCGATTTCTTCCATGACAAATGTGGACGAAGGGGGACAGGATTTTATGTCTACCATGGACATTAGTGAAACTCCGAAATCAGTGAAAAAAAAAAGTTCAACGCACTGTCCTGTGGTGTCCAGATGACCCCACTTTTAATGTAAACAAGCTAAGGAGAACGGAAGGGTTACAATGTTATTTACCCAACACTGTGGGTGAAATCTGAAAAAAGTCCCTGATGACAGATTGAACCAGCTAAACGTCGACATGTTTTCTGGTTATCAGGATGTGCATCTGTTTTTAAGAAATTCCTTTTTTTATTCTTTGGGAAACCAATTTTATAAATGAAGATTTAAAAAATTAAACCCTTTTACATTGAAGCTTTAGCACCAGTATTGAGATTCATTTGACTAAGGTAACTCTTAAATCACTTTGTGGAATTATTTATCAATTCTGAACTGAAAATTGCCTTGCACTAATATGCAACAGTTTATGGTATCCAGTTATGAAGAGAAAAAATTGCAAGCATAGTTGAGAAAAGCAAGTTTGTAGCCCTTGGGTTACAAGTTATGGCGAGTTATGGTTGTTTAAAGAAATGACTGCATACTTTTATGTAACCTTTTTTTTTCTTTGAAAAATATTATCATTATTGGGTTTTTTGTCAGTGTGATATTGTTTGTTGTTGTAAGATCTAAAAATTAATAAAAACAAAGTTATAAATGAATAATTAAAAAAAAAAAATGACAGCAATGCGCAATTCCACCACTAGGGGAAGTAAAGGAAACTTAAGACGGATTATTTTTCATTGATCATTGATTTGCATATTTATATTTTAAGTATAGTTTATTTTTTTGTCTATTGCCCCCTCTTGAGTAAACTATTAGGATTCTCTTAATGTCAAATGTAAAATATTCTGTATAAAATTAAATAAACTATGTATTTTTTAATTTAAAATCCATTAGTGTCTTTGAACAAATGTGTAATAATAGGTGATTAGGCTACTAGGTTATTTGAGTCATTTTTCCCAACTGAGAAAAAAATAAAACAAAAGCAAAGCTACAGATAACAAGTCGAGCATAAGTTGTTTTGCTTTTATGTTACTTGAGCTCAGAGAGGTTGAATGTGGCCCCCGAACCGAAATGAGTTTGACACCCCAGCCATAAACTCTCGAATATTTATGACATGTCAAAAAATTTGTGTTATTTAAGCGTCGTCAGCCACGTTTCCAGTGTTAAAAAGTCGAACAAAATGCTGTTTCTGATTTTTTTCCACCTTGTCTGTCAACAAGAGCATCACTAAAAAGAGTCAATTTTACCAACAGTTGTAAGTTAACAGCCTGATATACATTTTGAATGAGGTCATTGAGAGTTTAGACACATTGTGTTGTGCGGTTTAGTCATGTATCAACCTCCTCGCTGTCATAGAAGTAAAAGGGATTTTTGCTGTTGTTCATTCGTTTGATATTTTTAGATTCGATTCACCCCGATGTGTCTGAGAGCACGTTTTTTTTTTGAAGTGAGGTTTTGTGGCCTTGTTTAGCTTTTTTTTTTTTTCTAGCTATGACTTTTGTACTCGTGAGAAAATAGACATTTTCAATGACTTGTTTACCCAGAACTGAATCACGGACGCGTGTCCCAACCTTTATATTCTGTTGTCTGTTCCATGTCAAACAGAAGTGGCGCTTTGTCTCTTTTATGAGGCCGTTCCCTCTTTTTCCCTCATTACCTTCAGAAATGTTGACAAATTGGAGCCATTCTTCAGCGCGGACGCGTTGATGTGTTTGGCCTCTGTGAAAATGGCCCTGTTACCGTTTAGCCGTGTTGTGACGGTTCTGACAGGCTGTCTGAACATACGAGGGGGTTTGCTCACTGCCCGCCTTTTGTCATCTCCCTGGGTGACTGATTTGCAGGACAGCTGAACGACCGTCCAGTCATACAGGATGACAGACTGATTGACTGTATTTGTAGGGTGATTGACTGGATGTTTTCTGTTTGCGTGTCTGAGTCATTGACTATCTGACAGAATGAGTTGTTAAAGAGTTGCACTCAGCTGTGCCTTTATGACCCGATTGTTCGGCTTGAAAATGGATGTTTAGCAGACGCTAAACTGTTCTCACGAGTAAATTATGTACAGCTGTCGGCTTTAGATGTTAAATGAATGATAAACTGTTTTCAAATTTACACAGAAAATGTTACTGTTGCAGTTCCTTCTGTCACCACTGGGGGCTGAAAATAAAAGCATTCATAACCTTGTGCCGAACATGTTTTTTATTTAAACAGACTGATGAAAATGGTATTTTTAGTGTTTTGAACCCTTTAACACAAGAGCTCCAGTGTTAATGTTATGTTATTTTTTAAATTGTTATGCGATCAAAGTAATCATAGCAATCTGCTAGAATGACTTTAATCATGTGAATGATTGAAAAGTTATAGTATGTTAAAGATTTTGTGTTTCAGAGTCTTTGGTCACAGGTGTTAAAAGTTTAACGTGTTCTTGTCTTTTTTTTTTACATGATGGAAAACATATACAAAGAAAATTAAGATTAAAATTGTATTTTTGAGCATTTCTTTATTTAAATTGTTGTAAATCAGGAAAAGTTGAGAAAATAGCGGATTGAAGCTACAAGCTCCGCCCCATTCTGATGCATCCATTTGTAGACGACTAGATCTGGTTGGATAGCTCTAGTATTGCTCGCCCTTTTTGTTGTTATGAGGGGCTGTAAGCTAGCAGGAGGGTGTGTGAACAGAGAGCTCTCAGTGATGAGGAAGGGGGGCGGGATTGCTTTTAAACTTAGAAGTGAATTTCTAAGGAACTCCTGCAATTTTCTGCCCTAGAAATTGACAGATTTGTTGATTTTGGCTTAAAAATGCAGAATCATAGATAAAAATCACTGGGAACGCTTTAAAAAATAGCTAAAAAAGTCATTGAAAGGGAACTTTTTAATCCTCTATTTATGATTTGAAAATAACTGAAATCTTTCAATAATTTGTATTTTTTGCACAGAAAACAAAATTGTGATTAAATATTTTTTTATTCACTGCAAAAGAGGCAATTATTTTCAAACTACTTTTCCAGCTCAAAAAATACAAATAGCTCAAAGGATGATGGGATTGTGTCTTTAATATTTAATATTGATTTATTTTCTTATCATAGGGTTTTTTGAAAAATCTTTATTATCTTGTTTTTTTATATCATGAGTGTTCAGTTTTGAGCTTTAAAAAGAGCTTGAAAGATAAGCGGATAAAACACAACTTAATAGGTTTTGTCCTGCCTCAAACATCTGGTTGGTTTTACCTCTAGTGAAAATGCTCCTCCCACTTTGGGTTTTGGTTTACAGCGTTCAATTGATTTTAAAACACAAAAAAAAACTCTTAAAACTGCAAATTCCAAAAGCATGTTTAGGAAAAAAATATTTAAAAAGACTTGAAATGATAAGTCAATGGAGGCAAAAAATTTTAAAATCTTACCAAAAATATTCTAAAACTCTAAAAAAATAAAAACTTCTGCAGTAAAATGTCGTCCCTAAAAAAATATTAAAATCCTTAAAAGATTGATATATCATTCATTGTAACATTTATGTTAAAAAAAGCTGGAAAAGATTTGAGAACAAGATGTGCAATGGTAGAGATGGTTTAAGAATTTCAAAATAAAAGCCATGGTGGAAACCAGAACTTGGTTTTATTTTTGTAAAAAGTAAAACACTGATTGTAGAGTTTTTACTGTGTTAAAAAGGTCAAAAAATAAAAAGCAACAGCATTAAAAGATCAGTAATAACCATCGTTTCCCTCTCTCCCACCACAGTTCATCTCATGTTCCCTCCCTTCATCCCGTTCTGCCCCCCTCTCTTAAACTTTGAAATATTCATTATTCTTCTGGTCTGCAACACTACTCCACTATATCCGATCTTTTGTATTTCCATTCGTCTTCCTCTGCCTGTTCCCATCAACGTCTTCCCCTCTTGAACAAACCTTGCGAGCAGAAGAGCAGGAAGAAGGTCACCAATCAGCTTCTATCAGTTTGCCATCCTGTTCCCTCATCCGCACAAATGCATTATTCATACTTTCATGTTTCCTTGTTCAGACTTTTTTTTAGTCCAACTCCATCCCTCTTTAGCATTTTTTCCTCTTTCTTATTGTCACAACAACTTCTATTTCTTCTGTAATCAAAATGATTTTCATTTATTATCATTCATCAAAAAAAATACGCTGAGTCATCTAACGTTGTTTACGAGTCAACAGATTTTTATGGAAAAATTAATGACACATTAAAGGCAAATGATAGGAAATGAGCATTATTTTATTAGTTTTCCCCACTAGGGTATGTCCTTTGGTATAGCTTCTCATTTAAGACGTAAACTATCTCTGAAGACTAAGAAACCGGTCAGATTCCATAGAACGTCAACTTTGGGGCTGGATAGTGGCTGTGGTTGCGCTCTCACCTCATAGCTGGTTCAAATCCCTTTATAATAATATCGCTTTAATATAATATAATATAATATAAAAGTATGAAAACATTTATTTAAAAAAAAAATTAATTAACACATCCAAATTTCACTATATATGCAACTTATTTACTATATGAAATTGAAATAAATTACAACTATTGTAAAATATTTTGACTTCACATCTTGTCGGCCTACATTACTGGAAAGAAAACCTTCCTGAAATATAAATATAAGAGCAGTGGGCTATTAATCATGTCGAAGGATTCTGCTTTGTGCTGCCTTTTCATGTTAGGTTGCTCTCCTTCTGGGAAAAAGATTCTTAAAAAAAGCTTAAAGCATCTTGAAATGCTGAATCATCCAGCAAAAATCATCATGCAAATCATCTCAGAACGCATCTGTGCTCGGATTAAACAAGTGTTTACAGAAATCCTCATTAAACACAAAGTAGAGACAGCAGAATGTCACGAGTGTTTATTCCGGTCGACAGCTTCTGTTCTTGCCTCAAAGGCGACTCGCTCACAAATAGGCTTTTAATTACCTCTGTTTTCTTTACGCTTGTCCTTTTTTGATTTTCGCTTTTTTTTCCCAATCATTTGCACAATGGAGGCATTGTTGTGATCAATGTTAGATTGTCTTACATTATAGTGCAGATGTAACAGTGTTTACTGCTCAGTTGTGATACTTGAAGCTCATGAATGTATCACTCACTGTAGTTTTATGTCACATCAAGTACATTTTGCTCATTTTCCTAATAAAATTTCCGCCTTTCATGAAATACACTGTAAAAAGTGACACATTGGATCAAATAACAAATCTCTGCAATTTGTTACAACTAAATTATTTGTTTATCAAACTATATTTTTAAGTTGAGTAAAAATCATGACAAATAATTTTAATCCATCAAATTATAGATTTTTGTTAAATGATTTAATGTTTCACTTTTTACATGCGTGGCTTATGTCGTTTACAAGTAGATGCATCAGAACACAGCAGCCTAGCACTTCCTGTGTCATAAAATAATCTTTTAAGCAGAATGTTTTCATTTGCTTCTGATTCACAACAATTTGAATAAAGAAATACACTGTAAAAAATCAAACATTGGATCAATTAACAAAACTCTGTAATTTTTTACAATTAGAAATGTTAGTTAAGTCAAATTTTTGACTAATTATTTTAAATGTAACAATTTACTTTTGTAAATTGATCTAATGTTCACTTTTTACAGTGTACTCAGAAATGAAACTTAAGCTTAATTTTTTTCATATTGTATCCTCCATCTTTTGAAAAATGCACAAGAACATGATAAAAACTCCAAAAAACAATTAAATTAGGTGTCCCTCAGTTCTAAAACTTCTCGCTCATTAACTTGATCACTTCTGATTGATTCTATTGATCCCACCCCCTCCTGATAACTCTCTTAATAAGCAATGCGACCGTTTGAAGCGCTCGCCATCGTACATCACAAAGCCGTCACGCAATAAAGTCCTATCTGATGTCAGGGACAAGCTGCGAGTGTGGTTGCCTCTGATAGGACTGTTGCTCAAATGAGCTGCTGGCACGGGATAAACTTCCTTATCTCCCGTCCGCGCGGCCTGCCCGCAATATTCTCCGCTCCCTCGGCGGCGGCGTCATAACTCCGACCCACCGTTAGTATCCAATTTCAAGCTGCGGCGTTTATTTGCAAACTGTAATGTTTGGCTTTGTCGTAAAGTATTACACCAGCACTTTTTCATTGGAAGATGCAACGGCGGTACTGTACGCGGACTATTAGACAAGCACACACTGAGCGCTGGTCTCAATAGCTTGTAACGAATGAGTGTAGATAAGGCCGTTTAGGTGGAACTGCAGTACTCCATCATTTTCTGCAGCAATAATAATATACTTTTTTTTTTTCTAACTCTGACGGAGAGGCTGAATATGCATATTTGTTTGCAGCTTTCATTACACAAGCAGATGTCTCCGTCTAAATAATAAAGGGTTTTAGAGTATGTTACTTCTCTGTCTCTGGCTAAGAGAGATGAGCGCTGTGGCTCTCAGCTCGCTGTGAATGAAACCTCTTGGCTGGGCTGTGTGTGATCTCGCCGTAGCTCCAGCGTACATCCAGGCATTGCAGGGTCAGGGTTTTGCAAGAGATTCCAGTTTTTTTTGTTTTTTTTTTCTTTTGGTTCCATCATTGCCATCAGGATTCTGTGCTTGGGTTTTTGTAGTGCTTTTGTCATGTTATGTTTTCTGTCAGTCTCACTACGTTCAGGTTAAATTATCCACAATTGTCTCCATTTAGTTGATCAACCTCAGTGTATTTAGGTGTCTGGTTTTAAGTTCTTCATTGTCAGGTCTTCTGTGCTGACAGAACGACCTCTGACCCAGCAGGAGAACACTCACATCACGTCTGCTGGGTTTTCCTGCAGCCATCTTCACGTCACGCCTTTCTATATCCAAGCATGTTCCCTGTCCCTGAGGATGATCGCTGGGGCAGCTCCCCTTCATGTTTTCCCTTCCCTAAGTTCCACTTCCCTGATCCTAGTTTCCTGTTCCTGAGGAGGGGGTTCTGATACCCCTCACATCTGTCTGGCTGCGGGAACCCAGAATGTTTCCTGGACTTGTTTGGTTTTATTTCTCCATGTCCCCTCCTGCCAAGTGCTTTTTTTTTTTTTTTTTTTTTTTTGGGTATCTGGGATCTGCCCTTTTAGGGAGGGGTACTGTGAGGATTGTGGATTTTGGTTTTTGTCTGTTATGTTATTGGTTTCAGTCATGTTCTGTTTTGAAATGTCCCTCGGTCACATCAGTGTCAGGTTTGTCTTCATTCACAGCTGTTTTCAGTTCGGTTAATGAACCTCAGTCTATTGAAGTGTCTGGTTTTCAGTTCTTCATGGTCAGGTCATCTATTCTGTTTTGTTACTCCACGAGTTTTGGTCATGTTTTGATTAATTCATTGAATGTTTTATTTTTCTGCAACTTCACCTGATCTCCTGCATTTTGGGTCCTTCACCACTTCCTGAGAATTACCATCACCATCTGTGTGACGTGATGCTAGCCAATTGAATGTAAATGCAAAACAGTTAAAGGGAGAAACGCCAATTCGGAATACTTGTTTCAGCTATTTTTTAAAGTTTTAAGCTTTTCCCAGCTTGTTTAGTGTATGATCATCCCCAGGTTCCCTCAGGATAAAAGAAAATTCTGATAAATGTTGAAATTGTTCCCACTATTATTGTTGCTTGCCACCTAATCTGTGCATATGCTTAAACTTGTGGCTTCAGGCAATACTGGTCTGGAATTTGTCAGATGTGCGAAAACAAACGTGCTTTAAAAATAAAGAAGTGGTGGTACTCCCCTTCAGTCCCCCAACAAGCCAAATTATTCTGCTACCGACTTGAAAGACGAGTTTAAAGCTGATAAGAATTTCATTTCTGGCTCTTGCCTCCTTTGGAGTAAACTCCTCTGCTGGATCCGGCTCTCTCCACACACACCCTTTGCTCCTCACAGCTGGTCTGACTCTCTTTCTGACTCTAAAAGCTTGTCAGAGTGATAACTGTCAGTAAGATGTAGCCCGAGGTGAAAGCAAACCTCAGACATCTCAGATGTTTAAGGGGTGGATGTACGAGGTGATGCGCTTTACGAGGAGCAAAAAGAACTTACAGTGGCTTTCCGCTGGTTTATTCGGAGCCGGCTGTAGAGTGGTTTGACTTTCCTGCTTGTTTTTTTTTTTTTTCTTTTTTTACTTTGTTTTATGAGTGATGGATGACAGAAAAGCAGGAGAACTGGATGCAGGAAGCCCGATACGTTTAACAATTCACTGTATTGGATACAAAACTTTAAACTTTTAACGACAGAAAAAAAAGACATTAGCTTCTATCCAGGAACTCGTTAAATCAGAAAGTTTTAAATCGCAACAGGAATTTAAAGACAAAAAAATAAAATAAAAAAGTTGGCCAGAGTCAAGACTTCTATGGGAACTACTCTGGCCAATCAGGAGTGAGCTTGTTGGACGACCACACCCTCAACACTTGAAAGAGGACTTTAGAAAGTAGTAAAGCAAGAATGGTCATTAGGACATCATCGCTGTTTATTTCTAAATAGAAGTCCACAGGATTTTTGGCTTCTTAGCACCAGCAGGTACGTCCTGTTTGGAGCGTAAAGGAGGAGGGGGTCACTCAGTCCAGTTTTTATTTACAATCAATGGTTGGATGAGAAGCGCGTTCACCCGGAGAGAGCTCAGAGTAGAGCTGCTGCTCCCCAATATTAAGAGGAGCCAAGAGAGGTGGCTCTGGGATCTGATCCTGGACGCCTCCCTGGGGAGGTGCTCTGGGATTGTCCTACTGGGGGGAGGCCCCTGGGAAGACACGGGACATGCTGGAGAGACTATGTCTCTCGGCTCGGGGTGTCCCCAGAGGAGCTGGAGGTAGTGGTCGGGGAAAGGGAAGTCTGGCACCTTTACTTAGACTGCTGCCCCCACGACCCCGTCCCAGATGAGCAGAGGAAAGAAAGAGATGGTTTATCCCCAAAACAAAACCCCTAATGCTGAATCTCAAGCAGGGAGGTACTGGGTCCCATAATAGTCCATGAAGAGAAATGACTGTAGATTTGAACCTGTCATGATTCAGTGTTTAGATTTGTCATGTTCTGTTTTCCCTGTCAGGTTCACCATGTTCAGGTTAATCATCCACAGGTGTTTTCATTTAGTTAATCAACCTCAGTGGATTTAAGTGTCTAGTTTTCAGTTTCTCATTGTCAGGTCATCTGCTCTTCTATGTTCTGTCACCTCACTGGTTTGTTCTCCTGGTTTTGTCATGTTTAAGTTAATTTAGTAAATTTTTATGTTTTTGTCCCCAAGTCTGGTCTCCTGCATTTGGGTCCTCCACCACAATCCCTGACAGAACCCACAACCTTCCAGTCTCTGGTCGGACACTCAACCCCTATTTTTTGTGACATTACCAAAATTGTCACTGAACTCATCGGACACCCTCAGAACAGTTTCTGAAAGTGCCACTGGAGCACAGTCATTAGGGGTGTGGGGTGGCAATATATTGGGATATATCATTTGCCAATAATTGTATCAATTTAAATTTTACAAGATGACGTTTAATTAAATATTACGTAGTTCAGCAACAATTTTGTTTTCTGCTTAAACCTCCAACTGCAGAACTTTACAGCAGTAAAGCAATTCATTCTTTATATATATACACTGAAGAATATTTTGTTGTGAAAATCAGACAATATTGACTGTTCCCTATTAGAACAAATATTTCTTAATTTACCAAAAGAAAAGCAGCATGAATTTGCTTGTTTAAAAGCAACGTCTATATGAGTTACAGATGCATTATTATTACTATGTGATCATTTTTACAATTTTTTTTTTACATTTATTAACATTAAAGTTACATTACTATTCACATACACTATTTTCTAAATCATACTCTAAAGAAAATTGTGAAAAATTGTTGTAGTACAGTCTTGCAATATATCACGATATGTATCGTATTGTGAGACACACATTGGGTTACGCATCGTTTGGCCATGTTCTCACTAATACTAGTATTTACAATAACGCCATACTCTAAAGAAAATAGTGAAAAATTGTTCTGGTCCAGTCTTAGGATATATCGCGATAACATATCGTGGGACACGTATCACGATACATATCGCATCACCAGACTTAATGATGCCTGTTCAGTCAAAAAGAATGAGACATTATTCGAAGAAAACTCTGGAAAACTTGTCCAACAACTGAAGAAAAACTTGTAAGAAAGAGTTTTTACTTCCCTCACAGTACTGGTTTCAATTCATACAAGATCACTACGAGCATGAAAAATCCTCAAGAGAGGCAACCCCAATATATGTTTTACCTTTTCCCGTGTTTAACTTTCCACAAAGTCACACAAAGCTCAACTTAATGATATATGTGACATTTTAAAACAAACTCAGCAAAGTTCCATCAACAGCTTTTTACTCCATGTAGCCACGGGGTAATATACAGGACATACATCCCTGAAGGCCTGCGCGAACTCAAAGAGCAAATGAAATGCTAGGTCAACTGTTTGAGGCTGTGAGGCGGCAGACACTGAGCCAGCAGGTCCTGAGCAGATCAGATCTTCTCTGCCGGTGTCCTTCAACACTCGGATCAGAGAGCTGCTGTAATCCTCCTCCTCCACCTCACTAGTAGAAGGCCACGGAGCTCCCTGATGGTCTTCAGAGAGCTGCAGAGTCAGCACAGATGGACGCAGGAAGAGGTGCATACTTAAGAGTGTGGGGATGAAACTATGGACTCTTTTAGATGTTGATTTATATACTCGTTATGTGTTACTCAGAAACTTTATTTACTTTGGCTTCAATTATTTGGTGAACACAGAAAATAAAATATTTAATTAATGCTTTGTTATGCATTAAGAAAGGTTAAATACATATAAACTGCTAACAATGCATTAAATAATACACTTTGTAATGCATGAGAGTCAATCAACAGGTTAAATAACATTTAATTATGCGTTAACTAATGTTAATAAAGGGTACTTTATCATAAAGTGACATTCTAGCATTTGCTACATTTATTTCTTATGTATTTATTACAATTCTGATGTGGATTTATAGTTAAGTTTTTGTATTATCATAGATTTAAATAGAATTGTTGTTGATTGTTTCTGCATTTTTTTCTTTTGTTTGTTTATTTTACTATTTTGTCTGTAATCGTTGATGTCGGACATTTTGCATGTTTTACAACACATGTGTGACACTAAAAACCGTTTGTAAAATCCACTTTTAGTTCAGTGTTTCAGTTACACATAAATCGAATGAGCAACTATTAAAAGATTCTTCTTTTTCTCTGTGATATTGCCGCATATAGGCATGGATGAAGGGGACAATACCACCACCACCCCCACCCCCCCAAAAAAAAAGCTGTGTATGCCCCCCCCCCCCCCCCCCCCAAGAAAAAAAAAAAGATGACGGTTTGCATAAGCTCATATCTAACAAAAAAAATACAAATGAAAATGACGAAAAAAAACAACAAAATTTAGAAATCACAACAACAAATTAAAAGTAAAACAAAATAAAGGACAAAAAGTGTAAGGATGGATGGATCAATGATCAAATAGGCATTAAAAGAAAAACAAAAAATGATAAATGCAACTTCAACATGGAACAAGCCAGAGTCCTGCTTGTGCCTGTCCACAGCCCAGTAAAGAGCATTCTACATAAAACTGATAAGATATAATAAATAGAACAAAGTAGAGGACACATATATTGATAGATGAACTGATAGTATGGATTTCTATGCATTTTAGGGACATAGACACCCCAAACACCTGGACCTACCCCCCGTAGCTGTCTAAATTCTGTCCCGATTGACATGTGACGAAAACCTGGTGTGTGATTTCCCAAGTCTAGAATTCTCAAAAAGTTGCTCTCAGGCAGTCTGTTATTGACTCGTCCAAGGAGAACACACACAGATATTCCAGGGAGAAGACGCAACACCAGAGGAAGACATCTACAGAAATATGCTACACTAAAGCAAACACAAGGAGCTTCTATAAAAGAAACTTTCAAAAAAGAGACGCATGCATAAACAATATATTGTATTCACAAAGGAATTTGGGTATCATAAAAGTCATACATTTATTTTTTGCACAATTGCAGAAAAAATATGAAATACATTTAATTAAGTCCTTTAAAAAAATGTGACCCTTCTTTGTTTTGAATACGAATTTCTCCAAACTGTAAAAAGTACATGCAGTAGAAATAGAGAGATCCCTCTATACATCTTGCATTATGACAATCATTGACTTCCCTTCACCCATGACCTCATTCAGACTCCAACCACAAGCTGCAGTCAAATCATATTCAGAATAGATTTATGTGTGAACATGGTGCTGGGTTTGTCAGTGTACGCATGTTGTTTTAAACTGATAATTTATGGTGGAACTGCATCAGTCTTCACTTTCTATAGAACAGTGACATCTGGTGGACAGACCTGAAGGTGCACATGCTGCTCTGTCCGTACATCAGTCAAAATATAAGTGACCTTCCAATCCACAAGAAATGTTTAGCAAAGTGACTGGAAAAATGTGTGTTTATACAAAAAAATAATTTATAAAAGTGTCAGAACAAATGTCACGTCACGTGAGCATAGAGTATTAGAACTGGATTTACACACTTCACGCGCACCAGATTTTAAGGCGCGCTGTAATGAATGGTCGATTTTTTAATTCATGTTTTATAAAGACACACCGAGACAAAAGAAACATTTAAATCCATCAGTGCTTCCAGAGAAAACATGAAATGTGACAAATTCATCTATTAACTTGGATTAGGTCGAAGAAAAAAAAATATTAAAAATTATTATGCAAATTGTATTTAAGTGTGATAAAGGTAGAAATGATCTCAGTTACCTGTGAATATCAGATTTTAATGATAAATATGAAAGTTTTCAGCTTAGATTTGAACATTTTCAGGCTTGTTCCCTGTCTCACATTTTCAGGGAGATTGTTCCGAACCTTTGAAGAGAAATACTGAAAGGCTGCCTCACAATGATTAGTTTTGATTCTTGGTATGAAGAAGACCTCTGTCTGAGGTTCGCAGATTTCAAGATGCTTTATAAGGAATGAACATGTCAGAAATGTACCTGGGTGCAAAGCCATGGGGAGACTTATAAAAGAGAAGAAGGAAATTATCTTGCATCCACGTATTAATTGAATTTATTGGGCCTTAAGCATGATGTATTATAAAGAGATCTGTGGTGGATTCACACGGAAGGGAGAATCGATTTCTTTTAGCTGCATGTCGGACTAGTCATGGTCAGGGAACGGTCCAGTATTGAGCAATAGTGGCGTGGAATTCATTACCACAGTATTTAAAATGAAAACAATTATTTTTCTAAAAGACTACGACTTTTTATTTTTACACTAGAAGGATGATGAAGCTGTATTAGAGTGGGGATTGGGTGTTTTACTGGTTTTAAAGTGTCGTTGCAGGATGATGTCCGGCCCCAAATTCATAGTTTTGAATCTGGACTAAACAAAGGTAATTGTTGAGTAGTTTGTGTTTTTGTATTTTGTTTTATTATTGTATTATTGTCGCATCAATTACTGTGTACTTTGTTATGGAGAGTGCTTACATGTACGCGTCTGTTTATGTGTTGCATTTGTGGCTTTAAGGAAGTGGGACCCCAGGAAGAATAGCTGCTGGCGTGTCCATTAGCTAATGGGGATCCTTCATATACAAACAAACAAACAAACAAACAAACACACGGGTTTGTGCAAATAAAGGCAGAACGAGGAAGATTTCTGTCAAACAAATACATTGGATTAAAAAAGTTCAATGAATTGTGAAGCTGCTACAAAATAAGGGTCCTATGTTCCAATGTAACTTTCCCTATTAAGATGTTTTAATTGGATTAGCTTTAGATTTAAGTAAATATGACCTCCTAATGCAGCAAATCCAACAAATGATCATTTTCAGTTCTTTTGAATCTATCAAATGTTGTGGAACTCTGTTGTGTTTAATGTGAAACATTTTTGGGAAAGATGCTGTTATCTTCAGGACGTTCGTTAACATAAAATATACACTCTAATGGTTAGTGACTTCAAAATGATGCTGATTTTTTTTTTTATTGTAGAAGAATATTATTTGTATAATAATTTGGAGTGCTTTATAGTATTCCTAAAATTGAAGTTGGAAATGGTTTTGTTGTCAAAAAAAAAAAAAAAAAAAAAAAAAAAAAAAACAAAAAGAAACTATCAATTATTTAAAAAAAAAAAACTATTCCAGATGAGATTTTCAGCAACCAGAAATTTCACATTAGCTTGCTTGATTTCAATCAAATAATGACTGTAATAATGACTGAGGCTGTTTTGGTAAAAAGCCACCTAGTGTTGCATTGGTGAACTGCAGCTGCCTTTAGCTAATGGTTTCAAACGAAGGTTACGTATGTAACCACGGTTCTATGAATCCCGGATGACCGCCAGAGCTTCTGGTCCCTCGGTCCCTTGCGTTCTCGCGAGGTGCGTTGAGGCTGCGTTCCTGGTGCCACGTGACTTTATAGCCTCACGTGGGGTCACCAGGAGGTCACAGGTGACTTTGTTGTCATTAAATTCTCGAACTACGCATGCGCATGAAGGATCATTCAGTGCTTGAAGCACCGCCTCTGGCGGTCAGGAGGGATGAAATAGAACAGGAAGTCATCTGCTTCCATGATGGAAGCAAGATGGAAACAACTGTGAAGAGGGGAAGATGATTAAAGTGAACCACATGACCAAAGATCTTTTAACTGATTGGTTCTTGCAGTCATTGCTCTTCATTTACTCCACAGCCTCCCTTTCTCCATCATTTATTTTATGCGTAAATAAAAAAAAAAAAATGTATATAATAGGTGTAATAAAACAATACACTTGTTTAAAACAACAGCTTCTAATTCTAATAAAAAATAACTGCAGATATTTTTTTTTAGAAACAAAACCTGATTTTCATTACATTTTTCAAAATAATTTTCCTGCAACTGACAGAAACGTCCTGCAGCAACAAAGAAGACAGTGAGGAAGAGGAAGGTCTGTAGTTTGCTGACCCACAGTTAGAAAAGTACGACTTTAAATGTTGTGGGATATTCTTCAATCCAATCAGAAATGAATTGTATTGACATCAATGTGAGGATAAAAAGGAATACATCCAGAAGGGTTTATAATGTGGATCACATAATCATGAGGTCAGAAGTCCCTGTGACAATGTTGTGTTCAGGTGGATTCAGCCAGAACTGAGTTTAGTGACTAATAATCAACATGACAGCTTTCATCTCCAGTTTCCATCATTTGTATGCTGTCATTCTCTTCTTCGTCTAAAATTATCATCAATCTTCGTTATTTTTGCCTGTTTTTGGTTTGTTTAAAGAGAAGATTTTGAAAAATCCCTCGAGGAATGACAATCAGTCATGGCAACGATTCACGTCTGAACATCCGTCAACAAACCAACTGACGTCTGAAACGACTAAAGTCTGTTTACTCGCCGACTGATCATTGATCTCCTCAGCTCTCAGCTGTAAAAAAATGATCAGGATTTTGAAAGCATTTGTCACCGTTTGGCTTTAGCATTCTTCAAACGTTGCTGAAGCGACGCCAGTGACAGTTATTTCTTTTATTATCCATTAAAGAAACCTCTACCAGACGCTTATTGTCCTCATTCTTCACATGCTGCATCACCTGCCAACGGTCGATATCCAACTTCACCAAAGGGTGGAATTTTTCTATTTCCGTCACTTCTTTCCCACCTGCAGTGCTGCTTTCTAGAAGCTGATGTTCTTACTGAAATCCTCTGTGCTCATGGCTCCGCCCACTGTCAGTCACAGTCTATTTTTAGTCCTTTTAGGGGGTAAACTTACTGGTTAAAAGGTCTGACATCTAACCTAAGTTTAACCTTTTATGTTCAAGACACTAAGATGATGGCTTTAGTGGATCTTGAAGGACAACACTGGAGGAGGAGGATGGTAGTAGGTCAAAGCTTACCTCTCAGATGATCTCATGAGTTGAGAAGTGATGAGGGGTTCTGGAGGAGGAAACTGAAAGACTTCTGTAAAGACGGAGAGATCCATGAGGATAGTCCCGTATGAGGATCCAGTTCCAGGAGACGTAGACAGGTTTGTCCATCCAAAAACTAGACAGGAGAAGATCCAAAACACAGTTAGGGAAGAAAAGGAGTAAAAAAAAAAAAACATAAAAACAAGATGTTTACAGAGATTTGAGGCAGGAAAATCCAACAACTTTTTGCCAGAATCTTCCAGTGAAGCAACTGAACATAAAGGAGACCAGCTGAGAGGAATGAGCTTAATGGTAGACACAGAATCAACCAATAGCAGAAGCCAGACCAACTTTTGATCAAGTTTAACTTTATTTATAAAGCACTTTTAATGCAAAACTAATGTAAAGTGCTTTACAGGCTTAAAACAATAAAAAATGAAGTTTTAAAACACACAGAATGGGCTCAAACTTCCCAATCTTCCTGAATCTAATAGAAATACAGACGATAGAATGCTTAATGCTGATGTGAAGAATGTTTGATTTTGGGGATCTGTCCATTTCCCAGGCGACCCAGTCGTGATGACAGAGGAGTCACCATGGGAGACGGCTGGATCATCTGGACCAGGGAGGTTCCACTGCAGTGACCCAGCTCCACAGGAAGGGTGAGAATTATTGGAGTTTAAACAAAATCTAAAAACAGGAGAATACAGAAAATTAAAAACAGATGTGAAAAATCACATAAATGAATTGACCTTAATGGAAAAGTGAAATCAAACACAGATAGTCACGCACTAACAACTGACAGTGAATAAAACATTTTTTTAAAAGTATAAAAAGAGAAAACATTTTTGAAAAATATGCTTTTATGTAGGGAAATCTTAATGTGTCTAAAAAACTATTCAGCCTGTTGGAAAAAAATCAATAAAATTACATATTTGATAGAATCGCCTCTTTTAAATATCTGTATTAGATTTTTTTTTTTTTAAACTGTGCAATAAAAAAATGAAAATACAGTCAGAAATTCCGGAAACTATTCAATTGTTTTCAAAATTTCCCACTGGTGTTTGTTTGTTAAATCAATTATGGAATTTTCTGTATAAATAATAATAATAAACAGATGAATAAAAACAATTAACTAATTAAATACATATTTTCACTTAAAATAATAAATAAGAAATTAAGACAGAAAAAACAATAAAACAATAATAGTAAACTAATTTCAGAAAAAAAAATATTATATAAGTAAGATAAAATGTAAAATAAAATAACTACAATCTTTTTTAAAAATGAAAGATTTTTTAGAAACAAAAAAGGCAACAACTGATAAGCAGAGAAATAGTCATATTTTCTTAATTATACTTCAGTTAGATAAACTTCAAATAAAGTAATTTTGATTTTGATCAGACGTCTCTGACGTCTCAAAGTCTCTGTGTAATTTTAATAAAATCCACCAGATGGCAGCATTGTATTTTTTATCGTTCATCATGAAGCGTTTAAAGTCTTAAAGAGACAAAAAAAAAAAAAAAAATCAAAATAGAAAGACAGTTATATATAAACAAGACAGTGTTTGCCTCACGGGTCAAACACTGAACAATGACTTGGAAATTTTCTCTAAAAAGTATTTTTTTTTCACTTCTATTCAGCTTTCCAGCAGGTTAAAGAAAAAGAAAAACTTCCATTTAGCCATAAATTAATTTGGAATAATCCCTACTTTAGATAAAAAACAATTACAAGAAAAAAATGTCAAAAATTCAGATAAATATGTCAGCTAAAAGCATGTTTTAAACCTCTATATGTGTTGGAAATTCCCTTAATTCTGTTCCGTTTTGAACTAAATCGACACAAACCTGGTTTAAAGCTCTGTTTAAATTAAGACTAACAACTTTTAAAATGCATTTCTCAAACACAGTTGTGAACATTTGTTTCCTCAAATAATAAAAAAGAGGCATAATTTGGTCATCAAAAACACAAGCGAAACATATAGAAAGTTTTTTTTTTTTTTATTTGACTTTAAAATGAGGACTTTATGGAATATGGAGCCTTCCACTCGAATTAGGATTAGAATAAAGTTTCACACTTCATTTACAATTTTTTTCAGCGTGCATAATGCAGGACAAAGTGCACGGATAAAAAAAAAAAAACACACCACACATGTGCGTGCATGCATGTAATTTATTCAGCACACATGCAGAAAACTCCATGAAATCTTCATGACCTGAACTTCCTGCAGACTTCATGGCCTACTAACCTCGGCGCTCCTGCTACGGCGCCGTCCTCCCGGTGTCCCGCCGTCCTGGCTAAAAGTTGTTTACACACATGGTGTGTGCCCTTCAACGTCCCTCCACCGGGTTCATCCATGCATGCATGCATGAGCTCTCCCCGTCTTTATCTGCACCCACACAGGCCAACTTGCACCGTCTCTGAGGAGCACGGTTACAATAGACATGATAATTACATGTGAAGTGTTGCCCCGCTCCTTCCGGCTGATTAAAAAAAGCGCCTGTGCCAGTTGTAGTATTCAAGGTCGCGTGTGGAGTGCTTCACTTGTAAACCCTCAATGATGCGGAACATTTTACAGCCGCACCAATTAATAATGTAAAGGATTTTTGGGTGTTTTTAATTTTCTATTTTTCCATCACATGGGGTGAGGAAAGTCAAATCTCCAGTTGAATTTTCCTTTATGGTCAAATTGAAGGTGCTGGCACGCTATGTTCCCTGGAAGTTTTGGCTCACCTTGTATGTCCGTGGTTTTAGGAGGACCCCACCGGCCGGGATTGGCTCTGGCATCACATTTGATGTGGAAGGTCACTCGCTAGACGTCTGTTTTGGAGCCACATGACCCACTCCCATCTATGTTAAAAGTGCTCTGCTGGCCTGCCCCCAATTCCCATCATCCATTCCTTCCTTTACACCAGGGATGGGCAAACTTTCTTACCCTTAGGCCATAAAAGGCTCTAAAATTTGTCTGAAGGGCTGAACCAAGAGTAAATTAGCGGGGGGTTTGTTAATTTATCTCATAAAAGAAAGAAAGAAATCTGGACAACAGAACTTTATGGAGTTTTTATTTCACAACGGTTGTTTTTGTTCTCATTTTATTGTCATTTCTCCCCATTGGATTGATGTCCCTCAGGGAAATGACGCATTCATGTGGTTTTGGAATAATCGGAGAGATGACACGGAAATCACACATTACTTAAAAATTAATTAAAACCTAAATGAATGCAGAATAACTTTCTGTGCCTGAGCAAAGGTAAATATATATTGTAGTGCGCCATCTGTAGGAAGACACCTGAACTACAGGAAATCGGGATCGTAAAAAGATCCGTGTTTAACCACCCCAACCCAGTCTCAGTGAAATGCGTCCCTATTCCACGGCTTTGCACCCTCGGAATACCGTGCATAGTATACCAAACGCCAACACGGTTTTTGCGTGCATATGATACGCAGTTGCAGCCCATTCAAAACAACAGGAGCGGCTTTTAGGTTTCGTTTTGATCACGTGGTCGGATGTTTAGGTTTCTCCGGATCAGGTGACTGATCACGTGACTTTTGAGTTTCTGTCCGGCACCGTAGATCCACTCTTTTTCTGGTGGAAAATCCCTCAGAATAAAATATTTTGTGGACTAATCTTTATTTTGATAATATTTCTAGCGAGAATGTACCCGTTACTATCACGACATGCATTTATTTTGGACATACAGTTCGTAGTTTGTCTGTTTTGTTTGACTTTTCGGGCTCGAAAAATCGTAAAACAGCAACGTCTGGGGTGCACCGAACAATCACGGAACCGGGCGATCAGCAGGATTTGGGACCCGACCCGCATCGGTGCCGGGTCAAGGTTAGGGTTAGGGAAGGTTCGGAGAACCCGCCCAGAACCTTTTAATCGGGCCCCGAATGACTTCTTTAAAGCTAGAACGTGATCACTGGCCTGACTACTTCCGGTCCAGGAGACGGTCAAAACGTGATCCGAAACGAAGATTATCAAAATAAAATAATGTTTCTTTAATTTCTGCCTCATAAACAAACACAAATGTCAGTTATTTTAAGTGACAATAACGAGGGAGGCTTTCAGACAAAATAAAGAAAGAAAAACACAATTGGTTTATTTTTTGCTTTTCATTTTTATTATTATTGTTAATATTTTAATATTTTTAATATAATAATAATAATTATTATTATTATTATTAGTGGTAGTAGAAGTAGCAGTATTAATTTATTATTTATTGTTGTTATTATTATTATTATTATTATCATCATTATTGTTGTTATGTAAAAAATATATATAAAAGGAATGACATAAACAAAATCCAATTGATTCATAAATTAATTAATACATTCAAAATGTATTAATAATAAATAATATCATTGTTATTATTCTTTTTAAATAATTATATATGTTGTTGTTGTTTATTATATCAATAATAAAATAAATAATTATTATTATTGATCCATAAGATCAACAGACTCAAAGTTTTTATGATTCTTGAAAGCTGAAGGGGTCAAGAGAGAATCTCACTATTCAGGGAACATCTTTTATTGTTATTATTTCTTAAAATGTTATTGATACAGGTTTGTGTCTGTTGTATACTTGGTTTAATAAAATATCAGAGGGTGGCGCTGTATCATCCATAGGATGAAACATAAATGTAACGTAGAGCTGTCTGATTTCTTCCGGTCTAGCAGATGAAAATAAGTGATCTCAAAACACAGATTCTAAACCATCAGAATAATGTTCCTGTGATTTCTGCCTCATAAACTAGTAACGTTTATTCACAGGGCAAGCTTCTCAGTGGCAAGAACAAAATATGGAGGACATCACCTGGGTTTTTGGGAGGGGAATTTAACATATTTTAGGATGTACACTTAGGATGTATCACTTGGGCTGTGTTTTGATCACTGTTTCAGTGACAATTAGACAGTTGTTTTCAACATTATTTTTCTTTGTGTTCAGACGTAGTCTTTTTAACGTACATTCTTTCAGGTGTCTCAACTACATAGTGGCAATGGAACGCTTTTTATGTTGCTATGGCGCGTAACAAAGGACGCAAAAACAAAACAAAGAAGAACGCAAGATCTCAAATCAGAATAAGAGGGAGAAAGAAAGGAAAAAATAACAGTAGACAACATCTAAACAATGTTGCAACAAGAGTAAATATAAATATAATATTATTATTCTTAAAGGAAAGGCACAGGATATGTTTCATAGCTTGCAGTTAAATAAATGTACAAATTAAAGTCTATTAACTATTTTAAGAATGTGTTCTAAAAATTCAAATAAGACAGGCCTAGTTTACATAAGTAAATCATGTTTGAAACCAACAAGAACAAATGGCACTGTCAAAAAACAACATTTTTTATCAAATTTTTCAAATATTATGAAAGTGTTAATACCACATTTTTCTTTTTGGGTTTTCTGTTTTAGACCAAATCTAATCGTTTTGAAATTTAAAAGGAACACTATTGAAAGTTAACCAGCACTGAAAATCATAACAGAGAAAAATTTAGATTTCTACCATTTTTAAAAAACAATGAATAAAACAGTTGCCAAACTATTTATTTTTTCTTGCTGCAAGAAGTGTCCGTATTTTTGTCAATTTTTAAAATATTATGAAGTTTATAGATGGATAAATAACATTCAAGATTTTGAAGTGGATTTTCTTTTGCTTTTGGTTCAATTAAATAAACAAAAAATATCCGGCACAGATCTCAGTAGATCTTCTGATTCTCTTTCAGTCAGTCCCTGTCTGCTTGCAGATCCAAAATGAATGTGGTCAGAACAGAATGGATTATGGCAGTGTAGAAGATAGTCAGCAGCTCCTGACACAAGCTTTTTCAGTCACTTCTTAAGCTATCATGGGAAGTCCAACCTCTGCTGGCCTTTCTCCCGAGTGACTCAACCTGGGAGGTTCACTTAAGGTCCCTCAAAAAAGTGGACCCTAAGAACGCGTATGGGTCTATAGAGGGGACTGTTCTGTGTGAAGAGGATGGGAATGGGGGGGGGGGTGTGTTCCTTCTCCCTGAAGTCCACTGTCATCTCTACAGTTTTAAGTATGTTCAGCTCTGGGTGGCTTTGGCTGCACCAAAAGGACAGACGCTTTGTTTCCGTTCTAACAAGTGGAGGGAAAGCACAGTGACGTTTTGATGGAGGAGCTCTGGGATGATGGTATTCAATGCAGAGCTGAAGGCCACAAACAGGATCATGCATAGTTCTCTGCAGAGTCAAGGTGGTGTCAGATGTAGTGGAGAGCTGTGTTGACTTTATCATCTGCGTCATTTAATACACGTGAGAGAGGACTTCTTAGGAACTGGATGATGGTGGATCTGTTGAAGAGACGGGTGAAACTTTGAGGCAGCTGGTCAGTGCAAACTTCCAGACAGGATGGAGACACTCCATCAGGTCCTGGAACCTCCTGACCTTCTGCTTCTGAAACTGTTGATGCACATCAGATCCTCAGTCCAGGTTAGATGTCCAGTCTGAAGGAAGTTGAGACCAAGTCAATCCTTTTGATTAAGATTGATGGGGGAGGGATGCTATGTTCCTTTAGAACCTGAATAGAAGTCGTTGAGGTGGCAGCTCGCAGGGTGGGGGTGGGGCATCTCTTTTCATGAGGGTCTGCAGAACTTAACAAACTGCAGTTGTTGGCAGAAAACTGCTCTGTTATTTTCAGTGTTTGGTCATATTAGCTCCCTTGATCTTCTTTTTCATCTTGTTCCTGACCTATTTCTAAAGGTCACGCCCCCCCTCCTTTAGGCCTCTTCCTTGTCCTTCTGCATTGCCTCAGCTGTAAACATTGTTTGATGTTGTTGAATTTGCAGAAGGTTTGGTCTGCAGGCATGTCCTCACAAAAACTGATCTAGTGTTCCAATCTTTTGCATTTTTCATCTTGGACCTGATCCGTCCATCTCTTACAGTCTCACTTTGGGTTTAGCTGATTTCAGCTTTCTTCTGTCGTTGGGATGACATGAGGCATTGATTTGAAAGTCTCAAAGCAGCGCAGGGAACTGAGTGATACATCGTGTAGTAGTGGAGGTGTTCGTGGGACAGGTCAACTGCTGTTTGTAATAAACTTAATTACAATTTGAAAAATATATGAAAAACAAAACAGCACTGAGCCCTAAAGAGCCTGGATAACCCTCGATGGGGCTTTAAGCTCGTGGATCCTGTAAAACCTGCTGATGGGTCGCTCTCATTAGAATTGATACATACATCACTGTTGAAGTGTGGGACCTCTGTAAAATTCAAAATTCCTCTATACATTTAAAAATGTGAAATAGCTTTAGTATGTACTCAAAATCCTATATTTCTTCGCAGAAGTCATGATACATCCAGAATGTACTGCACATTTTTAGGAGGAGACGGTTGAAATTTTACAATGTTAGCAGCAAAGTCGACAAAGTTATGAAGCTCCAATTAATGTCTATTCATGTAAATTGCATAAAACTTGTCTAAGTTTCAGGGAGGACGATCAAACGTCCCTTGTGTGATCATTGTTGTTTAGGAACAATCCTCTGAACTTCTTAAAATATACAAACTAGGACTTGTTACTATGCAGAGTCTAAAGTCCTTGTCACCAACAGATTATATTAAAACAAGCATATAACAGAATGCTGAAGTTCTAAATAATTAAGTTTCAGAAAAATGAGTTTGTCAATTTTTTACAGCACTGTCAAACTTTATCAATTTAAAATCTAAAAAATATCTGTCATATTTATTCAATTTAGCAATACCAGAGTCATATTCATTTATAATCATTATTTTATAATAGTAATTTGTTTAAGCTCCCATCTCTTTGACCTGTGGTCTGATAAAGAAGTTAAAAGTAACTATTCACAATAAATTAGGGATATTATTTACATACATTTGGTACATGTTACAAATCAATACAATTACAATTGTCAGCCCCAAAAACGACCTGTTTATCTCACACCAAAAATTGCTTCCAACCCATCTCTAGTGAAACTTGACGGTAATTCTCGCAAATATCCTAAAGCTTTTTTGAATGGCGTAGACCAGGGGTGTCAAACTCAGTCGCACAGGGGCCAAAATCCAAAAACTTAGTCTTAGTTTTTGGCCAAACGGGATAAACATTTATTGAAGCACACTAGAACTACATTATTAAACTTTAAAACTGTACTTTTTAATAGAATTATGAATTAAATATTTAATGGCATCACAGCGAAAATGTTGGTGTGAATCTGTAAGCTGAATTTGACTGGAAGATGAGTGTTGATGATGAATTTTAATAAGAATAAAGATTGTCTGAATAGTGAGATCCTCTCTTGACCCTTCAACGTTCAAAGAGAATCATTAAACTTGGAGTCTGTTGATCTTGTGGATCAACAATGTATTTATGAATCAATTGGATTTTTTTTATGTCATTCATTTTATTTTATTTTTTTTTACATAATAAAACAATAATGATGATAATAATAATAATAACAACTGCTACTTCTAATGCCACTAATAATAATTATTATTATTATATTAAAAATATTAATATATTAACAATAATAATAAAAATGAAAGCAAAAATTAACCCAATTGTGTTTTTCTTTCTTTATTTTGTCTGAAAGCCTCCCTCGTTATTGTCACTTAAAATAACCGACATTTGTGTTTGTTTATGAGGCAGAAATTAAAGAAACATTATTTTATTTTGATAATCTCTCGTTTCGGGATCACGTTTGACCGTCTCCCTGGACCGGAAGTAGTCAGGCAGTGATCACGTTCTAGCTTTACAGAAGTCATTCGGGGCCGATTAAAAAGGTTCTGGCGGGTTCTCCGAACCTTCCCTAACCCTAACCTTGACCGGCACCGATGCGGGTCGGGTCCCAAATCCTGCTGATCGCCCGTTCCGTGATTGTTCCGTTCACCCAGACGTTGCTGTTTTACGATTTTCGAGCCCGAAAAGTCAATCAAAACAGACAAACTACGAACTGTATGTCCAAAATAAATGCATGTCGTGATAGTAACGAGGGTACATTCTCGCTAGAAATATTATCAAAATAAAGATTAGTCCACAAAATATTTTATTCTGAGGGATTAATTCCACCAGAAAAAGAAGTGGATCTACGGTGCCGGACAGAAACTCAAAAGTCACGTGATCAGTCACCTGATCCGGAAAACCTAAACATCCGACCACGTGATCAAAACGAAACCTAAAAGCCGCTCCTGTTGTTTTGAGATGGGCTGCAACTGCGTATCATATGCACGCAAAACCGTGTTTGGCGTATACTATGCACGGTATTCCGAGGGTGCAAAGCCGTGGAATAGGGACGCATTTCACTGAGACCGGGTTGACCACCCATGATAGCTTACCGGGCTGAAGTTTGGCCCCCATCCCAGTTTACACTCTCTCCCACTAGCTTACAGCCCCCTCACAACTCAAGCGTAACATTACAACAAAAACGATGAGCAATATTGGAGCTATACAGCCGGTTTTGGAGCCAGCACTGGTGCATGCATCAGAATGGGGTGGAGCATGGATCTTGTAGCCCCGCCCATTGTATTTTTTACATCAAAAATATGCTCTGCTGTTTTTTTTTTTATCTGCTCAAAATTCAGTAAAGAGTTTAATTGAAGAAATACTCATATTTTCTTTATACTGTTGGAGACTAAAAAATATGTGAACCCTTTGGACTCACTTGGTTTTATGCATAAACTGGACATGAAAACAGTGAAAACAGGAGTTGATCTGATTTAAGCAGAACATCATTATGATAAAATTGATTGATTGAGATTAAAAAAAAAAAACATCATGTGTCCATTTTATATAGAAATTGAGGTACTCCCAAAGGGTTCACATACTTTCTCTTGGAACTGCACAAGTCCTCCCAACACATTCTAATCCTTAACTAGTCACATGTTGACATTTGACTAAGGACCCTTTCGAGTCACTTTTTGACATTTTGGGTCTCCCCAACTCATCATTTTTTGTGTGTTTTTTTAAGTTTTGGGTCTCCCCAAATCATAATTTTTTGATGTTTTGGGTCCATAACCCGCAACCTGAGGGTAAACACACCCCGGGACGCAGAACGGGATGCGCACTGGTCCTCTTGACACATCCAAAACTGGTACCCCAACCCAGGACCGGTACCGGATCTGGTACCAGTTTCAGGTCTGGTACTGTATCTGGTCAGGTGTTGGTTTAGGGTACTGGTACTGGGTTTGGGTAACCGATCTGACCAGTACGCATCCGGTACCCTTGATTTTACAAACAGGCAGCACATCCAAAGATAACGAGCGCTAAGTGTCACGGTACTGGACCGGTTCTGGTTCACAGCTTTAGCCAAGCACTTGGGAGTGAGAATGTTGGTTCATCATGAGAAAAGTGTCACAAGAACACGTTAGAAACAAACTCTTAGACGTGTGTCTTCACTGAGCTGCTGGTGTGGTCCTAGACTGGTTACAGTACTCAAAGAAGACATAATGTGCTCACTTCATTTAGTCCTGAGAGTGCGTTGAATTATTGATCGGTCTCAGTCACAGATAGAGCTTTTTCTGAGCGTGTGTTCAATCACACTCAGAAGGACCTGTCAGACTTGGACTCGTCTGATTTGATGAGATTTTTAAAGACCCACAACGATGAAAATTGTGTTTTTAACATGGTGATGGACACAGCCTAAAGCAGGGGTGTGAAACTCAATCCTAAGCGGGCTAAAATCCAAAACATACCTTAGATCACGGGACGAACATTTAATGAACACAATAAAACAACATTTTGAAAACTATGAATAAAAACAGGCAGGAATATGATTCCAGAATAAATCAACTCAAACCTCAAAATAACTTTTAAATATTTTACTCTCCATGAAAGTATATTTTTAGCTTAATTTTTCTTTAGGCCACATGTGTCAAAGTCAAGGCCCGGGGGCCGAATTTGGCCCCTGGGCCTTGACTTTGACACATGTGGCTTAAAGAAAAGTTAGGCAAAAAAAATACATTTCTTTCTTCAAATTTCAAATGAAGTCCTGCCACTCGGCTGAAAATATGACACTGTAAAAAGTGAAACGTAGGAGTTAGTTTAAAACTTTCAGTCGAGTTAACCATGAACTCATAATTTTGATTTAGCACAAACCAATAATTTAAACGTAACAAGTTAAATAAATTTTGTTAATGTATCCAACGTGTCCCTTTTTACAGTGTTTGTTAATTATTTATATGAGATACAAATGGCATAATTTTAATTAAAAGATCACTTTTAATCACTTTAACAATAAATTAAAAGTTGATTAAAAGATTACATCTGAATTCTGACTTTTCATTTTGATCTACTCAGCTCTTTATGAAGTAAAAATGCTGAAATTTTCCCGCATAATTTCCCCCGCAGAGCCCAGAGGAAGCCTGGCTTGTTAGTTTTTTAAAGGTTAAGTCTCCACATTGACTTGCATTGATCTCCTGTGTTCTTCGGCAGGTGGTGGAGGTCAAAGGAAGCGGTACGTCCAGGCAGAACACAAAGACTACAGCTCCCCGTCCTCCAGGGTTCCGTGGTAATGACCCTCCAGAGCCAGGGCTGTCCATTTCATGATCGATCCGACTGACCTCCGCCTTGTTCTGCTGCTCTATTGCCCCTCACTAGCTCTTCCAGCTGGTTTTAGGGGTCATAAAAAAAAGGCGTTTTTTTTTCTTTTTTTAGAGCAGGCTACTCATTATAAATCTTTCTCAGAATTGTGGCCGTACATTGCTCTCAATGTACATAAATCACCACATCAAGATGTAAATTCTTGCATTTTTTTAGATTCATCTTGGATTTTGGCTGCACTCGTCTCACTCGGGGACTGTTTAATTTGAATTTGTTTGTGTACGTCAGCAGTGGGAAAACTACGACCCACAAAATGAATAAATCTAACCCGCCAAAATGTCATGAATTATATTGAAAACCTTTACAAGTGTTTTATTTTCTGGTGTGTCACCATAGATGGTGCACTACAAAGAAACTGAACATTGTCTAAATGCAGAAACTTACTGTGTTGCTGTTAGATTTGTCGCTTTTCCAACATTTATGTGTATTTTCTGAGTCGAGCGTTATTTTTCCAATCATTCTAATGTCACATGAACGCAGCGTTTCTCCAAAGCTATGTCCAAATCCCCCCCACTCACTATTGCCATTTTCTAGAGCGGTCCAAATCTACTAATTCCTAAATTGAGTGCACTAGAAATTTCCCAGAAGTCTTTGCAAAAAACTATAGACCACAATGTATTGTGGTTGATCAATTTGGAATAAAAAAAAGGTGTTTAAATTTATTTTTTAATAAACTGTCCATATTTTCATCATCAGAACACAGTTGAGTCATGAATAAACGTCGTGAAATGTTCGTTTTGATTTGATTTTGAATTCATGAGATCAGTAAGGTAATATCCGGTGTTTAGAAAAACAAAATAAAGTAGTGAGCATTGTGTCTAAATTGTCTTAAGTAGTTAGGGATTATAGGTGGGAATTCGGACATTTCATAGCTTTGATTTTGTATCCATCAACCCTTTCTGTGCACAATGGCTCTAAAATGAGTACAAACAAAATGTTCTCTTTTAAAACGTAGGCTATTTATTTTAAATCACAATTAAAGCATTTTTCGTCCACATTTCATGTTATTTCTTCTTAACAGGTGGGATTACTAAAACATGGCATGAATCTGCTCCTAGTCTGGCCCTTCTGTCAAATTTTAGAACCCTTGTGGAGCAAGAAGGAAAATGTTTGCCCATAGTGTACATTTTTGGGGAAATATTGTCTCAGAATAAAAAAAAAAATAGGCACACTGTTTGAAAATGCATTAAAAAGCAAAAGTTTAACTTTATTTATTTAGTTTTCTCCTTTTTGACCCATTTTCTGTCATTGTTTTACAAAATGGAAGCAAACATTTTCATCAAACCTAAAAAAAAAAAAAGACTCAGATTGTTATTATTATTTATTTATTTAGTAATAAATGTGTTGATGATCTTTTTTTTTTGATCAATTCGGACCAGTCAGCCCTGAGTCCGCAGAAATTTCAGCGCCGCCTGTGCGTGAAAACGAATCCAAAGCGCGTAATAAATGTATTAGCATGTCTCCTATCGGGCGTGGCGGCAAGAGGAGGAGGAGGGGGAGGGCGAGGGGAGGGGAGGTGGGGTACAGACGCAACTCTGCTCCCGGGCTGTTGGATGCTCCGTGATGGATGAGGAATGACAGATCGGGGTTAGCCGCCAGGGGAGTCCATTTTCCTCCAGCACACCGTCCTACCCGAGCGCAGAGCAGGAGGAGGAGGAGGAGGAGAAGGAGGAGGAGAAGGAGGAGGAGAGACATAGGCAGTAGAGGAGGCAGAGGCAAGGTGCCTCCCTTTAACTCTCGCTCCCCTCCCCTCTCCTCGCTGTGCGCCACAGCCATAGCTGGGCTTTCCGCGCGGACTGCACCCGCATTGCCGCGCTGACCCAACCCAGAACGCACAGGAGCTGGAGCCGCGCGCCAGCAGAGATGCGGCTGTTTCATTGGTCGGTGGCGTCGCTTCTGTGTCTGGATCCGCTGCTCTGCTCGGAAATGCTCAGAGTTTGCGCGCGGCAGTGACGGAGGAGGAGAAACGCTCCTGTGGCGCCGTGGCGCATGTCCGTGCGCTCGGATGATACAAGTTTGAGGACTTCGGTGTGTTATACCCACCATGGGTGTTGACTGAAAGACAGAGCATTCCCAGCTGCTGATAAGTAAGCATGAGGACGCACTCGTGAGGACTGGAACAGCGCTCAGAAAAATCCCTGGATCATGCAGATTCTCCCACCCGGGACGCTTTTCCTCCTACTTGCCCACGCGCACGTGTTGTTATCCTTGAGGAATAATGGGGAGGCTCACGGCAGAGCGGACGGCAACAGCAGCAGGACTTTCCACGGCTGGCCCCGGGAGAGTCATCCAAACAAAGCCCGGGAGCGCGCGTCCCCGCCGGCGCACGCCACAGGTGCGTCCTCGGCGGCGGGGATCCGAGCGAGCCTGAACGCCACTCATCCCTGGATGAGGGAGGATGCGAGGCGAGTCGGGCACAGCAGGCGGGACGTGGACAGGACCGTGACGCCCGCGGAGGATCCCGGCGGCGCCGCGCACTGGGACGCGACGCGCCACCACAATAATAGGAGGATAAAGTTGAATGGCGCGCTTGGTATCACGGAGACGCCAGCAGGTGGGCACTACAATGCAGCGAAGGCATCTTCAGCGGGGGGGGCCCGAGGAGGACACAAAAGAGGAGTTGAAGAAAACCCTGCGGAGGGGGAGAAGCAGGCAGAACAAAAGCTCCGGAGTTGTGGCTCAACCTCACGCGTCGCCGTGGGAACCCATTCCCAAACCAGTCGCCCTCACCTCCACCGACCTGCCCTTTGACCTCATCACCAGGAGGCCCGACTTTTTCACTTCCAGGGAGGAGAACCCCTGGGACGCCACTCCGATCACCCCTCCCGGATCTCAAGATTTTGGGGAGGAAATCAAAAACCCCTTCTACCCAGTGACGAGCGAGACTTTTGGCGCCTACGCCATCACCTGCGTGTCCGGAGTCATTTTCCTGGTGGGGATAGCAGGCAACATTGCCATCCTGTGCATCGTGTGCCAGAACTATTACATGAAGAGCATCTCCAACTCCTTGTTGGCCAATTTGGCTGTCTGGGATTTTGTGCTCATTTTCTTCTGCCTGCCCATGGTGGTTTTCCATGAGCTGACAAAGTCCTGGCTGCTGGGGGAGTTTACCTGCAAGGTGGTTCCATATGTGGAGGTAAACCCATCTGTCTTATGCTATTTTTAATGCTTCAAGGATAATTATTTCATGTTTTTGCAGGTTTGAAATCGTTTCCAGCACTTTTTTTGCACCATGTCAGAACTTTGAAGTGAAAAGATTTCTCTATTGGACGTTTGTTAACGTGGAAAGATTCCACAATTCTCTCAAATCATTTTCTTTTGATGGGATTTCTGCTAATAATAGTGTTTTGATGCTTATAAAACCTGCCTGTGCACAGTTCTGTCTCACCCTTAAGGCCTAAAGACATACTAGCGCAATTACAGCCTGTTATAAATAGCAACAGTTTTCTTACTTTCACACTTTGCTACACTAGATATGTAAAAGTTATTGTCCTAATATGTCAAGTCTAGATATTTCTTTTGTGCCTTTAATAACAGCCTCAGATTCAAGCTGGAAATAGGAATATATAATATATTAGAAATCGGTTATGGTTGTCTCCAGGCGTAAAAGCCTAAGGGGTTGATGGGTAAAAAAAAGTTAGAATTTCAAAGAATTTCAGAAATGAATGTTTGATTTTTCCTTTTTCTTGCTTTTATAACTTGGATAGGTTCGTAGAAGCTTTAGGGTCTTCTTTGCAGGCATTTTGGGTTTTTTCATGCCACACAATCTAGAGCAGGAGTTTCCAAAAACAGGCCTCGAGGGCTGATGTCTTACACGCCAACCTGCCATTAAAGTTTCTCATTGGCCAACACACCTGATCCAGGGAATCGGCCGCAGATGAGGAAGGGTTTCGGAAAACCGGGAGGGTTTGGTCAAGGCCTGGATTTGGACACCCCAGATCTAGAATATATAGTTTGATCGGGTAAAAAAAATGGTGAAAAAATTCAGATCCTATTTTGCTCAAATGACCTGTGCTTATACTAGGGGTGGGCAAACTACAGCAGGGGGGCAAAAAAACTATTCAATCTGGCCCGCCAAATGGGAACAAATTACATTGATAATCCTTATTTGCTTTATTTTCCCCAAAATGACGGTGTTTTACCATAGATGATGCACTATAAATACATTGACCTTTGTTCAGGTGCAGAAAGTTATTCTGCATTTCTGTGTCGTTGGAAGACTTACATTAATGTGTGTTTTCTGAGTCGGACAGTCATTTCTCCGATCATTCCAACACCACATAACAGCATTTCTCGACAGTTTTACCTGAAGGACGTCAAACCATTGGTGCAATTGGCACTAAAATGAGAACTAAAGTCACAGTTTTGAAATTAAACTTCCCGGAATAATTTATATTAATTAAAATATAAATTAAAACATGTTTTCATCCAGACTTGATGCTATTTCTTTCTTGTATGCGGTGGATTATCAAAACACCCTACAGACCTGGTCCGGCCCTTCTGTAAACCTTTAGAGCCCCTTTTGCCCCACAAGTCAGAAAGTTTGCCCCCCTTTGGCTTATACGTATAGCGCTTTACTACCTTATTAAAAAGGTCAAAGCTTTATAGTCCCATTCATCCAAGCACACACATATTCACTTACTGATTGGGTTCCAGTGCCAACCTATAAGCAATGTGGGGTTCAGTGATTTGCCCAAGAACACGTCAGCACATGAAACAAACCCGCGATTTTTCGATCAGATGTTGACCTGAGCGGTCCGGGACGGTAAGGAGTGGTACGGTACAGTTCAGTTAATTCTAGCGAGCATTTCCACTCAGTTCCACTGAACGGTTTGTTTTAACGACGTATGCTGGATTGCTAGCGTCGCTGCAGTGCAACAACATCAAATATTCTTGGTTTAATGGGTCCATTTTAGAATGAAAAAGCACCTGACCGGAGCGGTCAGTGGAATCGAGGCTTATGGGTGTTCTTTTTAACAACGCCTCCTGAATCCTCTCAATGGTTCCCTCAACAGCTTCTTTGCATTCACATGAGGTCAACATCAAGATTTGTATCTATAGGGATTGAGTTTGGAACCTTTGTGTCTAATAAATGAAGAATTATTCATTCATCTTCTTGGCCCCTTTGTCCCTTTTGGGGTGGCGAAGCCTAACCGGCTACTGATGGGCGAAGGCAGGATACACCCTGGACAAGTCGCCAGTCTGTCGCAGGGCCTCAATCACACACATCCATACACACTCTAATCCACACCTCGGGAGAAATTTGGAGCCACCAACTAACCCATAAATGAAGAGTGATCAGAAATCAAACCACTGCTTTAGTACTTCTCCATCTTAGATGTAAGGCTTCTTGTTCGAAGGTCGCTTATTTTTGCAATAGTCCCTACTTCATTTGAATCATGAGATGTCCCGGGGTGTCTTTGCCTTGTCAACGTTCACCTCAGCTCTTATCGCTCCAGTCCTCTGGTCTGTTCCTGTCCTTTCACGATCGTCACCTCTACTGAACAGTCATGAGGAGGACTTGTAGACATCACAACCTCCTGTAATCTTCTACTGACACGTGCTACGCAGGGGCTTCTCTTTCCCTGGTGATACTCCTCTTCATTCCTCTTGGATTTTTTTTTTTTTAAATGTTGCCTGAGGCGCTAACTGCAGGAGGTCATTCTCCTTATGTACTTCAACATTGTTTTATCTTAGATGGTGGCTTTGAATGCCAATTATACAGTTCACAAGTGCTCCATCCACTCAGTATGATGGTCTTGAAACCCAGCATGCATTATAAGGAGCTTTTTCTTTTCATCATTAGCTTCCATCTCCTCTAGTTGGCTGGTTGTTGTGTCTATGTGGGATCCTATGACAGGCAGGGCATATATGTCACTATTTTGGGGGATTTCTAGGCAATATAAATTAGAAATCTGCATCATTTGTGCAGCTAAACGTACATGTCCGTAGAGAATTGATGCTCCTCCCATTCATATATTTTTTTACCTCATCTGTTAGGGCATGAATGTGTCAAAAAGCCATGCATAATACACCCTGAGGCCTACATCCTCCCTGAGGAGCATTTGATGAAGCGCACACACACACACCACACACACAAAATAGGGAGCAACTTCTTGACTTAAACCAAGCAGATGGACAGGAGACTAACGCTCAGACTAAAGAGGCTCAATCGCACATAAACACAGCAGATGTAAAGTAAAAGGCTTGTATTGATAATGCATGAGTGTCTGCTTTCTTTTATCCAGAGTTCAGTGGAGTTTTTTAAAAGAGAAAAAAAACAAATCTAGGTTATATGTGAAGAAAGGTTTTGGGCAGGTTTCTTCATGTGTTCAAGAATCGTTAAATTTAAAAGACCGTCCAATGAAAAAAATTTTTTTTTTCTGTGTTCTTTTAACATGTTTTAGTAACATTTTTCTCATAGTAGAGGACCTTTATAACATAATTTCTGGGTTTTTCTTAATTTAAGCAGAACTGGATGCTTGAAAAGGCCTCAGACTAATGACGCAGCTCCTAAAATGGCCTACCTTTTCTGCTCCAGTTCTGAAGCATCCACTTTCAGACAAATAGATCTATCTATCGTAATTTTCCTCGTCTGAGCTAATATCTGCCTCAAAATTTTACGTCTAGGTAGCCCCAATGTTGCGCACTCTTTTTTTGTTATGCTAATGTTAGCCCTGGGTTGTGAGAAGCTGTAAACTAGCATTAGAGAGTGTAAACAAAGGCTTGCTGGGATATTAGTGGAGCTAGCTTCCACAGCAAAGAATCGAATTTCTTATGAGCTGTGGAAAATATGTCTTAAAAAACTGAACAGGCTTTTTGATTTTGGCAAAAACGGCATAATCATTAAAAGATCACTGGAAGCAATTTTACAACAGAAAAAAATACAGTTGGAATAGGATTTCAACACTGGAGACCTCGCCGGCGACATCTAAATGACCCACTTTGACATATAAATCTTTGACCGTTAATTCAATCATTGTAAATCATCTGATTTGAAAGCGGCTTTACGCGTGTTGCATATCCGCCTCACAACTGTCTGTTAGTTTAAATTGTCACCGATGCGTGTCCAGTTCATTCTTGTCGTCCATAATGAGAATGAAGGATGGTGTTAATCGGTTGGTGTTGACGTGCATTACCTTAAATGTTACATAAGATTTTCTTAAGTTTTATTTTGAAAGTACAAGGAAAGCTTTTATTTTGAAATTTGCCTCTGTTTCCCATTTCTCTGACTCAATTTATCTTGGGGGCCACGTAAGGTTGGCTGAAGCTGGGCTGTATGGGGTTCAGTTAGTGCCAAAACTATGTTTTTACGTCCACTGTCTATATTGTTGGTCCATTGTCGATGTGTGCTGAACAAGTTGATTGAACATTTGTTCATGTTTATGCACTACTAAGCAATATCTTCTGCATGTCCTGTGTACAACACGGAACTAACGATACTAGCAACTGTTGCTAAGGACTTTTCTGACAACCAGACAATAGCAAAGGCAAAGTTTTAAGCATAAAGTAAGCTGAAACATCACAAAGCTATCATGAAAGAAGCATGGACATGCAGAACATATTGCTTAGTTGACATGGAGCTTTCATAGTAAGGTAAGGGTCGCAAAATATTGACTTGGGGGCCGCCAGTTTTAGACCCTTGATCTAAAAACAATGGTGTTCTTTTTGTAGGTCAAATATGTGTGAAAATACGGTGTGGCATTTTTCCATGCACATCCTGCTTTAGGATACATTTAGGTTTTGGAACTATATAAGCACCCATTAAAATTGTGGTATAGAGAATGACATGTTCTCTTTTTAAGGCAAGAAAAGCTCACAGTTTCCCACTGAAATCCACTGAACCACGGCAGATGGCACAGTGGATTTAAGAGGGAAGATTGAGCAAAGGGCGACTGAAGAGAAGCAGGGAAGAGATAAATGGACAGCAGAGAAACAGACAGATTGGTGGAGGGACTAGAGAAAAGAGGAGGGCACGACAGGAGCTTTATGGAGCCACAAAGGACTGGAGGGGTGAGCCAGGTATAGTGTTGAAATTCGTGGTAATGGAAGGACATAGATCAGCGTGATACTTTCATTATCCCAACACTATCGTACACCGACACCCACGCTCAAGAAACTAAATCTCTATTGGTTCTTTTATGCTATGAAATGTGAAGTAATAGGTCAATTCAAGCCCAGATGAAGTTTCTTCTATCTTTACAGAGCGTCTATATGTCGTGAAATATTAACAACCCCATGAATCAAAGTGAAACTTCCAATAGTTTATAGATAATAATAGATATAATCACATTTTTTTTTTAAGTGGATTACAAATTAAGGTCCATCTATTGCTGTGCTTTCTTGTCATAACACACTCACACACAGACACACACACACAGCAATGTGCTGATCCTCCAGATGGGTGGGATGGCCTTGCCTTTCCTGATCACTGCCTGCGGCTGTTTTCCCCTCAACCCCTCCTTCTCTTTGCATCAGCTATCTGTGATTAGAAACAAGCCCCAGGGGGAGTGCGCACACAAACACACATTTACACACACACCGCAGAAGCATGTGGTCGCCCTCATTCATATATTTCTCTAATGTGCTTGACGCTAGCTATAGAGTTACAAATACTACTCTTGGTAGTGCCATCTACACGGCCCACAAATGATCACGTCAATTAAATTATTCAGTGTATCTAATTAGCGGCTCTACATTATGCATGTGGGTTGGTCCGTGAAGCCAGCCCGCTGTCCACGGATGAATAGATGCCATGTTCTCCAATGCTGAAACAAGATTTGGGTTTGGTTAGCCAAAATGATATGTGTCAGACGCGAAAAAAAAAAAATAGAAACTTCATAAAATGGAGGGAAAACAAGTACATCACTTTCAGTTTAATCTGGCACAGATCTGCAAGATTTGCCTTCAGAGACTTGGGAACGATACAAAAAAATGAAAGCCTTCAAATGCTTTAATTGCTTGCAGTGCAACAATCGCATGACAAGAATCAATGACTTGAAACTCCATTCTTCCAGCATGTACTGTGTACGAAGAGCATGGACTGCTTTTTTTAATGCCCTAAAGGAACCTGCCACAGGTTAGGATTTAATATAAAGGAAGAGAAAAGTCCACATCTCAGTGTAGCAGCCTGAGAAAAACAATAAGACTAAGCATTATTACTTGCAGTTCAGTGAAGGAAAGGACTGTAGTTCTGCTGGTGCTTACGCGGCAAGTCCATAGATGTTCAGACATGTACAAAGAGAAGAATAGTATGGATTTCTTTTTCAGCTTTCAAAGTTTTTCAAATCTACCTGAACAAACTGAAACAAAATCTTTATTTGCTATAATTCAAACTTTCAAATGAATAAAAAACCCTGAGGAGATTCTTCAAGAGTTAATCACAACTGCCCTTATGGGGGGATATTGGTGGTTTTTGGACATAAAATGGTCAAATCTGTACGAATGGGGTACATCTGTACAAAATTTGTACAAAAGTTTAAGATTAATTCCTGGCCAATGACTGAAGAGATCTTTAGTCACATGGTTTTGTTTACAAGCTTTGGTTCAAAACATCAAAGTCTGCTTGATGGTTATCTGAATACAGACCAAAAGCAAGATTCAGAACTTGATCTGAAACAAATTAAGTTGTCTTGGACAGGAACAAATGATTTTGCTAGTCGGAATACACCCTGACATTATCCCTACAAATACTTCTCGATACACCGACTATACGCACAACAATCATACATTCTATTTTCATGAGTTTCCTTAAGGTAGCTGCATGAGGTTTAAGGGAACTACACACCTGAGCTCTCTTTAAGATGTGGCCACACCTCTCTTCCACCCTCCATGGCCCGGACAATCCAAAAACCCACTGGATCCAGACAAGTAACTAAGCCAGTGTTTCCCAACCCTAGTCCTCAGGGAACACCGTTGTTGTGTATTCTTTCTATCCTTCCCCGTTCAAACACACCTGCCTTTGATGACTGCCATTATAAGGCTTCTGCAGAACTTGATAATGTGCTGAATCAGATGTGATAGGTCAGGGCAACACGGAAATCCTGCCGGACAGTGTTCCTCGAAGACCACAGGGTTGGGAAAATGACAAAAGATCTGGTGGAAGACAATCTGAGTAATACATTTTAGTGTCAAATAGCTAAACAAATTGGTTTTAACTCAGTAAAACTGATGTGTTTAATCACTGTAAGGGGCTAAAAATGACCAAGGCTACAAATAACTCGGCCATTTTGAAGAAGGCAAAAAAATAAAGACTACATGTCACAAATCTGATCTAGAAACATCAGGTAAAAACTTGATGTTTTATTTATTTATTTTTTTTAAACATTTTAATGGATATTTAGAAGCAACATTTCTATTAAAAAAATCATTCTTTTGTCTCCCAAAGAGAATAAGAATTCAGAATGTGTAATAGATGCACACACTACAAACCTGGTCCTGTTGTGTTACTTTGACGAGTAAGGAAGAATAATGAGGTTTAGTCATTGTACGGCAAGCCTTGCAAAACAATCTAGTTAAGGTCACCGTGTAGAGCAAAATACACACAGTTCACGAAACTTAAATAACTCTGCAGTAATGTGAATGCATATACTGTAACAACAGAAACCCAAATTCACAAATGGGTTTGCGGTCTACCTCACCACATTCCTCATCTGGCCAAGCAGCCGGCTGACTGATGGTTGCCGTCAGAGGCATAGTCTTGCTGGTTAGAGTTATGGTCTGCTGAAGTCTGCACTGGGTCACCTAATCAACCTGGAATAAATACCACTGCAGGAATAACCCCATCCACCCAGACGCCATTACTTTTAGCCTTTGTGGTGTTGCGTTTTGACGTTAGCTCATTCATCAACCGTTAACGTCAATTAACCTCGATGGCGGCTACGGTGCAAAACGTGCCTGCACATCCTCCACAAACCTTTTACTAAGGCGCAATTATTAGCACAAGCTTTAATGCCGCCAGTTCTCAGAAGCTTTAAAAAAGATGTTAACAGGCCACTATTAAAAATGGAACTGGAGGAAAATGTATTTTTCACCTGCTGTGCACAGAACAAAATGTACTCTTGATGACAGACTTTTAATAAGGTTCATTTCTTTCTCAGAGAAAAGGTGAAGAAGTTCACGACTAATTGGTTTTGATAGATGTTCAGTATGATAAAAACCCAAAGAAATTAAATTCAAAGCCTCACATTAAGCTGTAAAAATTGTCTATTCTTGCTAGTTGCACCTTTAATCTCTTAAAACTAGAGTGTTGACATCTTCAATAGCTTACACAATTAACTTTATTCCAACACTTGTGAAGAGGGTAGCTAGCACTACCCTCTTTTAAACCCTTTAACACTGGAACTTCCAGCAATGACGGAAAAATAACAAACACTTGAATTAGTGACTCTTTGATCATTAACGCACTTAGCATTCAGTAGAACAGGTAAGAGTAATCTGCGCTATGTCCGAATTTCTTCCCCACTCACTACGTAGTGCGTACGCTATTTTCTAGTGCTGTCCGAATCTACACTAAAACTAGCGTGCATTGATTCTCACTACATTAGCAAATACAGACCACATGGATTGCGGTTGAACAACTTTTGCCAAAAAAAACCATTTTCATCTTCAGAACACAGTGGAGTCACAAATAGGAGTTGTGACATGTTCGTATTGATTCAATTTTCGTTATGTGAAATCCGCGACGTCACATCTGACGTTTAGCAAAACGAAGGTAAAGTAGCGAGCATCATGTTGGAATTGGCACTTTATAGTCCCGCACTATAGAATTTTAGTAGTTAGGGATTAGATTTGGAATTCGGATTTATGTAAATTACATAAACACTTCATTCTTTCAAGCTAGCCTAGGTAACACATTCTACAAAACAACAATTTTGGGGCGTTTTATTTCTATTTATTTTGGTTCACAAAGTTAAATTGCTTGTTGGGCATTTAGGTAATTGCTGTATGAAGCATTTTACACCTTTTGGTTTTCTGCTAATACATGCTAAATTGTTAGCATGACATGCTAACAGTCAGTTTTGGGTAACTTTTCTCTAATGTTCGAAATGGCAAAATACAATATTTTGATTAACAATTAAGTACAAATAGAAGTACAAAAAGCATATATATGGAACTAATACTTAATTTGGAATTGATTAAATTAATTTGTTATCTGTTAAGTTGTGCAACTAAATAATTTCTTTTATTTTATTTGTTTTGAATGTTGTAATTTTAAGATGGTCAATGTAAAAGTGCATAATTACGTTTTTTAAATGTCAGAACTGAAAAACTATAATGTTTTTCATTAAAAATGAAATGGCGAGAGAAGTGGCTACGCTAAAATATGCACTCACCTCACATTCTGCTGTAGTGCAGTACTTGAATTAATGAAGGTAATTACTTTTCCAACACCTATTATTTCATTACTGTTTGAAATAATTAGTAAGCCCTCCAGGCCTGAAGCTGTCAGGCCTGTTTGCTCCGCTGCAGGTAAAGCGAACATGGCAGGGTCAAGGCCTCTGCTGGGACCAAATGCCACATTAGCATTGTTACTCATTCTCAGTGTGTCAGATCTCATTTCCCTCTTCCTATCACTTTCCCCCAAATCCACCTTATTGAGCTGTTCTGCATTTTGTAGTATATCTACTATTTGTTTTTCTCTTTTATCAGAGCCTCTGACACACCCATTTGCATGTGCCTTCCACCAACCTAAACTCCCTCCCCCCATCGCCCGTGTCTCTTTGACCATCTCATCTTTCCACTACAAAGCCATGCTTGTTCGTCCTGCCGTTGCTCTACGCCCTGACACGCTGATCAAAGCCAGCGGCTTCAGGCCTCCACTGGCTGCTTTTAAAGTCATTCCAAACTCTTTGTTCAGGCAATAACATGTTTACCATGCGCAAACACCTGTGCACAGGACACCTAGAGCACAACGCTTATTCAAAAACAGCATGGTCTCTAGAAGAAAACTATTCTTGAAAACATTTTAAGAGCTAACTTACAGTCAGGATGGATGCAAACGCTAATTATGGTCAAATGATGTTGGCATGATGACAAGTGATGAGCCTTCCTGGTCCAAAAGTCACTTGACGGTAGTCGCTGTTGTGCTGCAGGCTGTGGAGGTTTTCTACCCCAATTACTCCTTGTTGTTCCATGTGGTTGCCCTTCATTAGCCTGGTTAGGGCCCTTGTGTGTCACAGTAAATGTGTGCAGTCAGGGGGGCTTCCAGCACACATTGTTCCACACAACGTAACGTCTATATCTGTCCAAGAAGACCCTTACAAATTGTAATACATCCAGAATCAAGAGATGAATGTCTAGGAATAGAACCTAAGGGTCAGGAGAGGTGAAGAGAAGGATATCAAAGGAGAGATTAGTGGAAGTTGGAGGGATGGTAGAGTGGAATAAAGTAAAGGAGAGGCTTGTTGAAAAGATGTGGTTCATGTAAGGACAAAGATTCAAATCCAGGCGTAGAAAAACAATTTGGAGGGTGTTTTCTTTGCCAAAGGGGTTTATAATCCGGCAGATGCTTTCACACGCAGAGGAAATGTGTTCACATTTAATTTTTATACAACAGATGTTGCTACTCTTATCAGAAATGAATCCACTGTTCTTTCTCAGACATGTGACAACTCATTCGGTTGCCCTAAATGTTTTTTTTTAGTTTTTTTTTACACAGTTTATGGTTAAGATAAAACAAGCTTCGAGGCCTCCATTGTTCATCTTTGATGTTCACCTTAAGGCTAATACAATATAAGTACAGTGCTTTACCAGCAAAAGTTCTTTGTTATTTGAAAATCAAATGCTCTCCATCAAACATAATTAAATAATTTTGTTTTATTCCAGACAGAATGACAGCCTTGACTATGAATAGTATCGCCGCAGCACTTGAATTATTTGCACAACAGCTCACCTGCCTGTTGATGTAATTATGGGTTATTATTCTCTTGCTGAAGCTCTAAGTGCTTTAATAAACATCACTGCTGAGGCAATGGGACTCAATCAAGTCAATTCTGTGAACTCTACAAGACCTTTGAGACTAATTGTGTCAACATTTAATGTGCATTTAATGACTTAAGTGAAGCTAGGTTATGACAGAGCATTTCTTCTTCTGTTTGCTTTTAGGTGGCCTCCCTCGGCGTAACCACCTTCACCCTCTGCGCGCTCTGCATCGACCGCTTTCGCGCAGCCACTAATGTCCAGATGTACTACGAGATGATTGAGAACTGCACTTCCACCACCGCCAAGCTGGCAGTCATCTGGATCGGCGCCCTCCTCCTGGCCCTCCCGGAGCTTCTCATTCGGCAGCTTGTAACAGAGGACGCCGGACTCCCGGATGAGCCTCCGGTTGAGCGCTGCATCATCAGGATATCCACCTCGCTTCCCGACATGCTCTACGTGCTGGGTCTCACCTACGAGGGCGCTCGGCTGTGGTGGTGCTTTGGCTGCTACTTTTGCCTGCCGACCCTCTTCACCATCGGGTGCTCTTTGGTGACGGCTCGCAAAATCCGCCACGCGGAGCAGGCCAGCGTGCGCAGCAACAAGAAGCAAATCCGTCTGGAGAGCCAAATGAACTGCACGGTCGTGGCGCTGGCAATCGTCTATGGAGCGTGCGTGGTGCCTGAGAACATCTGTAACATAGTTTCTGCATACATGGCTGCCGGCGTTCCGGAGCACACCATGTCCATCCTGCATCTTCTTTCCCAGCTGCTGTTGTTCTGTCGGGCTGCTGTGACTCCAGCACTGCTGCTTATTCTGTGTCGCCCACTGGGCAGGGCTTTTCTGGACTGCTGCTGTTGCTGCTGCTGCTGCAACCGGGCTCCATCCTCGGCTACGGGCAGTGACGATAACGAACATGAATGTACGACAGAGCTGGAACTGTCGCCATTCAGCACTATCAGAAGGGAGCTGAGTAACTACACACCTGCCGGATCCAACTGCTAAGCGGGCTTTTCTCATCAGTGACTGACCTACATTTCCCATATCCAACTAGAGCTTTACCCAGCTTATCTATATTCTGAAATGTGCACAATTGAAGTTGGACCAAAACGTGTCACTGAGCCAAAAGTCTTACTAAGTTAGTGCTACAAAGTTAAAGCCCTTATTTTCTAGTACAACAAATAAAAAATATCAAAAAAGTAGTTTCCTAAACGGTTTGGGGTGCTGATCAAACTTGAACAGTTTATAAAAATACTTACCAATCTTGCCTAAAAAATTTCAAACTTTTCTCCGGTTGGCCTTTTGTTTTTAATCTTTGTCCTCAAAGAGTAATCCGATTCAGAAAATAGTATATAGTTCGAAGAACAAACAAAACAACAAACACTATTTTAATTTAGTCAAAAGTTTACATTGAAGCAGAGTTTGGCAGTTCTATCTTGGGAGATAATCAGTGCCAATCACAATATGGAGTCCCGACTGATCAGTTATTTTATCTTTTTGACTAAGAACTCTTTAATGTCTGAACATCTAAACTCACACTGCCTTCGAAAGGACTCAACCTTGTTTACTGGCTGCAAGTGCACATTTTAAATGTGTATATGGTTGTAAATATGGTAACAAGACTCACAATGAATAAGTTCCACAAAGGAGATTCTACTACAGGATTCCCCTTTAAAACAAAATACTTTATATCAAGAACTATCAGACACAACTGGGCTGGTCTCAGACTACAACATGGAGTGGAATTTTGAGTGGATCATTAGGATTGAAATCAACCAAACACATCAAATTGAACTGTATGGAGTGAATTTTTTGATGGAATGCAAAGCGTTGGAAAGTTTCGGAAAGGAAACCACTTTGGACAACTGAATCAAGACAATATATATCTCACTACAATGTTGTATCATGTTGCGCCGTACACTTTTGGGCTGTATATATATTCTGTACACTTTCTTTGGTGCTCTTTGAGTGAAAGCACTGTAAGAAAACCCATTGGTTCAACTTAAAATCAAAAGTAACCCAACTGTCCTATTGAGTTTAAAATATATTGAAATTATCTGTAGCCCCTAAAATTATCGACTCATATGCAGTTTGGATACGGCCTTTTTAACCTCCAACCTATATACAAGTTGTAATAGTCAGTTCATCATTTGCGTTTGAAATCAGCAGGTCATAGGTTTACTTCTGGTTATAATATAATTTGAATATGACAGGAAGTGACAGAGCTAAGAGATAACCGGTATTCTAGAATCTCTTTAAAAATGTGGTTTACTGGCAAGGCAATTTCTACCACTGATAAAAATACCATGTTTGCTGATACCAATGCCATTTAATGGGGGCCACACATAAAGGAAATACTTACTCTGCAGGAATAACACTTATAATAACTCAATACTTACTCTGTTTAAAGTTAATTTGTTTACGTTTTTGATCGGTACAACAACACCTGCTTCCAGAAACTCATGGTGTCTCTTTGCTAAGTCATGTTGAGCAGAATATTAGACCAGCAGAACAGATAAAAATGGCAGTGTTTTCAATCAAAATGTGCCTCTGACATTAGCTTAGTGAGCTAGCTGCCAAAGCTAACAGAGTTAGCTCATTAGCGAGTAGTGTGGTCTGGCAGTAAATTGAAACAGTCTTTATCTACCTCTGGCTCAAGTCAAGGACTCACTTGACCAATAGATACATCAACAGCTTGTGTTTTTCTAATACTAGACAAGCGTAGAAGCATAGAAGTCTTCTTTATAAGACTAGCATAGCAACAGGATCACTTAATCCTTTAAATACCAAAGCTGGGAGAGAGGAACGAACACACGCTCTTTGAACTATTGCAACTCTACAGCTTTATGACAAGCACTTTATGGTAGAAAAGTGAAAACTCTTTACAGAAACCTGCTTTTCTTTGCATCAGAAGGAATTAGCTTACGTTACTACGGTAAAGTATTGCGCATCAGTGCAAAGTTACTTTTCCCAGTTTCAGATTTACTAAAGTTGTTAACTACATAAATATTTTACTACTGTTAGGTGTTGCATATAACCACAAAGTTACCTTTCCTAGTTTCAGATTCATTAGAATTACATAATCTGCGTAAAAACTTTACTTTTGTTAAGTATTTCATATCTACGGTGCCCCTAAAGGAACATTCAAATAAAATAATAATAATAATAATAATTTTTCTTTCTAAATATTTAAGTAAAAATGTTTTTTTCTGGTTACTAACTGGTGCTCACCAGATACTTACTGGTATGCACTAAATACTTACTAAATACTAACTGGTGCACATTAGTTGCTATCTGGTGAGCACCAGTTGGTAAACAGATTTTTTTTAGATTTTTTTTTTTTACTTCAATGTCCCTTTAGGGGCTCCATACATTCAGTGCAAAATCTCTTTTCTCAGCTTCAGAGTTAGTTGGAGTTACAATATTTGAATTAACACGTTTCTACTGTAAAGAATTGCATGTCATAGCAAAGCTACTTTATGAACTTCAGAGTCCATTGGAATAGTGCTAATATTTTAATATTGTAAAGTCATGCATATTAACACTTTATTTACCTTCAGAATCCATTAGAATTACGTTAATTGCATAAATATCAAAGAGTTACTGTAGTTAAAGGAGCATTAGCACTGCAGCTAAGCTTTGGTGTTAAAGGGTTAAAGGCGTGGCTTAGCAAAGAGTCAAATGAGCAGCAAAAACTTTTCTCCCTTCTAAAATCTTTTCAGTTTTGTTACTTGAGCTTCTAAGATGAACCAATGAACAAGTTTTTTATGCAGTGTAAACAATACTGTACTGTAAATCCACTTCAAGCCTATTTACTACTCAGCCCTGGGACAAACAAGGGTTAAACCACTATTTCGCAAATTAGGTAGTCAAAAGATATCAGAGCGTTTAATTGATGGGATGTTTACAGGAAGTGTATGTGAAGGTTTTTATTTGACTTTTTGTTTTTTCAAAAGGAGCAACAGTAAACTCTGTGACCCTGGTTTGATGTTCATCTGTATACTGTGTAATTGCAATGACTCTTTTTCACATCATTTCTGCACTGCCAAACACCTTTTATCTGTCTCTTGTGCTAATGTGCTAGTAGTACTCTTATCGCCGGGTGTCTCAGCAAAAAGTCGTGTTCACGTTTGGTTCCATCACTGCAGGAAAAGGAATAGTTCTTAGAGAACAAATCTCCCGCCATCTGTTGGCTTTTACAAACTTCTCCTAATGAGTTCATGGAGATCTAGGTGTTTGCTGCCTCAGGTTGGCACTCGAGGTGGTTCATCAAGTTAATAGCCTAAATTGACATAAGGAGCAGATATATTAGACGGTGCTCTGCAGACTGCTTGGTAATTCTTTTTTACTACATTTGCTATTTCAGGCACTAAAATATACGTTTGTTTTCATTTAATATTGCCTAAAAACACTGATGGTGTCTTTGCATGCAGTTTGTCAAATGAAAACCATATTTTGCTGCTGGAATTTTAATGTAAACTTGTCTCAAAAGCCAATTTTTTTTTTTTTTTTTTTTTTTTCAGCCCTGCATATTTCTGGAAATATACCCCATGAATGGCTCAGTTTGTAGTACAGTTCAAACTTTTTGATGGAGTAATTCTTGTTAGTCGATGAGATTGTATATTCTGAAGTTTGTGAGTATTCTCTTCACTCTGAGCTAAATGTGTCTGTATTTGAATCCTGGAAATGTAAGCACACAACCACTATTGTCTTCAAGTCTAGTCACTGGTTTCTAAATAGCTTTTTTTATATAGCCAAAAACTGTCCATTTGTTTATCGAAGAAGTTTATCTTGAATATTGTAAATTAAAAATCTTAAATGTGCACTTACAGCGTGGTACATTTGTCTATTTCTAATCAATTTCTACAGCCACTAATAAAAATTGCACTCTGTGTATCTCCAATACAAACAAGCATTTTAGGGGATAAACAATTGGTCTCTAGAGCTATAGTGACAGAAGCACCAAACCAAATGTCAATGATCCACTCAATTTGCAACTAACTCCAAGAGGTATCAATACTAGCAGTATTTTATGAAAGTGTATCCAGGAAACTCCCGACAAATGGCAGTATCAAATTCTCATACTATCAGGATGTCAGTATCAATTTTTGAGGCTAACAAACCCAACAAAATGTGAACTCTAACTCTATTTAGGTGATATGTAGGAGCAATAAACAGCCTTTGGTTCCTACTTTATGGTGGTCATGCAATATTTGCTCATCTGAGCGACTGTGACAGCAAATGCACTTAAGAGACATATGTGATCCAAAGTGCAAAGTTTCTCACATTCCAATTTTTTTTTTTTGGGTTAAGCCACTTTATTTTCTCACACCAGCAAGCGATAGAACACAATAAGGCCGCCCTCCAGGCGATCATCAATCCAGCTGCCATTTGTGGCCAGCAAAACATACCCATTAGAGGCCATACACACAAAAGCAGTGATATATCTGCGCTTCTGAATGATTTTTCTGAGACAATTGAGAATGCAAGAGCTGACACAAAATACTTCTGTCATCAAATTCACGGCATGGTGATTGATCCGTGCAGAAGGCTTTCAGAAACAAAGTCTCCACAAATGCAGGGAGAATAATGGCTAATGAGACAGATGACGAGCAGAGAATGACCATGGCACATCTGCAATCTGCTACGAGTGTCATTGGAGAAGTGGGATGTGTGCTTCACAGCACAATATACTGATGCAAACTGAAACATTGTGTTCCATACCCCACGGTTCACAGCACTCCAAATAGTTGACACTTTCTTGAAATTGGTAAGCTTCCCTGAAGCACTTATATTGCTTACAAAGCAACACCGACAGTAGATGCCTTGACGTTCTGGAAAAGTCTCAACATAGTGTGCCAGTTCTTATTGCAACTGTAATGACCCAAAAACACCCTTGATTCAGTGTCTAATGGAAATGCCAAATGTGGTTTTCAAGAACAAAGTAATAGAATTAATTGCCCGAAAGACAATAAATTGAATTACTGATACTTACATACTGTATATAAAGCTGTTTTCTATCTTGAAAATGGCCCAAACTGACTTACAGTCACAGTCCTATTCACACATTGATGCTGGCTGCTTTTCCACACAAAATACCATCCAGTAACCATCAAGAGTAATGTGGGGTTTGGTGCCAAGTACACTGACGAATGGGCAGGAGGGGAGGTGGGAACCAACACTGCAACGATCCAATCAGAGGTCAACCACTCTTCCTCTGCACCACCAATCTGCATTATTAATAAATAAGCATTACTTTACAAGATGTCACATTATTATTATAAAGAAAATGTATGTTATATAACTGATCATAAAACTATACTGATGGTGAAATATGTAACAGTCAGACAGAAGCTACATAAAAACAGATTTCAGTCAGTTTTAGTCATAGTTTGATAAACTGTAAATGGCGTTTACAGTACAACTACAGGATTGTTCTACCTTGCTTTAATGCTCAAAGTGCTGCACTAATTCAATACTCAGTTCTACATGTCATATCAATCATAAATACAAGAGTCTGTTGATGTTCCACAGGGCTCTGTACTTGTACCTTTATTTTTACTCGTCCATTGGTATGCTGATGATACTCTGCTTCATCTATCCATGAGAACAGGCGGTCTGTAACTGAACCTAAATGTAATCCTGTTTTTAAAATATATAATTACTAAAAAATAAAACTAACATTACATTTTTGGATACCCAGGCAAATTAAAGAGTAGCTTGAGGCTAGGGAGATACAAAAGAAGATCCTTTTGATTAGGTTATTTTTCATAATTAGTTTTACCAACATAAAAATAATCAACCTCCTCTTTAAACGTAACAAATTATCAGAAATGTGTCATTGATTGACAGCTGCGAAGGCACTTTGGCGTTCTCTCAACTTCATGTAAAACCATCCATGTCACTCGCGTGCAGAGAGGAAATAAAATGACAGACAACACAGTGTGTGACATGTAACTGAATTATGAAGCCCTAATAATATTCCTTAGCAGTCCTTAAATGAAAGAAAAGCAGACGACAGAGATGGTAACACACGACGCCGGATCTCAGACCTGTCACTTTTTACCGAAATTATCGAGAAGAACCAGAAAACAGGAGGTGAAGCTAAATTGTTAAAAGAGCCAAAAATGAAGAGAGGAATAATTAATATGTGCAGAATAATGGGAAAGCCAAGTCGCTTTTACGCACCAGTGCACAAGGGTAGATAAGTGTAGAAGCTTATCTGCAGGGGAAAAAGTCTGCAAATACTTGAAAACCTCCCACTCCTCCTAACTCATCTGCAAAAAAATACTGCAGTTTGTACTTCTTGCACTAACAAATTATGGCCTTAATTTTATTTATTTTGAGTTAAAAGGACTGTTTATAGGACTCATTAGCGATGTGTTCTCTTTCTAAACATCCTACACATCCTGCTTTGCTGCTCTCTCCTGTTTTTCTTTGTCTGTTTGATCTGACGTTGTGAGTTTGCGTGTGATAAAAACAGAATCATTTGTGCTTCCTGCAACACAATGAAGTGTTGTGCTGCAACACTGGAGAAGCAGAGATGTTGTGTAATCACCAAAGACGTCGTACAGATCTTCTCTCTGATCTGTTGGTTTAAAAATAGAATTTTATCGACGCAGAGACATTTAAAAAAAGGTGAGATGCTTACTCCAATCTCATAATGTTTTGGCTACATAATGCACATAAAAAGCTCCTGAATTCCTGTCAGGTTGTTGTATTTATAGTGAGTTTTTGCCCAATTAGCCTCACTTCCTTTTTTATAGTTGGAAGAATTCCAGTTGTCTGCCATTTATCTCCTAAGAAAAATATGGCAAAGCCCAATTATGTACAACTCGCTTAAAGAAAAGTGTTTTATGTGATGTCACTATACTGCCTCTAGACTGTGACCGAAAAAACGTTGGTGTGTGTGAGAGGAACGTGTCTGCATGCTATGGGGATCTTATTCCTGAATTGCTGACGCAAGTATCACTCTCTCATCACCGTTTTCTTTTTTTTTTTTTGGCTAAAATAGCTGGCAGATTGCCAAGGTGCTAGCTTTCACTAAATCTGACTCAATCAGCGACTCACTTTCTAAATGTTTGAGTCATTGTTTTAGGGAATCTAGAGAGCTGAGTGTGTCTGTCACGGGAAATAAATTGTCACCATGATGATCAACCAGAAACTTTAATTTTTATGCCAATTTTCCACTGTTTTTCCTTCATTTGCCTATCAGTACTGGAAATGCAGTTTAGTGTGCGGATATTACTATGGTTACAGAAACATTTTACTTTATGAAAATATAATAGAATTTAGATAAACTGTCTGCTCTTGTTGGGTTCTAAAGCTGCATTCACACAGACTATGCCGATACGATACATATATCGATACGTGTCTCATGATTGTGAATCGCGATATATCCCAAAACTGTACCAGAACATTTTTTTCAGTTTTTTTCAGGAGTATGATTTAGAGCAGAATTGTCAAAGTCAATCACACAAGGGGCCAAAATCCAAAACACACTTTAGGCCGCGGGCCGAACAGGATAAACATTTATTGAGCAATCTAAAACTACATTTTTAAAACTGTAACTTTTGAACATAATTATGAACTAGATACTGTATAGCATCACCTGTGATAATGCTTGTGTGAATGCTGGAAGTTGAATTTGGCAGCTCAAGATGCTGAAATTGAAAACGTTGAAGCTAATAGCTGAAAAAGCTGATGGTCAGCTAAAATATTAGCTAAATGCCAAATTTGTCTGAAAAACTAAAACAAAAAAAAATCGTAGGTTAGCCAAAACAGCTAGCATGTAGCTGAAAAAAATAGCTAAACCTCAAAACAGCCTAAAAGATCTTAGTAAATGCCAAAATAGTCAAAAGAAAATCTAGCAGAATGCCAATGTTTAACATTTTAAAACTGTAACTTTTTAACAAAATTATGAATAATAAAAATGCAGGAATATGATTCCAGAATAAATCAATTTAAACCATAAAATAACTTTCAATATTTTGCTCTCCATAAAAATATATTTTGTCAAAATTATACAAGTGAGAAATGACTACAACATAACATCGGGCCAATAATAGAATAAAAATTATCTGGAGGGCCGGATTGAGTTACCCGGAGGGCCAGATCCGGCCCCCGGGCCTTGACTTTGACACATGTGATTTAGAGAAAAAAACTATCTGAATATGAATACATCTTTCACTGTAATAAAATGGTGATGATGATCACAACATTTGGCACTGCAACTGATCCTGGACTATTTAATAATTAATTAAATATCGTCTTCTCAGCATTTTAAATCAATGTAAGTATTGCCAAACTAAATATCGCGATATATTGTCGAATCGATTTTTCCCAGCATCGAGTATCAGTATCAGTTTATCCAGCTGAGGCGTCAAATTTATCGCTTGACGCCTTGGTGGTGGGCCCATCATGGAAAACATGGATGATGTTGATCAAGTAGCTTGAGTGTATTTGTTCTGGGAAGCTCTACAGAGACGCCGGTGATCACATCACTGTGTCTGGGTTTGCCAGATCATTCAGAGACTCTCGGTGCGATGTACTTCAGTCGTACAATCGCTGCACCTGAGGACAGCTGTAAACGTTACTTCTGTCCGTCTGTGGCCTAGTTTGATTATTAACCTGAGAGGGGGAAAATAAAATTAAAACTGGAGGATCTGTTTATTATTGTAGTATTATTTTGTTTGGTGATACTAATATTGCGATACTGTATTGATTTAAAATGCTATCAAGACGATATTTAATGAATTATTTATTAGTGTTCTTCAGCGTCTTATTTTTGTCTTCCACCTTAAACCCTCAACCGCTAGTTGGCAGCACAGCATGCTGAGCCTATTTGAACAACTCTACCACAACTAAACCATCAACAAGATTCTGCAAGATTAAGATTGTGTTAAATGTTCAGTCAGCCCCACTGTTTTTGTTATTATGAGACATGTACTACTTAGTTTTTACTTGGGAGGGTACCTAACCGAAACTCTGTGATACGTTGCTGCCAGTATAAGTTTACAGTTGCAGTCCTTAATGTTGTGATCATTAAATAAAATCAATTTGACCATTTTATAACAATGAAAGATGTATTAATATTGAGGTAGAGTTTTTTTCTGAGCCACACTCTTAAAAAAAGTGAAAAATTGTTCTAATCCAGTCTTGGAATATATTGAAACACGCATCGAAGAGTACAGTATTGGATATTTATTGTAGATTGCCAATACACATCCCAACTGAAAACATCACATGACCAAAACTAAGTCCCTGATTGGTTGATGCGCCGCGTCACACCTGATGCTGAAACTGCCTCTGAATTGATCTGAGGTCATGGCGTCAGTGTGAATACACCTTAAGTGTTGAAAATAAACGGCTCAGAGATGTCACAAAAATGAGCGATATGGACGAACAACCCATTGACTGTATACGAGAACTGGATTGAGTGACTTCTCCCCCCTGGTTCCAAATAGGAAGTACTCACTAGTTCTAAGAAACCAAAATCCCATTGACTAATATAGAGAAATAAAAAGCTATTACTCTGTTGTTACATTTGTCAGAATAAGCATTCTTGATATTCTATATTTTTTAAAGATGTTTTTGCTAATCTTATTTATTTTTTATCTTTTTTCTGTAGTGCAAGGTATTCAAGTTATAAACTTGCCAATGAGATGTCTCAATAAAAGTATGTGGTCTAACATTGAATGTTCAAAGTGTATGATTGATAGATTTTTCTGACCCCTTTTTAAGAGGCAGGGGTGTGGACTTCCAACAAGCTCACTCCTGATTGGATAGTGGTTGCCATAGAAATATCGTTTTAGATGAATTCTGACCAATCTACTGCTTTCTGACATCATCTGACACCAACATGGATGTGTGACTTGATTTCAATGGAGCTGAAAGTACGATGGTTTCTTTTGGTGACGTCAAACTCACTCAGTCCATTCCTCATATACAGTCAATGGAACAACTTTTAAGTGTTTTTTTTCTTAGTTTCATCCCACCCACCTGCCAATGTAAAAAAAAAAAAAAAAAAAAAAGAATTTTAAGCTATCATAAAATCCAATGAATGGAAAATTCATACACACGTTAAATTCTATTCGATTCTATTTTATTTAATCACCAAAGCTGTCTCCTCTTTGAATCAACCATAGACTTAAACACTACATTACTGTCTTGCAAATGTCTTTCTAGATCCAGTCTATTCAGGTTTTGTTAAATTCTTCTTTCCATTTGATATACTGTTTAGTTTGGCTGTTCTGCTGCAGCAGCGCATTGATTTTTCTATAAATCTTCCAAAGGGGCAGTTTTCACAACAGCTCCAGGTTCATGCACATGAAACCTGTGCATAAATTAAGAAAAATAGGATTTCTTCCTTTTGTGTGCAAACTTTTTCTATTTTTTTAGCACACAATGGGAAGCATATATGAAAACCTGACAATCACATCAACCATCATGCGGTAAAACTGCCAAAATCTGCTTTTGTTTGCATTTGCATGCAGCTTAGCAACTGGAGCCCTGTTCTTATACACGTCCCTTTCCATTAAAACATGGCCTCCTCTCAACAACAGACATGGAGTTCGTCTTTTGGGAGCTACCGAGTGATAGACTCTTAATTTTCTCATCCTCTTTTTCCACACTCTGTTCCCACCTTCTCCCTTCCTCTCTCATCCATTTTAATGGCAACAGTTTGATCCAGCTTCGGCTGTGTCTGCTCGTGGATAATAAATGCATACTTTAGCAACACGGCTCGACTGTTGCTCAGCGTTGTGGAAAAGACGAGATGCATTTTTCAGATCCTGAGCACTGGCTGGAATGGGATTTAGTCAGAGACAAGATGCTGGATAGTGTCAAGATTCCAACTTCAATTTAAAAGGAAGGCTGCCAGAAATTTTGGAGGCTTGTCAGATTTTTTTTTTTTATTTTTAAACGCCAGGAGGGGTGTTTGGAAGTCGATTAAAAAGTGGCTAATAAATGCCATCTGGCATTAATGTTACTAGTGTAAATGCTGTTAAGATTGTGTCGAGAAATAACTCTGATAACAGATTGGTCCAGACGTTTTTCATCCTTCTCCTTGCAGCGTCCTCCATCTCCTTCTGGAAAATCCCAAAGCTTTCCCTTCCAGATGAACAGGCATGTTAAGTGGGTCTCCAATATGTTCACGCCCATTTATCCGATGACCTTTCTGATATTTGTCAAAGTTTCTTTTAAAAAGCTGATTATGAACTAAGTTTGTTTTAGGCGTATTCAGTGAATTAGATCTTAAACACAACTTTCTTACAAATCTTGTAGAAACACAGATTAGCATTTACCCACCAACCATTTATTTATTCAATAAACCTCAAATAAAAAGAAACTTTAAACTAAATAAAGTATGTATTATTTAAACATTTGCATAAAAAGTGTAATCCTTTGATGTATAACTGTAAAAGTATATACTGAGAAAATATACAAAATTCTCCTTACCGTTCTGGAAGCTAGCACTGTTACTTGGATTAGCTATACTAGCTTCTGTGTTTCCATCTTTCTTTTGTTCAACTCATAAATTTATTTAGAGACAGAAAAGATTGTGGTAATTCAGAGATTTTTTAACTTGGATTTAACCTGATATAGTCAATATTGCTGTTGTAATGCTAATTTATCATAATTAGCATGTTTAGCTAAGATACTGGGGCTCATGAGATATATAGGCTAAAGTTGACACACTAGCTTGTTGGACGCCATATTAGATATTTCGGGATATCTGTTTACTGCTGTGCTGGAAAAACAAGAATGTGACTTTTTACAAGTAAATTATCAGCTAATAAAGAGAATCTATAGAAAACATTTTAGGAAGATCTGGATTAATTTACGCTCTTTATGTGTCTTGGACAATGGTAAAAGGCTAGCGTAGCACCTCTAGCAATATAACTCATTGCTGGAGCTAACCGTAGCTCCTTAGCGTGAGAGTGAGGCTGCGTTCACTTTTTGAAAATCCTTATAATTAGCAAAACTGGACTTAACCTTCTTTGCTTTAAATTATATGGTCGTCCTGTTAAAATGTAAGACTGCTAAAAGTAGCTTGTGTTCGCTAACTATCCTAAAGAAAGCGTCTGGATTAACCCCCAAATTTGAGGACGGTAAGATAATTTATTTTAACAAACTATCTATATCAACAAACTACTCAGTGTCTAATCCACTTTTAATTTTTTTCTTCCTGATTAATCTTTAGGAAAAAATTACAAATATGTCAGTTCAAATGTTTTAACTGTTGATGAGAACTTCAACAATAAGTTGCAGTGATTTTACACACAAGTAGTTAATACAGTTATTTAGAAAATGTAAAATACAGAGTTGTGGCTCATATTTGACAGTTCTGATCATGTTTTACTCGTACACTTGTAATTTTACTACATTTTACCGACAACTGCAATCCCTCAGAGGCTTGTTAACTATCATCTGTCAAACATACATTGTCATAACTTCCGCTTCCCTGCTGATTCCTGTCTCTCCACTGCCTCATTCAACCTTTTTTATTCATTTCTGAAGTCATAAGCATGTTGAATTTTATGAAGATGACCTGAGGTTTCGGAGCCACATGCGGCTCTTTTATCCATCCATTATAACTCTTTGGCTTTAATTAAAAACAATGCACACAATTTGAACACATAATGTCTTCGAAGTTTGAGGATATTTTCTTTTGTTAATTGAGTTTTGTCAATTGACGTTTTTTTTTTTTTAAATTCAAGTAGCTCGCTGCAGAAGAAGGACCTTTGTGTGTTTTATTTTGAAATAGATTTGGATGTGCTGCTGTCAAAAGTAAATAAGTGAAACTTTTTTATTTGTAGAAAATGATTACCCTTTTATAATTCATTTATTGAAAATACTTAAAAGCTACATTTTGTAAATAAACGACTCATTGGCTATAATTATGAATACATTTAATTTCTCTAAACATGAATTGGGGCTTTGCTGCTCTCACTGTGTTTAGGTCCTGAATAAACTGGACCAAATGGCTCTTTTATTGTGAAAACCCCAATCTATCTTATAACTGAAAGGTTTTTTCTAAGATGACACAATTTGGCTCAGTTTCGATATTTTAAGACCACAAAGTCTGATTGTGGTCTACGAAATGACAGGATTTCTTTTTTCAGTTTTCATTTGAACTTTTATTTTGAAAGTGGGTACTGTTGTGTTTATAAAATTAAATAAAAATGTGAGACATTAATGTTACAGGGTGGATCTTTTATCCAGTATCATTTGTGAAAAATCTTTACTGTTTTATATTGTTTTCTCATATGAATTAAGTGATTATGAATAAAAAGGAGAAATCATATTAGTGTTTTTGAGATTAAAAAAATTATGGATAAATTGAAAAATAAAGAAAGAACTGCAAACACCGTAAGAATATTCAGTGGTATATGTTTATATGTTTTATACAACACCACAGGTATTTAAAGGAGAATGTGAAAACAGCATTTCAGGCAAATTTCAATGAGAAAGTCTTGACGTTGTTCCTTTGGCTACATTTTAAACAGATGACTGCACAACCAAAGGTGGATGTCGCAGGTCTCTCTCTCACACAGACACACACACTCAAAACACACACTTGGGGTTTATCATGTTTATGTATTAGGCAGAACCAGCCAAGATGTGACTCAGTAGGTCGAAACCTCATCTTCTGCCATTTTCTCTCTCGATAATTCGACGTGCCAGTAGGGTCTGTGTTAGCATGGGTGACAGTATGGTGAGTCTTCTGACGGTTCCTTTTGTTGGTTGAAATAATTGTCTAAATGGCAAGATCTGAGCTATAAAATAAGTTTGTGCTACAATTTATTCTTTTAAGGTTGTTTTTTATTTTGTTTTGTTTTATATTCTTATATCTCCATGTGCAGTGGTGGACTCAATGTCAAGAACCAAAATGTTTTGATAACTTTTAAAAACTGGAATCACATTTAAATGTTAAAGAAATTGATTTAATGAACTTACTTTTTATTTGGGAAAAAAACTTAAATTTATTAAGTGTGCAAATTTTCTCACTTTCAACTAGAAACAAATGCCCACTTGGAAAAAAAAAAAGTCTCTCTCTGCTCTCTCTTTGCTGCTGAACAAATAGTCCATTGCTGCAAAGGGATGGAGGAGGATGAAACACCTTCACATGAGCAATGTTATGTCATTTCAGTGATTTTTTTATTTTTTTTTATTATTATTATTATTAATTATGAGCATGAAAAAAAATTATATTAAGTGTTGAGCCAAGGCTCTCCAAGTGTTTGGGACCTGGCCCCCACCTTTGCCTAATGGTAAATCGGCCCCGGTTATGTGAGGATATTGGGATTTTAGTGACATTTTTGGTCATGTTCTGTTTTGAGGTGTCCTGTCAATCAGTTATAGTTATAGTTGACTGCTGTGTCATTTTTTTTCTCAATGAGATTTTTTTCATGTTTAGGTTTATCTATTAAATTTTGAAGTTTAAGTCACCAAGCCCAGTCTCCTGGATTTTAGGTTGTCCAGTTCCTGACAGATTAAGTAATTAATTAATAAACCAATAGAAACAAAATAGTTTGAAATTATTCATTTTTGTTTGTGTTGTTGAATATTTCACTATTTTTATCATTTTAAATTCACAAAAATAAGGTGAATATAGATAAGACACACATCTGGGGGGGACAAGAAATTTCTCATCTTTTTAAACTTTTATGTAGAAGAGTAATAATCTATAATCAATAAAGTTGTCTGGAAATAAAAATTAAACTGTAACATGTAAAATCGATTTTTTTCTCCATTTATTTTATGTAATAGTTCCTTCAGACAAATACAGAAAAAAACAAAAAAAAAAACGAAAGTCAGTCAGAAATATTTTTACTGGTTTTAAATTAATGTCAAATTTACAACTTACTGTTAGACTTTATTTGACAGCCAGATAAAGAAATTGTATATCAACAAGTAGTCTTTTTTAAAGGTTTAAATATAATGGATTTTATAAAAATAGAGGATGATGTTTTAAATCAAAAGGAAGAATTATATGATTTCTTAGTTATTTTTGTTTTCTTGGATCCTGTTTAGGTGTTAAAATACAACGTTGGTTTCTCTTCATTGATCCAAAACATTTAAATATATGATAGTTTTTCTACCTTATTTGTTTTCCTGTTTTTCTTTATCTTACTTCTTTTTTATTTTCAGAAAAAGAAAAATAATAAAAATTACAATGTCAACCCCAAAATAAGTTTTAAAGTGAATCCGAGACCTCCCAAAATCCTAAAATATTACTAAAAGCTATTTTGATCAATCCACCCACAGTAACTTTTGATACTTTTAGTTTCTTCATCCCAATAGCCAAACTGAAGGTTTTTATCTCCTTTATGGAAAAGATGTGCTTTTGCAGATGCCATATTCTCTGCAGACTGATAAATCCATGAACCAGACAGAGAGGAGAGGGCGATTTCAGCTTTTGTTTGCCTTGTCACTCATTTCTAGGTCACTGGAAGAAGTGAATGCTCGACTAAGACTGAGACAAGCTCAGTGAAAGATCTCCACATCGCTGGCTTCTTTTCATGTGTATGCATGCATCCCTATGTGCAGTAAAGTGATAGACCTTCAGCACAAACCCCAAAAGGCACACTCTCGTATAAATGTCTTTGATGCACATTTGGCCTTATTTTTTCCAGACTATTGCTCCAGCCATTTATTTAATCTGCTGATGCTGTCAGCAGAGACATTTATAAGTAATCTTTCATCATGCGGTGTCTTTAGGCTGCTACTTTATGAAACCGTTGCAACTTTCACAAGATATATGAAACATCTTGTCAGCATTTTAATGTTTATAAAAAAAAGTGTTTTTTGCAGTCCAGCACTGAAGGTAAAATGTAAAAGTTGATGGATGAATGTATCAAAATTGCTGACTAAAGGGAATCACTCACTTTGGGATTGATTAATATTTGTTCAAGTGATTTAAAGCATCAAAGTCACAGTCAAATTAGTGTATATTTCACCTGGACTAAAACATGTTTGAATAAAAATGATTGAGTAAGGAAATGCTCAGAAACCCAGTTTTAATCTTAAATTATTTTATATGTGTCCTCTATTATGAAATTGCCACAGAAACACACTTTTCTCAAAAAATATGTCCAAGAAGGTTTTATAAAAATTTTCCTAAAGTTGTATAATTAAAAGATCACTGGGAACACCTTGAAAATAGCTTTTATAAATTAGAGAGAAAAAAAATCTGCTAATGGGGTAAGAGAAATGGTCTTACTAAGAATTCTTATTTTTAGAAACAAATTCTAGACAGTAAAACATCTTTCTTGACATAATTCTTGAAAGAAGCCTTTTTAAATTTCAATTTCTGCAAGTCTTTGGCTAGTTAAAGGGATTAGTGAACTCAGGAATCAGCAACTGTATTGTTTGTGAATTAGTTTGTTTATTTTTTGTTTTTTCTGCATACAAATTCAAAAGTATTAGGTCGTAAACTTTACTTTTTCCAAACAGGAAGCCACATTTTATGCGGTAGAGGGAGGATTTTGGTGCTGCTTCTGTCTTTTTGCACCATAATAAAAAGTTATTCAAGTAGTTTTTGTAGCTTTCGCTGAGATTTTTGTTTCAGAGTTTGTCACAATTTTCTATTATCTCCACCTTTTGAATATTGAAAAAGGAATCAGGACATCCTTCTTCAAAACCTTGTTGGTCCAAAGCCCAGATTTTTCAATCTTCCCATCCTTGCTTTCCACAAATAAGGACAAGAGTGACTTTTTATTGGTACTTCCAATCTGCACACATAATGTTATAGCTTTTAAAATACATAATACAATGCATAGTCCTCTGCATTCATCTTAACATACTTTTTCTATCATTTCATGATAAAGAATGCAAATTATAGATTTATTATATGTTTGTCCTTCTATGATGTAACTGTGCTACTGATTCACTTGTATCCCAGTGTTACTTTAAAACCTTGTAATTAATGTGTCATAATCTACAACATGCTATTTATTGCCTGAATTCTCAGTGCAGACACTGCGAAACTTAAAGTTAACTTTAGTCTATTTTCTTTGCGTTTCTGACGTATTGTTTACGAAAGGAGGGAAAAAAATTCAATTCAAAACGATATATGTGCTGATGAAAAACCGTCCATCAAGATGATGGATGGCAAAGAGAACAGAAGAACACTGCAAATCAATTCAGTTTAAAGAAGACGACGTCTAACTGACTTTAAAAATGCAATTCCATAAAATGTGAGGAAAAAAACAAACCTTGATGCCTGAACTTATTTATTAGCAAAAACAAACAAAAAGTTTTTGATCAAACTAGTTATTATAACATTTTAAGAACCCTTCCTAAGCTCAACTGCTTTGAAATGCTGTTTTTTGTGTTTTATTTGCTTAGGTTGTAAGAACATGGGCGCTTTTGTTGCAGTTTATCTCCAATTAAGATTACTTATGCAAGCTTAAAAGATCAGAAGAAAAAGCTCCCCAAGACTCCCCAGGTTGTTTTTTTTATGTCAGAAGTTTTCAAGGTTGTATGTTTAAACTTTGAGAGACAAAAAAAACAAAAAAAAAACAGTTTTACTTTATACAGGAACAGTTACAGACTTTTTATACTTTCTATTTAGTCTTTAAAATGTGGTAAACCGTCATAGAGCTGAACCTCAATTTATGAATCTTTTTTCTGATTTGACCTCCTCCAACAAATCCTGCAAGATGACTCCACATGATAAGCAGGGAATCTTACCGTTTTAAGCCGACAATCAACTAATCTAACAGATAAAAGGATTAAATTAAAGCCATGAACAGCGTTGTATTGCACGGAGCCGCTACCCACCCCCGCCCTCGCTGTCTCCCCTCCTTTTACCTGCTTGTGACAAATTCAAAACCATTGTTTTGAAAATGGCGGCATTTCTGTTGATTTTATTTCCATAGCAACCATTTTGTTTTTTGGCCAGCTGGGGGTAACGAACAGATTTATGTCATTTTTAGAAGAATTGGCAAAAGTGAAGTTTTGGATTCCCTTGGCAACGGGTGTATGGTTAATCACGCCCATATTCCTAAAATGTCCATGTTTAATTTTTTTTTTTCAGCAGGAAGTCATTCATTAAACTTTCACTATTTTCTAGTGAATTATGTGGGAGCACAAGGGAAATAACACTTTTGCTAGCTTGTTATGTGAATGTTATTCAAAATTATAAATTCTAATTCCAACATTTTTTCCCTTATTGCTTTCCAATCATGCCCAATGAGTAAGAAGGTGATACCTTAAAGTCTGTAGGAGGAATTAAAATTTGTAAAAGATACTGACGGGAATTTTTTTGGAAAAATCAAGATGGCAGCCTCTTCCCAAGGTCAAAGGTGTACAAAACTTCGGTTGTGGTTGTAGACCTAGCCTAGTGGCGTATGTGCAGAATTATGTGAAGATCCTCAAACAAAAGTTTAATTTTCCCATATTGTGGAAAAATGTGAAAAACTACAAATTTCACACTTTGTCACAAAATGGCTGCCAAGTCATAGGTCCTGTGGCCATCCCATAATACTTTTAAAATTTTCTTTTGGATATCCACGACATGTGTGTTGTGGTTTTGTTAGCGGATAGTTTTGTGTCCTATTAGAGACTTATGCCCCATTCATTTTCACCAGGTACAAGGTGCCAGCAAATTTCACCAAAATTTGGTGAATTTTTGCTCACAGGAGGAAGAAAGAATTGCGAAAATATTGATTAGGCAAGTCAATCAATTCTGGAAACCAATTTAGTGTTCAAAGAATAAACTTTCGCTTTACTGCATATCAAGTCAACTGGTTTCCTATGAAACGATGAACTTCGAAGGCAGATATAAGTGGCGAAATAAACTAAACTATGAATTTCACAGCTGCTGTCAAAAGTGCGGTTAGAAAGGCCAAGTGTCTGCCTCATTATCTTTTGTCGGATTTGTATTCTGAAAAGGTCTTTGCTGCACAAATTCTCTAAGGAAATCAAAGAACACATTACCATGCATAAAGATAAATAAAAGACACACTGAGGATTGCAGACAAAAACAGGAGGGATAGTGCATTAAAATGGTCAGCAAATTCAATGCTTAAAAAAGTGGGTTCAGCTCCTGTAATGGTTTCATTTTACCAATGTGAGGTATAATGTGGGCCATGATTGATCTTTTTTTTGGGCTGACAGTCTTCTTGCTGCAACCTCAAACAAAAAGGGAGTCCGGCAGGATTGCACGATAACAATGAAAGTAGAAGACAATAAAGGATTACAGTTACAATCACGGTCAGAGAAAATACAAACTTGTTTTGGGGATTTTAAAACTCATAAATTCTCACAGGATGCTATAATTACTTTTTACCTAATTCCGTACACATTGAGTTTCGATTTTTCCTTTTCTATGAATCTTTTGTCCAACATTTGTACTTGGACACCCAAACAAACCAACAGGTAAATGTATTGTCCAAGTAAGTGTGACAAAAGCTAGCTGGTGATTTATTCACACGAATACGTCCATGTTTCACTTTTTTAAGACTGCAAGACTAACACGCAATAGCAGGCCACACTGTGTTAAATGCAAAAGGGATGCTGGATTTCAGGTTTGCTAGTTATATCTTGGGAGGGTAGTGTAGCACTTTAAGTGACTGCATCCCGTGTTGCACACAATTACACTCATTGTTTGAAAATAAAGACAGATTATCCCCCAAATCACATTTTGTTCTGCTTGACCCAAAAATGTAATATTTTCCTTACCACAGTGTGTCTTTGATGAAGTCCTACCAAGACTGTCTGTTTTGGCTGTTTTGGATTAAATTAAAATAGTAAAATCTATTTCATGTAGTTTTTCGTCAGGGTGTGTCTAGGATAGCCAAAAGAAGCGATCCCAAGAATGAAAGAACATTCAATTTATTTAGTCAGGAACTTAGTTCGTAAGGAACAGGGCATGACACCTTAAGCTAGCAGAGGGCACAACACCTTGCAGAATCTCCACCTAGGCAGGAGAGAAAGTCAATTGTCAGAGAATGGGGCATGGGAGTGAGCCACGATTTAGCCGGGCAGGTAAACCAGAAGATTACAAGAGACGATCTCTACTCCACACTACTGCAGTTGCGATCCAGAACCCGGGAGTATCAGGAGGCTGAAACGGGTCAATGACAGAGCTGAGACAGGGTGAGAATGTGGATGTCGGCGCTAGCTAGCGCTAACAAATTGCAGGGCGGCTGGATGTAAGCAGTGTTCCGGTAATGAATGGAACACAAGAGCGCCCTTAAGAAGGGGCAGGAGCAGGTGAGTGTCATTATGTGTGATCACTGCAACTGGAGGCCTGGCCAAACAAGGTCAGTGTAGCTGCAGACGTGACAATTTTAGAGGACTAATGTTGGAGTCAACAGCTTCCCACCTTAACTGGAAACAGGGCCTGCAGAGGACAGCTTTTCCCTCCTGAGGTGCTGGACGGTTTGACAGAGTCTCTTTGAGGACAACAGAGTGTTCCTCTCCATGGCTTCAACAAACCTCCCTCGAATTGAGCTTTTGCCTCTGCAACAACCCAGGTCACAGCTCGCTAAGACTGCCGGTACCTGTCAGCTGCCTTTGGAGTCCCACAAGCTAACACGGCCTTGTAAGATTCGTTCTTCAGCTTGACAACATCCTTCCGCTATCCAACACCAGGTTTGGAGATTACCTCCGTGGCGGGTACCAGAGTCCTTGAACCACATCACCGAATGGCAGCAGAGACAATGGAGGTGGAGGTGGTGAATATCACCAGCCTCCTTTGATATCGTTTGGGTCTCCCAAGTCTTTCCACCCTTTTCCCCCACTAGCAAATCCGTCTCACCACCAGGTAGTGATCAGTGAACAGCTCTGCTTCTCTCTTTACTCAAGTGTCCAACACACACTGCTGAGGTCGCCTGAAATGACTACAAAGTCAATCATTGATCTCTTGCCGAGGGTATCCTGATGCCAAGTGTATTGATGGACACTATTTTGCTCAAACATGGTGTTTGCAAAGCTCAAGCTATGATCAGCAGAGATGTCCAACAACAAAACATCACTAGGGTTCCAACTCAGGGAGGCCAATCCTACCAGTCATGCTCCTCCAGGTCTCACTGTCACTGCCCACATGGGCATTGAAGTACCCCAGGAGGACAATTGAGTCCCCGTTGAGGAACTTTCCAGTACCCCTTTGAGAGACACTATGAAGGCTGGGTACTCCAAACTGATGTTCAGGCTGAAACCACAGTTGGAGACCCTTTACCCCAATCAAAAGAAAAGGGACATGACCCTCTTTTCCAAAACTTGACGACTGAGCTGGGTGGCTCACGAGAAACCCCACATTTGCCCGCTGCCTTTCGCCATGTGCAACTCCACAACGGTAGAGAGTCCAACCTCCTCTAAAGGTAAATGAGTTTCAGAGCCTAGGGTCATGAAGGTGAGCCCAATAGCAAACCAATACCTCTCTCACAAGCTCAGACTCCTTCCTTCCCAGAGAGGTGACATTCCATGTCCAAAAGTCAAGTTCCACGACTGAGGCCCTCACAGGTGTTCTCCTGCAGGCGGTGGGCCCACAGGACACTGAAGATAATATGCAGATAATTGGGAGTTTCAGACAGAAGCATCACACAAACTTGGAGGAGATCTTATCTTTCGTATAGAAAGAAATGACTGGAAGTTCGCTGTTCACTTCGACTTTAATCTCGTAATATTACTTTTCTTTTTGTGGTCCTAATCTCATAAATTTACGAGAAAAAAAAATTGTCAATTTAAGAGATTTAAAGTCTTAAATATAAGTTTTTTTCTTGTAAATTGATTACTTTAAAACACATAAATTTACATAAAAAAGTAATGAATTTACAAGAAAAAAGTCATAAATAGAGGAAAAAAATGTTCACTTCGACTTTAATGTTGTATAACTTTTTTTGACGTCCTAAACTCATAAATATTCAAGACAAAGTTGTTGATTGAGTTTTTTGTCTTAAATTTCTGACTTTAATCTGTAAATATTACTTTTAATATATATATTTTGTTTTTGGTGGGCCTAATACCCCATCATAAATCATTTATCAAGTAATTTCATTTTTTTCTGTACCATAAATACTGGCACCTGCATACATCTAGAGGTAAACTGACAACAAACCCTCTTAATATTAGATTGAAGCTGCATATTCTTTAGTGTTTTTAATGGGATGGAACATAGCAGAATACAGTATGTGCTGGTAGAGAAAGAAGGAAAACTAAGCAGGTCCTGTAGCTGTTTTGGTTTCCAGGAAGTAGTCATGCTCAGGTAACACCAATCATGTGGACTGGCGACAGATGGACACCTGCTGCTGACTGCTTGATGGACGGTCTTTTACGAGGGCCAATTATCACCATGGCAACTCTCCAGCTCTCACACATGCACACTCCACAGCCCTCAGTGAAGGCTGCACACTCATCATTAGTCTGTGATCCTTTCTGTGTCCCCTTCTGTCCCCATTACCCTTCCTTTTGAGTCCACGGCAAATTGCACCCGTTTCCTTTATCACGTCCTCTCTCCCAACACCCCCCTACCCCCAATTTCTTCCCCCTCCTAGTATCTGCTCTCCATTTGTGCATAACGGACATCCCATCACCATTTATATAGTTCTTTTTCATAATTTGTCTTTTCTTTCTTGAAACATTTCTCTCATTTCTCCTCCACCTCTCATTTACCCCATCATTTGCCTCTTCTTTTCACTCCCCCCCTTCATTCTCTCCATCGCGCCTTCCAATTACAACTCAGTTGGAGGTTTAAATTTCTGAGAGGAGGAGCCTTTCGTTGTGACAGAGACCTAATTGAAACCCCAATTATGATCGTCTGCTCATCAGCGTGGAGTCATTATTCTGCTGAAAATCAGATATCAAGTGGGAAATTTTCTGAAATGATTACTTTTACTTCCAATCAGATAGAAAATCAAAACTGCAGAGAAGAAGCCCTCCCTATTATCGCATTATAATTGCCTCAAGCACTCTCCCTCAGTCTGCTGCGAAGGTTAACATCAGGACGCTGAGGCATATGGGCAAAACAAGAAATAGGCATTAGGCTAGGCTGTTTTCCTGCTGATTACCGTCGAGATTAGAGGAGGAAAAGGAGACATTTTTGTCTTTATGTGAGGTTTACATAAGCGTATGTAAACACAGACACTGAAAGCTTAATGGACTCCACTGTGGTCTGGATTCACAGTCAGTAGCCGACTCAGAGTCTAAATGGACCAAAACAGACACACTGCAATTAGGAATCCATTAGCTTTTTATGATTTCAGGGGAATTACTTTAATACTAAAATGAAAAAAATGCAGTTTAAAATAAAAAATGTACCAATTAAGAAAGAAACTTTTACCAAAAATTCCGTTTAGTTTACTTCTTTAAAATTTGAATTCTGGTTAAAATGTAAAATGTCCCTAAAATTAATTAAAAAAAAAAAAAAAAATCTTAAAAAATGAAGTTACTGCTTACTATTTGGTTAAGTATCTGGCTAATTATTTTTAAATTTTACTTCAATTTTTTACAATTGGTTACTATCTGGTGTGCACCAGTTTGTAACCAGGAAAAAAACAATACTTTTTTTTACTTAAATAAAAAAAACTTTTTATTATTGTATATTTTGGTCCAGTTCATAACCACAAAAAATTGTTTTAACTTCAATATTTGTCAGAAAATAATATTTATGTGCTTTTTTTTAATCAGACGTGATTTAAAAATAAATGTTGAAAAAATATTTTTTTTAAACATCAATATTTTTTTCAAATCTCACATTGTTATTGTAATATTTGGGATAAAGGCCTGAAATAACAAGAGTCTCACAACACTGAATGTAACTACAGTTATATAGAGGTTCAACTTGTCAAAGTTTGTAGAATTTAATATATAAATATATATATATATATATATATATATATAATGTCAAAGTTTTTACAATTTTCTTGTTTTAATAATAAAGATTTCAAGACCCATTACAACAACAATTCTATTTTTTGTGTTTTAACATGTATGTTTTTCTGATGATGGAGAATGTATATTAAGAAAAAAAAAAAGAAAATTGTATTTTTATATTTCTTTTGTTGTAAATCAAGGTTAATAATGGAAAAAAATTGCAATTGTGATGTAGAAGCTACAATCGATCGGCCACAATGTTTCGAAATACTGCAGCTCTGCAGAAGTTATGTCTGAGAAAATGATACAGGTCTATTTATTTTGTCTAAATATATAATCATAATGAAAAAACCACTAGGAACTCTTTACAATACATCAAACGCTGATTGGAGTAGGTCTTTAAACCAGACTTAAATGTTGAGGTTTATTTAATAGTTTTAATAAGATGTCTCACTTATTCGCAACACCTGACAAGTTCTGTATTACCAAGAAAACTGTTGTTTAATTGAACTAAACTGTGACACTAAATGCACCAATTACACTTTTTGGAATTTTGTAACGCAACTTATATTAACAGCATGGATGTGGGCCATTGTGTTCACATAATCTGTTACACATAATCTGCTAGGTTCAGCATTAAATTTCATACCACAACAAATATTTGAAGCTGTTTTAATGTTTTAAGTATTCTGGAACACTCTTCAGAAGATTGTGTTCACACTGAACAAGCAGGGAGGGGCTTCTCCTTTTTCTTTTATTACTGTTTACTAGCACATGTTGGAAGAGGTTTGGTGTGAAAGGTAAAAGCGGTACAAGTCTGGCCAATCTTGCTCAAGGCTTTTTCTTTCCCAGCTTTATTCCAATATATGAAAGACTTAGTGTCATATATAGAGGTGGGTAATAATAAATTACATTTACTCAGATATATTTACTTGAGTGGGTTTTTGCAAATATATTTAACTCCTCAAAAGTTTTACAGCATCATGCTTTGTACTTTTACTAAGTCGATTGAAAATGAATAAAAACTTGTACTCCTACTCAGCTACAATTGACTATATTTATTTAGTTACTTCTTTTCTTTTAAGTAAAGTTTGTTGACTTTATTATATGGATGCATGATAGAATAAAAGAGAAACTGTCAGCAGTGGACAGCGATAATTTCTAACAGTTCATTAATTCCACCAACACAGTTTGTGGTTTTTAGATAACAAAACCACAATGTTGCTTGAATGGAAGTGTTGTTTGCTATCCCAGCAGAGAGTGGCTCATGGGAATTTTCAAATGATCATAAATGGTGGTAAATAAAAAAAAAAGGATTCGATGCAAAATATTTAAAAGAAGAAAGCAAAAGTTTTAATATTGGGTCTTTTTTATTGTTATTTGTTCAGTCAAAACAGTAGATTAAAATACTGTTCCCGACATCAGTAGTTCTGTTCTTAACAGTTCAAAATATTTATAATTTTTAATACCAGAAAATTCTGGAATTTAATTTAAAATTTAAAAAAAGTAGAATTTATCAATCTTGAGTTGTTTTTTTTTTACTATTTTACATACTTTTACTCACGTAATTGTTTGAATCCCCACTTTTTACTTCTATTTGAGTTCCATTATTTTAAGGTAAAGGTACTAATACTTGAGTGCAGATTTTGGATACTTTTCCCACATCTGGTCATAGAATTCCAGCAGGGAACAAATCAAAAACAATAATTTCTTCTTCTTAATCAATTTTTAAACAGTTGGCATTGACATCAAAAGAGACGCCATCAATACGTCTGAGTCCCTGATTGATCAAAGTGAGATCTGGTTTAACTATCAGAGAACGTTCAGTGACCACACATTTTGTGTTTTGAACGCAGAAGCCCGAATTATGCGGATTTACTTTGAGTTTTTGTTGGATTTTGTCATTTGAACGCATGTTTCCGGGTGATTGTGCTGTGTTTATGTGATTGATTTTTCTGTATTTTTGTTTCTTTAAAAACAATTTTCTTTCATAAATTGCTGTGAAGCTGTGGGACAACAGGTGAATCTTTTGAGTTGCAAGTGAAATTTTTGCTGAATACTCTATGATTTTCTGCAGCACAGTATTTCACACACACAGTCGCCTGTTGAGCCTTTCCCATCCATCTACGGGTGAATCCGGTCGGATAAACCCGGCTCAGTCCGACCCGCCTCTGGCTTGAGCTGCTGACAGCAGTGGTCCTCTCTGATAAGCCGCCAACGATTAGCTTTAGACAAGCCGGAAGATTGGAGTCCTCACCGAATCTCTACAGACATGCAGAAATATATTAGTACAAATAATTACAGACGGAGGGATGAGGAAATGAAGGGTAAAAAAACCAAATTAGCTGTGACCAAAGGGTGACCTCGGAATTATATAAGGGATTGGAATGCCTGATTGAAAAGAACGAAAAAGGGTGAAAAAAAATTGATAAACAGGTAAGAAGAGAAAATAAATAATTCAAAATTAGACTTTAAGAATTAAGTAAAGTGATAAACATAGAACCTGAACGACTATCTGCTTGTATTAGACAACAAGCACCACTTTAATGGAGCTTTGATGGTATAAAAGAGACGAGGAATCAAACGAGACAAGGCCGCATTCTAATCCTCGGCTGGTGAAAATCCATTCTGCGATGCAACCCGCTGCGCCACAAGGACGCCTCTCCGTGAAAGGATGAGTTCGTAACAGAGTGAGGGGGCCCCTTCTGTTACGGAGGTGTGACTGCATGATTGTTCCAGTCGGCTGCAAGCTGGGCCGGACTGATTCCTCCCGGGGAGACTGCAGCTGATGCAGGGATGGAGAGAACTGTTGCAATGGGAGGAAAATCCTGCCAAGATGGAAAAACTGGGTTTTTTTTTTTTTTTTTAGAATTTTGGATGCTTTAATGAATTCATTTCCACGCCTTAACGCACATCTTTAAAAACCTGATCTGCCTCCGAAAGGTCACAAAACACCGGAGCTCCACAGGTGTGCATCATAACAAGATTTGCAACGAAAAGAAACGTGTTGTGCAGTGATAATGGCTCAAAAAAATAACAAAATTCAACAAAAAAAAAAAATTTTTTGGGTCATTGTCCTGCTGCAGCACCCAAGACCACTTTAGCTCGAATTGACCAACAGATGGCCGGACATTCTCCTTCAGGATTTTCGGGTAGACAGTAGAATTCATGCTTCCATCTATCACAGCAAGCCTTCCAGGTCCTGAAGCAACAAAACAACCCCAGACCATCACACTACCACCACCATATTTACTGTTGTATGATGTTCTTTTATGAAATGCTGTACTTTTACGCCAGAGTAACGGGACACGCACCTTCCAAAAAGTTCAACTTTTGTCTCGTCAGTCCACAAATATTTCCCAAGAGTCTTGGCAGTCATCGAGATGTTTTATTTTAGCAACATTAAGATCATGAGCAGAAATATTTAAGTGTGACAAACATGCAAAAGAATAAAAAGTCAGGAAGGGGGCAAATAGTTTTTCACACCACTGTATATTTCATTATCATTTATAGCGTTCACCTTAACTTGGGATGAGCCCTTCAGACTGTGGTCCCGGTTCCTCATAGGTCACAGGAGAAGTCTTTTGTTGATTTAGATGTATGTCAAGAATCAGAAGGTTGGTGGATTCTCCACTGCCAAAACAGGCCCCCTATAAAAGTAAGTCAAAAAATGTTTAAAATATGTAAATAATATGTAAATTTACAAGTTAAAATTTTGTAAATTTACGACTTTAAATGTCATTAATTCGCAACTTTAAATCTCATTAATTTGAGGATTAAATCTTGTAAATTTGCGACTTTAAGTTGTGTAAATGTACAAGACTTAAAGACGTTTACTTACGAGATTAAAATTGTAACTTTATGACTTTAACTCTCATAAATTTGAGAGCTTTTTGGTAAATTTACGACTTTGAATTCCATAAATTTACAACTTTCACTCTCGTAAGTTCAAGGGTTTTTTTCTCATAAATTTACAACTTCAAATCTTTTAAATGTACAAATTAAAACTTCATTAAATTTACAACTTTAAATCTCGCAAAGTTCTAACTGTAAATCTCGTACATTTACGACTTCACATCTCATAAATTCACAAGCTTTTTGAACGTAATTTTGTCATTTAAATCTTGTAAATGTACAACTTTAAATCTTGTAAATTTTCAAGGTTTTCATCTCATAAATCTGTCCTGTGACTTTTAAAGTAAAAAAAAATATATTAGAATTCTTGAAATTTAAAATTCATTACTTTTTTCTTGCAAATTTGTGAGATTTAGAGTTATAATTTCATTTTTTGTTTATAAACTGGCCCTAATTCTCTATTGTACATGAGAAAAAATTAACTCATCAAAAAGTCTTATTTTTAGCCATATCCTTAAACTAAAATTATTTTGCTTTAAAAAAAATTTCCTATTAAGTTTTTTTTTTGTTGCTATACAGAATTTAAGACATTTTTTCTTGAAACAACTGCCTTCTTAATATTCGGTTTAAGTTTTTATGTGTGGTTTAAGTCTTGTGAGTTCTTAAAAACTTGAGTTTGTGGTTTACTGGATGCATCAATAAAATACCTGAACTGTTGCCTAAAAATATTATTTCCAAAGAAGTTGAAGCTCACAGTTGATGCTATGGTACTAAACGCATTAGAAACGTATATGAAGCCAATATTCTTGCCAATGACTGTATATGACCTGGACCGAGTGAGTGTGACATCACTCATAAAAAAATCAAATACTTCAAGCTTCAACAAAATCAAGTCAACTTTGTCGCCATTTTTTTGCACTACAGATGCCGCCATGTTGGAACTGGATGTCATTGGTAAGTAGTGATTGGTCCAAAATCTGCCGATCTAAGGTTACAAACATTTGAGATGGAGCCACATACTTTTATTGAGGCATCTGATTGGTCAGTTATATAACTTGCACTAAAAAAATATCTAGAGAAAATGCAATGCACTAAAAAAAAAGTTAGGATTAATCTGTGGGATTTTGCTTAAGTGGAGCCAGCAGGTCCTTCATGTTGTCAGAGGGACCATTCAGTCCAGTTCTCTTATACAGTCACTGTTCTGGCCAATCTTGGATTGAATACAGCGTGTAGCATTGTGCAGTCAATAATTGATGTTTCTGCTGCAGCTCGGAGGGAAATCCACTGTTCAAAGCTCTGGCTGTGTGCATCCGCGCGTGTAAATGTAGGTGACAAAAAGTAAACCCAAAAAGTAGAAAATACCGTTAAGCCCCAAAGATAACTGCAAGGCACCTCCGTATCCTCTCCAATCCGCTCTATCTCACACTGTTCCCCCTTGAGATTCCTACCCTGGTATTTTCTTGCTCCACTTTCCTTCCAACTCCCATTCTTTTTTCTTTATTTTTTATTTTTAGGCGAAGCATTTCTCCAAGAAAGACTGCGATGCCACAATGCATGAGAAACATGAAATCCCAAAGTGGTGGTGATGCAAATGTCAGAGTCGCTGCTTTTCACTGCTTTTATTTTGGTGTCAGTTTGTGTATTTCGGAGGGTTACGCTGGAGCGCTCTTGACTCGCCTGGTTTCGGCCGCCCACGGCCCCCTTCAACAAATTGAAATCAGCTGATTTTTTTTTTTTTTTTTTAATTTGAGCTCATCTGGTCTGAGCGTTGTCCGATTCAATCCGCTCTTCTGCTGCTGTGCGGTAATAGATACGGTCAGGGTGGCTCGTCATGGTTTCCTGCAGGGTTTGCAGACTGGAGGTGTTTGAGAACAAACCTGTCTTCCCACAATGCCTTGCAGCTTCTAAACTCATGCAGTCATGCATCACAGAGCACTCACCTTAATGTGACCTTAATTTGGGAAAGTGCTCTTCAATCCACTAAAACATAAAAGTGCCTCATATAACTTGATTTTTTTTTTTACTTCAGTCATCTTTTGTCTGCATGTTTTTCCATTACAGCAGCTGAATGTTGTCTTTTTGTATTAACCGAGTGTGTTATCTTTTTCTTTTGGTTTTTTTAATTCCATTTGTCATTTTTCTCAAATGATTCACCCAGACTAAAATTGCTCTTCTCTGCCTTCTATTGTCCTAGTTTCTGGAGGTTTGCGGTCACCATGACCAAAGTAATGATGGGATGAATTATTGTTGTGTGTGAAACATCTCAAATATTAATTTAATTTATTTTTTTGTTCACAAAGAAAACTAATAAATGGTCTGAAACATCAAATGATAAAGGAAAAGCGCAGAACAGACATCAATATTATATTTCTTCTTCAACTTTCTTTGACTTTAACATTAATATGAACCCTTTTTTTAGTATTGAAAACAAGCATACAAAATTTCACAAGACCATTGTTTAATGTTGACATTTGATGTTTTTTTCTGTCCATTTAAGCTTTTAAAATAAGGGAAGCAGGAGAAGAAAATGTAAAAAGTAATTGTCAATCCAGAGTCTCAGAATTGCATGTTTACTTTTGACTTTTCTTATTTGGCTGTGAGATAAAATCGCAGAAATCTGAGTTGACTTCTAAGCAACATTTAAAAAAAACAAACAAAAAGAGATATTATCTCAGATTGTTAATGTCTGGGGCATTTAAATACAGCATTTCTGGGCATCTTTTGAGAGACTGCTGCCCCTGTAATTCGGTCCCGGATGAGCGGAAGACGATAAATGGATGGATGGACAGATGGACGGATGGATGGATGGACGGGCCAGTGGGCGGATCGATAGAGGGATGGATGATTAGAAAGATGAACAAACAGATGGATGGATGATGGATGGATGGATGGATGGACGGGCAGGCGGATGGATGGAGGGAGGAAGGGATGGATGATTAGAAAGATGAACAAACAGATGGATGGATGATGGATGGATGGATGGACGTACAGGCAGGCGGATGGATGGATGGATGAATGGATGGATGGACGGACGGACGGGCAGGTGAATGGATGGAGGGATGGATGATTAGAAACATGAACAAACGGATGGATGGATGGATGATGATGGATGGATGGATGGGCAGGTGGAAGAATGGAGGGAGGGAGGGAGGATGAATGGATGGAGGGATAGATGGATGGACGGACTGAGGGACGGGCCAGCGGGCGGATGGATAGAGGGATGAACGATTAGAAGATGGATGGATGGATGCATGGGCGATTAGAAAGATGAACAGACGGATGGACGGATGAATGGATGAATGGATGGATGGATTGATGGATGAATGGATGGATGGATGGATGAACCGATGGATGGCAGACGGATGGACAGACATGGGAGTAATTCCAGCGTTTCATGCTAAAACACCCATCTCAAAGCATACCCAACAGCTCCATCAGTCACATGACCAGAAGAGAGTTGTGCTTGGTACCTTCAGTAACAACACAGCATGGCATGAGTGTTGCTTCGATCCGCGCAAATCACGAGAAGAGCTTTTATAAATAAAATTTATTTGATGAGTAGAAAGAACGATTTTCTATTGTATTTTTTAACCTAGCACATTAGAGCTTTTTCTTGGATAGTTGTAGATTTTATTGTTTTTATGATAAATAATATAACAAAGAAAAAAAACATCTCCAACAGGATATTACCAGCAATTGGTATAGAATATTTTATGCAAAAAGTAATTAGTATCGTATTTAAAATCTTAAAATGGTATTGACCATCACTATTTTTTAAATGACAACAGTCAAAGAACTAAGTATTTTTTTGACATGTATGAAAGAAATTTTAGATTTAAATAAGATTAAGATTAGACATTTCCGCTCTAACCTAATATTCACATCAGTACTTGGAACTGTGTTCTATCAATAAACTCATAGTATCATCCAGTAATAGACTGGAGTCTTATTAAATCACTTTATATTGACTTTAAACAGAATCATTTAAGCTGCTTGTGTGATGCTACATTGATTGTGTAATAAAATAGGACAGCTTGAACTCAAATCTTTTTTGCTGTATTTTCATCTTTGCTCCCAGGCTTTTGTACACACAAACACACACACACACACACACACTAACCACAAATGCCAGCCAATTTTTCACATTTTCTTCCTAAAATGTCAGCACCTTGGACAGAGCTCCTCTGGTTTTCTTGCAGGCTCCTTTATAGCTCTGCTGTCATGGCCTGACATTTCACACACTGAGGGTCAAAGGGCGGCTTCAGTGTGGTAAATGAGGACAGGTTTATTGGACTGAGGCATTAAGATAGCTGTTACTAACATTTATAGTTTGTAAATCCAAGTGTTATAGATAAAAAAAGCATTGTAAAAGATTTCTGCAGGTTTTAGTGCCAAGTTGAAGTGATGCTTTCACTAATTTAATTACTCAGCACACTCACAATAAGAATCGTGTAAATAAGTAGATGAGTACGGTGGCCCTGAAGTGCCAATCACACTAGAAAAAATAGCTAGACGAAAAAACATATTAAAGATCACAATTGTAAAAGTAAAAAAGGTAATAAGCAAACAATATTACATTTTAGAAATCAAAACAATTTCAGAAATCTCCAAAAATCAAATAGAAATGTTAAATAATATTAGACAAAACATGAACGAGAGTTATTTGGCCTTATGTGGATAATCATTGTTGGTGGGTTCTGAATGTCGTAAAGGCGTGGCGTGGAACCTAGACTGCAGAGTCAAAAAACACAGCAAAAAAATGGTCTCAACATACCAGTATATCACTCTCATTAACATTTCATTTTTCTTTCTGATATCCCTCTCAGCTGAGCTTAGAGTGACTGCCGTATTTATTTAGACACGTCAATAAACTCATCACAGGAAAGTAACAGGAACTTATTTCAAAATTAAAGACATACAAATAAAATGTATGAAATAAGCAGCGTTTGGAATCACATTCTAATAATCATAAAACTTATCAGTATCTAGAAATAGAACGGATTTGTTATCTTGTCGTGCTTTTTGTGATTTTTTTTTTGTGTTTTTGCCCTTCAGGGCCACCGTAGATGAGTCAAATGGGACAGAAAACCTTTGGAAAAACTTCAAAGAACTATTTCATCGACTTGCAGGGCTTATTTAAGGTGATTGTTCATCAGAAAGAACAAACAAAAGCTGCAAAGTGAAAATATGTACAATAAACAATTTTTTGCCAAAATTCTCTCAATTTATTAGGGTTGTGTATTGGCAACTATGGATCTTCTTAACATGAATGAAAAAAAATTGAAATTTTGGAAAAAATAAAAAAAATTGAGAGCAGCTTTAATCTTGAAAATACACATTGAAAACTTGAAGAAATTGTTGAAAATTGAAAAAAAATAAAAATTAAAAAAAAAAAATTTAAAATATGCATAAAATTTGAAAAAAAGTAAATAAAAAAGTACATTTGAAACTTGAAATAACGAAAATTGTTACCATTAAGAAAAGCTTATTTGTACTTTCAGCTTCCCTTTTTTTCGTTCTCTTCTGCTCTCTGTTGTCCCGGTAGCCAATGAGCTCAAAGCCCCGCCCCCATCTAAAATTAGGATCATCTTAGGAGCAAAAACTCAGAAACTCTGTACTGAAATTGATAATCCTCGATCAATAATTCTATCAAGTTTTCAATATGTATTTTTTAGTAAAATTTTTACAAGTTCAAATTTTAACTTTTTTTTTTCCGAATTTTCAATCCGTTTTTTGTTCACTTTAAGCTGATTCTGATTTGACCCCATAGGCAAGAGTCTGTCGATGCAATACATATTGCAATACGTATCTGGCGGTACGATGGTACGACATATTCCAAGACTTTACCAGAACATATTTTCATGTGGAAAAAAAATAGAAAAATAAGTCAGACTTAGTAGCACATGTCTCACAAAACAAAAACCATGAATTTGACTGAACCAAGGAGAAGGAACCTTTAACAAGATGGTTTTCGCGAGATCTTGTTGTTCTGTTGTGTTGTAGAGCTGCTCAAAGAGTCTCCGTGTGCTGTACTGCCAACTAGTGGTTCGGGGTTTAGGTGGAAAACAAAAGTAAGACTCTGTAGGACACTCATAAATTAATTAACTAAATATCACCTCGTCAGCATTTTTGCTCAAGTATTGACTAATGAAATATTATGATATATCCCAGAATTGATTTTTTCCCTATTTGAAATCCAGCCTCATCTTGAGGATAAGGTATTTATGTGGGATACAAATGAAGCAGCTGTTTCCCCGTCCACCAGGAGCTGCTTTTGTAATCAAGCTCATTATGAGCGTTGCCTCTTGAATCTCTTAAATCCTTGACGGTAAAGATAACAAAAGGCGTCTGGAGGGTCGGCTTTCATGAGCCAGCCGTACTTAAGCTTTTCAAATCTACGTTTGGCCGCTCCTGATCAGATAACTCATCTCTGCTGCCCACCTTTATTCTCTCTACTTTTCAACTTCAGCTCCCCTTTTTCCATTAATCGGATTGTCCTCCGTCTGTTTATCTCTGCTTCCTTTTCTTTACCTTTAGATCGCTTTAGCAGACTCAAATAATCTCTGGCTCTACCTGTCGTCGGCTCACCAGAAGTGGATGTTATTTCCTTAGTGACAGACATGTGAAAAACATTTCATCGCCATTCGTACGAGCTCAGAATCAAACAGCTATCCATTTTTAATAACACGGTCAGCTTGACCTAGTAATGGCAGACTCTGTGTGTGGTGGTTTATAGCAAAGAGACGCAAGCAGGGACGAATATTTGATCCTGCAAAGTGTTGATTATTGCAACATCAAAGCCAATTTCATTCCAAATAACTCCAGTTATAAAATCAATACAAGTATGTTACAAAAACCTGAGGATGTCTGACTTTTTTTTTTTTATCCTTAATACATCTCCTTCTTTGATCTGGTATATTAGCAAGACAGAAACTCCTTTTTAACACTTCCAAATGCAGGTCATTCAGACATTATTTATTCATTCATGCACTTTTTCACTCCTACCTGTCCTCAATTGCATCAGGAATTCTCCAAAGTCCAAATCCATGCCAGCTTCTCCAGTTCAAAGCCAAATCTAAATATAGAGCTGCTCCAAAAAAAAAAAAAAAAAGAAGAGTCCATCGCTTTAGTAAATGTTTTACAGCAAAGATTTAGCCAAATGCTTTTCTTTGAAATCACAGCAAGAAAACACATTTTGGTCAAAGTTATGAGTTATGCTGAAAAACTGAAGAGTGTTTTAAAAGAGGTAGGTAGAAAGTCATCATTTTTTGATCTAAGCATTACCAGCAATTTTTTGAAGTAATAATTGTGTCATTTTTAGCAAAAATCAGAAAAACCTGTGTTGTTTTCTAGGTCATTGTCTCTGCAGGATTTTATTAGAAATTTGCCTCTAACCTGTTTTTGGGACATATTTTCTACCCCACTAATAAAATCTACAAGCATTTTTTTCGTCTGCTCCTGATTCACAATTTGAATAAAGAAATACTCAGAAATTCAATTTTGAGCTCAATTTCCTTTATATTTGTCTTCCATTATGAAAAAACGGGAAAAAAAAAAAAAACGTGAAAAAAACCCCCAATAACATGATTTTCATGAACTGGGTCATTAAAAAAAATGTAAAAAATTATCACATAAGTAATTTCCAACTTTTCCTAAAAAACAGATAAAAAGTGCTTCTATCAGCATTGTGCCATCAGGAGACATACAGGACACAGCGTATCTATGAAAGCTGATCTTGTGGCTTCTGATGACATTCCCTAGTGGAAGAATGTAAATTATATATATATATATATATATATATATATATATGTATATAAATTAAAAAAAATTAAAAAGCAAGGAGCCAAGGATGGAACCTTGAGGCACACCACATTTAATTTAATGGACCCCAGAGGAGTCTGTGTCCATGTTTACCATAAATTTTCTCCCTGTAAGGTGGAATTTGAAGCGCTTGAGAACAATCCCTGAAAGGCCAAGGCTTTTAAGTCTTTTTTAAAGGATTGATTAACATTATGAAAAAGCAGCACCTGGATATAGTAGAACTAATAAGGAGCTCTGACCTGGATCTAAGGCACACCTGATGCTTCTTAAAACCAGATGTTCTAGAATCAGACTGGTTTATCTCAAATATGTTGTTTTGTAAGAGAAATTCATTGGATTTTAAAAAAGGCAAGTTGGACACCAGTCTGTGGTTATTAAAAAAAATATAGGATTTAAATTGGTTTTCTTCAGTTACGGTGCAGCTTGATGTCTGGAAAATCTTTTATTGTGTCCTGTTTTCCTTAAAGGTGACTTGAACTATACTCTAATATTTAATTTTCCAATAATTTTTTTTTTTTTTTTGCTTTGAAAAACAACATTTTCTGAAAAAAATCTGTTAATGTTTGAAAATTACCCAATGTTGCCAAACATGTGTAAATGTTTCCTTTCTGTATTGTACACCATCTTGAAAATGACTGGTTCTTCATGGAAAAAAAAACCCAGTTTAAATGAAAACGGAAAAGTGGCACAAAAACAGAAACATATAATGTATATGCACTAACACTCTCACAAACATTCACCTTCAATCTCAACTCAAAGATATAATTGTGTCTTATAACACAAGCTTAATTGTGTGGTATGACACAAAAATCATCTTTATGCAAGGGTTTTTTTGTGTGTGTGTGTGTTTGATTCTGTGAACCAGGAAAAAAAAAATGACTCACTGTTGTCATGGGGAGATCAGGAGAGTGAGGCTGGAGGGATTTACTGACGCATGCAAAACAAAGCGAGACGTGCACATGCATCTTCAATCAGGTGTGCTGGAGAAACCTCGCTGCACCTATGTTGTATATTTTTGCAGCGGCAGTTAGGTGCACAAATGGAAATAAATAAAAAGGGGATTTTACAGGAAGGAATATTCAGTCGCTGAAGCGTGCAGACTTGAGCTTTACTGTCAGCGAGAGGATAATATGCACAGAAATAGCTTTTCAGCTCTCATGAACATGCATGTGAACCCTGCAGAGCTGACTGTAATTAAATATGTAAAAAAGACATGTTAACTCTCTGATGTATGAACTAGGTTCCTCATTAGTCAGAAAAATCTGCACTTATTCCTCTTTATTAGCACTCTTTATTTTTTAGCAGGGAGTAAAAGGTCTGTAATAATCCCTTTTGTAGGCAAGAAGCAGATGTAATTATCGCACAACTGCAATAAAAGCCTTAAAATTGGGCACTGTTACTTCACTGAATGCTGTTTTCCCTTTTTTTTTCCCCCGTATTGTAAAAATGTTTGGCACTTTATAAAACTGGGGGGAAAAAAAGGCTGTTATTTTCGTGTTCACGTGTCACTTGGAAAAACACAGACGGCCAGTGAAAGGGAGGCCACGGAGAGCAGCCATGTGATTTGATCTGAATCGAGAGTGGGAGAAGAAGAACGACAACTCCGGAGCAGAAAGAGTTCATTGTCAGCAGAGGATGACAAAGGAATGAAGAGAGGAGGAAGAGACAACAAGGGGGAAAGAACATAAAGTTCTTCCATCATTATTTTGTCTTTTGAAGCTTTTTTTTTTTTTTTTTTTTTTTTTTTTTTTACTTTTATCTAAAATATTCTTGTATTTTTCATATTTGATGCAGATCTCAGAGGAGCAAGACACGCGAGGATGGTCAGAAACAAAGCTCTCCGTCGTACAATGCTAGCACAGCTTCCCTCTTTACAGCGTGCTCATTGTACAGCTCTGAGTGGGGCATTTGTGCAAAAAAGGAGTGTCTCTACTCACCATCACATCCCTGCTGTTTCCACTAAGCTAAGTGCACTACTGTATTTGGTTCACAGCCATTTGTGAATAAATAGAGGAGTCCAGCAGACTGGGGCCGTCTTACAGTATTTATGATCATTTATATTTTTCATAAAATTACATTCATCTTTGGTGAATGAGTACAACTAACTTCTCAGTCGACAACCTTAACCCTTTAACTGACTGCTCAACCAAACGGTGGAAAACATCTAGAAAACATGTTTTTAAAAATATTGATTGTGTGTATTAATCCTCAAGGTACTGAGCCCCTAAAAGGAAGTTAAAGACATTTTTTTAAACAAAATTGAAATAATAATAATAAAATTAAAAAAAAGACTTATGGTTAGTAACTTGTGCGAATCCCTTAGCGACTAGAATTTTTTTTTAGTTCAGTTGTTAGAAAAAAATTTTTTTTTTTTGAAAAAACAAGTTCTGGTTACTAACCAGAACTTGTTTTTATGACTTTAGTTTTTTTTACAGAGCCCCAAAATATAGTAAAGTAAAGTAGAAAAAAAATTTTTTATTGTTTTTTTTTTACTTTGTTTCTTTAGGGGTTCCGTACCGAGGCAATAAGCAGCAGAAAAAAATAATTTTTTTGTGTGTTTTTTTTTGCTTTTTTGGGTATTTAAAGGATTTAGGCCATGTCACACAGACACTGTGCATTTTGAGCATATTGCACTAATTAAAATTGGTCATTTGTGAATATACGTTGAAAAAGTGAGTAAAGTTGTGGCCTTTTATGGAAAATTTTCACAAATGTATCATAAATGAACCACCTTAAGACTATGGAAGAAGTACGAATAAACCCCAAAAAACATGTATCCTTTTCAAAAGAGGTAAGCACCAATCATTTGAAAACTAACCATGGAGGAGAGATGAAGGTTCTGGTTTGTGTCCGTCCGACTGGAACAATGTAACATCAGGTCTTTCGTATATCGAAATAAAGCTGTGAAAAGCCTGGAGCAAGATTAACAAGATTTTCCAACAAACCTTCCAACTGTAGGAGGCGGACATGAGGCCAGGATCAGGTAGCAACGTTCTTGCATTCAAAAAAGCGTGAGTCACATGCCCAGTGTGAACACAGCTTAAGTGTAATCTCTTTCACAAATGACACACTGTTACAACATTCAGACACTGAGTGAAAGACTTTCATTTGGAAATGCATAAACACACGGTTCACGCATTCATATGTCCAGCCCTATAACTAGTGAAAACTGCCTACTAATGTCTCCTGAACAGAGATGTTTCAATAAGGAGATTTCTTAAAAGGTTTGATCTGGAAATTGGAATTTTAGCCAGTAGTCTTTGGTGTTTGGGCTCTGGACCCGAGACATCATGCATGCTTGAGATGACCATTAACTATGTGAAGCAACCCCAGATCCTGATGGTGGTTAAGGCCAGACCACGCCTAAGAGTTAAGAGAATAACAGGGCAGAGATGGGACAATGAAATTTTCCAGGAGTGGATAAACAAACTTCTTAAAATTATAAATAGGAATTGATGAACAAACCAATCCTTCTTATGCACTGTTAGTTCTACTTCCTGTCAGGTAGTCACACTGAGTTCACTGGACCTCATACATGAAGAAAATCCTCAAATGTCTGCACTGAATTTCAATGATGGCTTGTGTAACTATCAATGATTCCTTGTCTGCATGGCATTTGTCAGAGCATCAGTAAAAATTCCCCCCACAGCCCTGTACAGTCATGTGTGATGTGCAGCTACATGACATGGAAGCGTATCACACTGTTCTTTTCGTTGTGTGAATTCAGGAGGAAGGCTGGAGGATGGCATCGATTCCCGACTCCCATTCAGACAACATGAGATCCATCTGACGTGGAAGGTTTTGTACATTTGTGACTGTAAAAACACACTGATCATAAAAGCTTTCCCAGTGGTTCATTTGATTATTATGCCGTTTTAAGCCAAAATAAAAAAAAAAAAAAGTGTCAGTTTAGGGGCCCCCGACGGGAGCCTAAAGGGCCCATAGTTCATCGGTTCTGTCATCCCCTCACTCATCAATTTTAGAATTGATTTTAAATTTTAGTTTTGACTTTTAGAGTTCAGACTGCTGATTTGATTTCCCAACTGGTGGTTCTACACACCCTTAGCCACCCCCTTCGTCCCTCAAACCTGAACCTACTTAAGGTCCCCAAGACTCACTATAAAACTCTGGAAACCCCCCTTCTCTCTTCAGGTAGCCGATTCAGTTGGAACTTTTAAGAAACAGCTGAAGATTAACTGACTATTTAACTAAATAGTCTTTTACTCTGTTGTATTTATTTGTTGATTTGGATTGTATTGGTCTTGTTTTATTTTGTGAAGTATTTTGTGATACTGTCTGTTAAAAGTGCTGTACAAATAAAGTTACTTCCTCACTTACTTACTTACAGTTGGGAAGACGCTTGAGAAAGGCCAGAGTTGCGTGTGTCCACAATACCCGGCTCCCTGCTGCGACACGCCACGAATGAATGAATCATGCGGCATTATTGCGATGTTTATATACAAATCATTAGTGATATGTGCATCATTTACGCAATTTTAACATGATATAAGCGCCGGAAATGCAATATAAAAGTAATAAATCTATGATACATGCGTGAAAAGTCTATTAGACATATGTGGAAAGACGGTCATGGAAAGCCACAAATGTATGTGTGCATCTCACAAAAATCATGTAAAATTGTTTAGTAATTGTGTTTAAACCCTATAAAATATGCATAAACGACATAATTCTTAATTTTAAAAAATTCACCAAATTTACTCCAAAACCTGTCGATCGAGATCATCGACTGACATCTGTGCTCATTGACAAACGCAAGAGACAATTCAATAAATCACATGTATCATGAAAGACCAACTTGAGAAATGCACAAATTGTACGTAGTGGCAGTGTGACCTTAAGACATAGTTTCTGCAAAGCGGCAGTAGTTTGTGTAACCATCATCCATCCTTTTACACACTCTCCCACTAGCTTACAGCCCCTTAGTGTGGCCCTCCAATTGCACGTTTTTGCCTGCTCCTGTTTCACAATGATTTCAATAAAGAAATACTCAGAAATGTAATTTTTAAGAGTAATTTTCTCATTATGTGTCCTCCATCATGAGAAAAATGTCACGAGACAGCAGATTCTAACTCAAAAGTCGTCACATTTTGACATTTGGTTAGGTACCCCTCCGCGTCACATTTTTGACATTTTGGGTGTTCCAACTCATTGTTTTTAAACTTACAGGCTAACCTGCGGGTTAACCAGAACCGGGACGTGTAGCGCACCAGTACCCACACTGGTACTAGACGCTGTGCTGGGTGCAAACCAGTACTGTGTTAAGGTTAGGATACCAGTACTGGTTAGGATACCAGTGCGGGACACATCCTAAAGACATCCGGTATTGTGTCCTGAGAGTTATAGACCCTAAACTTTACAAACAGCCAGCATGTCAAAAAACGACAAGTTGGAGACACCTGAAACTTAAAAAAGTGACATTAAGGGGTCATTAAGTATGTGACGACTTGGGGATGAGAATGTGTTGCACAAGAACATGATAAAATCATCAAAAACATGATTGGAGTGGGTCTTAAAGTCACCAAAACTTTAATGGAATTAATGCTTTCTTTGTTTTTTGATAACTAATAGCACACCATGCTTTGGTGCTGTACATTGCTTTAGAATACACTGACAGATGAAAAAGAGACATTTTTACTTGGACGTTGGTAGAGAACAGAATCAGGTGTTCCTGCTGCACAAAAACACAAAAGTAGACTCTCATTTCGCACGTTTACCACAAACCCTGCTGAAGACTGCTTTATGAGGCTGTCGGTGTGACTTCGCACTCAGCAGGAGAACTCCTAAAGGTGGATGAGGAGAGAAAAAAAGCGTTATTTCTGCAGTCACAAGCTGAAACAAAAGTCGCTGTGTGTATGTGTGCGTCTGTGTGGCCTCGGTGGCGTGATGGGGGAGAGTGGACAAGTCGGCTCTGCGTCAGAACGCAAACTCACCCACCTACACACAACAACACACAGACTCACACATACACAACAAGAGAATCAGAGTCCTCCTTGTTCCGGAAGGAAACCAGGACTGTTTTAGTTTAAGCTTGGATGCTCGACAACAGTTTCTTTTTATTAGCTTTCAGCTCCACCATGCATTGTTTTGTGTGTATGTGTGAGTTGGTATGCGAGTTTTTTTTCCTTCTTGTAGGTCTGTGTGAATGGATAAATAAAGGAGGTGTCAAAGGGTCCAAGCAGGCGGCCTTAGACACACAAGAATCCGTTTCTCCCTCTCCTCCTCCTCACACTCTTCCATTCTTCTGTCTGCCTCCTCATCTTATACGTCTCTATTTTCCCTCTTAATCTTGTTCTCTTTTGTCTATTTTTAATTTCAGCTCTTTGTTTTTCCGGTAAAAACACTGCTTCAGAGAGGATTTTCACTCCCACCGGGACGACAAATGGCCGAAGTCTGTTCCAGAGCAGCAGTCATCCAAAGAGGTGCCTGAAGCAAACAAGCGCCAGCAGCAGACAGACACAAAAGCCCATTGCAGGGGACGGTGTGAGGTTTGTTTTAGCTTCTAGTTTCACACAGAGATGAATAATTATCTAAATATATCTGCAGCAAATGCTGGAGTGAAGGTTTTTTTGGGAAGGAGAGCACAGGAAGGTGAACTACAGCATGGTGTTCTTTCTTTGTTTTGGAGCTTTTTTTACACAGAATATGGGTTTAATTAAGCTTGCTATAAGGTTGTTATTGTAGATTAGTCACACATAATCGCTTTTTATTTTTGTATTTGTATTTTTATAGATTATGTTAGCCGAAATGTACTTTTAAAGGGTAAGGTTTGACATTTTCCTCGGTTCTGTGTTTTGTTGCTGCTCCTACAGTCACACCTGGTTCGTTAATTAGCACAGCTGTTTCTAATTAATAATTTCTTTTTTATAAAAAGATCCAGGTTTCAGTTCTCATTTGCAAAATCCCTTTCTATTTTAGGGACGGTTTCAGTTTATATTTTACAAGGCACTGGACATGACGTTAGAAAAATATTGATAAATTGTTCCCTCTATTTATTCTTTTTATAAACAATGTTAGTATTTGTTTGCACAACTTAGCACAGAATAGTATCTTTTATGCACAAGTTATTGTCTTGTGTGCACAAAATATTGCCTTCGTTGCAAAAGTAAGCCTTTTTTTTTAGCACAAATTAGTATCTTGTACACAAAAATGTGTATCTTATATGGACAGCTTAGCATTTTGCACACACAAAATGGTATTTTGTTTGCATAAGTTAATTTCTAGTGCAAAACAAGTAGTTTCTTAAATGCATAAGTTAGTTTTTTGTGCACAAAAAATAGCATCTTTTAGTTTTAAGTACAAAAAACTATCTTGTAAAGACAAATTAGTATCTTGTATGTGCAAATTAGTACATTGTATGCACAGATTAGGATTTTGGTTACAAAGGTTAGTTTCTTGTGTCTACAAAATATTATCCCGTAAGCACAAGATGGCATTTTGTGCACACAGAGTAGTATATTTTACGCACAAATTAGTATCTTGTGGGCACACATTAGCATTTACGTGCAGATTTGTATCTTGTGTGCACAAATTAGTATATTGTGTGTGCAGATTGGCATTTTTTTTAAAAAATAGTATCTTGTGAAAACAAGTTAGCAATTTGTGTGCCTAAATTAGCATTTTGTGCTCACAAATTTGCATTTTGTGTGCACAAAATTGTATATTGTGTGCATGCTAGTATCTAGCTAGTATCAAATGAGCAATTTTGTGTAAAAAGATGACATTTTTACACACAAAACAGTATCTAATTTGCATAAGTTTGCATTTTTTGCCACAAATTACTTCACAAAATTGTATCCTGTGTGCACAAAATTGTACCTGGTGAGCACAAATTAGCATTTTGTATGCCCAAACTATTAGTTTGCTCACACAAATTAGTACTTTGTTGCACAAAAAAGTATCTTGTGTGCGCATGTTAGTATCTTGTAAACACAAAATTTTATTTTGTGCACAGAAGTTATCTTTTTGTGTACACAGAAGAGTATCTTGATGGAACAATTTATTCTATTTTATTTACAATGTCTTGTCCAGGACTCTGTTATATTTACTTGTTGTTTGTTTTGTTTTTTTTTATTTTGCTAGTTAAATGCTAGTTGATCTTCTATGGTCATTGCAGGGATGGTGAAATCCAAATATTACTACACACAAATGCAATTTGACACAACTGGGTGGAAGATGAAGGAGAGTATCAAAGCGCTGAACATAAATAATAAAGTAAAGTTTAAAATAATAAAGTTTGGCAGAAACATTGACCAGAGTTCCCATCCGAACAAAATTCAGGAAAGCACTAATAAAAGAGTTGGTTGGGTTAATATAAGGGCCACACTAAGAGAAAATAAGGAATACCTCTATTTTTTTTTTCCCAAAAATGGGCTCCCTCTAAAACTAGATGACTGGAAAAAAAATAATTCACCTCTACGACTGGGCACGTTCTTACACACATACCCATACACCCAGGCTCTGTGAAGGTTAGACTCAGTTTTTCACGCCGCCCTGCATTTCTTAACGAACTGTGGCCCACGAACACATCACTGTGAACTGTATTCGCGAGTTGGTTGGCCCACCAGTTCGTAGATCACACACTGGCACAAACTCATATATAATGGCCTCATTGGACTGTTTTCCTCATGTTTGAGTGTGGCTCTTCAGTGGAAATGTGTCCTCCGTCCCCTCGCCGTCAGTCCCCAGTGTCCGGACAGAAAAAAAGGAAGATGGCTTTTCAGTGTAAAACACCAATGGACTGAAAAAACAAATTAACTTCCAAATCTCTCATACAGACCCCAGTTTGACGCTGATACGAAGCACCTAGAAATAATATTATTAACCTGTAGCTGTTTTCAACTTTTTAATGTTTTAAAATTTGTATTACATGTCAAGGGTGTGTGTAATTTTTGCAATATGGGCAAGACTCACTTTATTAAAAAAAATCAACAGATCTCAATGGGATTTTCCTGGTTAAATAATGGTAGATAATAAAAAGCCACAAATAGAACATAAAACAAAGCATTTCGAGTGATAATTAAATCCAACTGGTGTCAAAATTGACTTTTTTGTCATACACTGAACAAAATTCTAAACACAGCACTTGTTTTTTTGCTTCCTTTGATCACGAGATAAACTTAAAGATCTGAATTTTTTTTTTACGTTCACAAGTAACAATGTTTTTCTTAAATATTGTTCAGAAATCTGTTTAAATCTGAGATGGTCAGCACTTCTCCTTTGCTGAGATAATCCCTCCTCACAGGTGTACCATATCAATATGCTGATTAGACGATATGATTATTGCACAGGTGTGCCTTAGATTGGTCAATTTGAAATGGACTGTTTTGCCCCCAGAAACTGATATTTTTGTGTCCGCAGAAAATGTTTTAGATCTTTGAGTTCATATAATGACAAATTGGAGCAAAACAAAAGTGTTTTATTTATATATATTTATCAGTGTAGGTGCCAATTGGAAATTGCTCCCTTGTGCAACCTGTCTCTAGTGGTCATTGGTGTAACTGCAACACTTTCCGGTGTTAAAACAGGGCCTTGACACATTGGAAACAGTGCCATCTGCTGGTGATCTTTGAGAACGACAGTGGAATTTCCTCTCTTTAATCAACATTTAACTATTAATGGCAGACTAAATAATTGGGTGTTCATTATTTTTGAATGCATAAGTTGTTCAATAGAAGGATTCAAAAATGGTCACATCATGTGACGTGTCCACTCCTCTCTTAAATGGTCATGTGACTTTGCTATAGTTGAAGCGAGAGTGGTGACACTGCTTAGTGGCTTCTCCGCATCATATGATTGGTACTCAATATTCTGATGGACTCATTGTTATCTTACGACTTCAAACCAAGTCATGTAATAATCAGAAATAATTTAATAACTTACATACAGTTAGAGAGTATGGATGGAGTCCATCATCTATGGTGATATTTTCTCAGCCTTGCGTCATCACCTGGTGTTAGACTTCCATGTCACAGAGGCCTGCGTGTAAAGGCTCTGCTCTCTGGCCCGTGTCCCGCTTGTGTTATACCCCATCCAGACACCCAACCTGACTCATCGTCAGAATGTCAGAGCACAGCATGCTCTCACAGGATGACAAATGTCACCTTGATGGAGGAATTTCAATGCAGCTTTCACGTTTGGGGCCCAAATACAAAAGGATTTCAGTAGTTTCTGCAAATCTGTCATTCTTACAATTTGGAGCCCCTTTCCAAACTAGATGATTAAAATCCCGAACTAAACCACATATTAATATTTGTGTATTCAACTGATAAATGAAGACTTTATTTTTTGTACATTAACATATTTTTGATTTTCAGTTTGAGCAAAAACAGAAAAAAGACAAATTTTCAAACCAAAAAAATACATTTTTACTCTTTAGAATAATTAAAATAAACATGCAAAAAAACTAATTATACATAATACTGCCATTACACTACAATTATATGTACAATTATACTAATTGTATATGGAAGTGCTATTAAAACAGTGTTATTTGCATCATTTTACAACAAAAAAAAAATCAAGTAGTAATACTTCCAGATTCTGCTGCTTAGTGTTCTAAACATGTTTGTTCAGTTTCATTTTATAAAAATATTATAAAATGTGCAGGCAGAAAGATTAAAAATAATATTTTAGCTACTCAACTTTCAAAGCTGCTTCTCTCAATAAAATTTTTAATAAATCTGGAAGACCTTAATAATAGTTAACTTTAAATGGATATAAATAGATTGATTGTATTTGAAACCTTTGAAATCGTGTAAAATGAGTTTTTATCATAGTTAAAATCACCTAAATTACAAATGATCTTTTTCATGTCTGAAAAATAAAGTTCTTTTCCTTTTAATTGAATGAATTACTCATTTAATTCAGAATGTAAACACCATAATGTTCTTTAATTGTTCTGGTTAACTCCATAAATATTAATAATAAAATATTTTTTGACTATCCTGATTCTGAGAGTTTCTATACATGTCTGGAAATAAGGTTTAATTTCTCTTATTAATATTGAAGGTCATTAACCTCAATTTTTTTTATCCTGCCTGCAATTTCCTTCAGTCACACAAGCACAGAGTGGATTTGTGTGCAGAGCAGCATGCAAACACACAATCACAGAGCACATGCACGCTTGTGCACAGACCTGAAGTGAGCTCTCAGCTCAGGTACTGAATATTTACCCGGGGATGGGCTCAATCTGCCTGCAATTCATGAGGAATCTGTCACATTTATCTTTGTTATTGCCATGGTAACCAAAAGGTCCTTTTTTGGTAGAAAAAAAAAAAGGGTCCTTTTGAAGCTCGTGAAAACCGGCGTCATCAGATGTGCTTAAGAAGCCATCAGAGAGCTGAGGCTGGTGTGTGACAGAGTGCATGCCGGTCTACCTGCACGGAGGAGGATATATTAATCTCCAGTATTCCCAGTCTCAGCGTGGAGGTGGAGTTGAAAGAGAGTGAAAGCCAGGAATGAAGGGATCAATGTACGAGAGAGCAGGCTGTTGCTGGGTGGAGCGGGGAGAGATTTGTAAACAAGACTCACCGCAAAATTACTGTATTGTGCAGAAATAGCATGCACTTGATAAAGAGGAAAAGAAAGAGTCGTGCACATGCTCAGTCGAGCAGCTCTTGAAATGTAAGAAAAAAACAGTCGAAACATGAGATGAGATCAGAATAAAAGGAGTCAAAGTGAGAAAAAGTAGAAAAAAAGGTTTTTAAACAAATATGCCTTTAATGTTGTATCTATTTATTTACTCAAAGACCCACTTTGATCATCTTTGGATCTATTTTTTAAGGTATTCCCAGTCTTTTTTTTTTATTATTATAAAAATGAAAAATCTGTGTAATTTTCTAGGACGTCGTTTCAAGAGTTTATTAGAAATTCACCACTGAGATGTGGGTGGGACCTTTTATGTGGAGTAAGCCTGCCTCTGTATCCCATCATCCCTTTGTTTGCACTTTTTCCTGTCAGCTATTACCGGTGAAACAAAAATGGCGAGCAATAGTGGAGCTATCAGCTGGTTTGGATCCAGATGCCAACTTAGACGAGGAAAACAAAGACGCACATGGATCTATTTGTCCGCAAGTTAGGATGGAATGGAGCAGGTAGCCTGTGGCCAACCGATTGTAGTATTTACATCACAGCTAATGCTCCTGCTCCCAATTCCCAATAATTTGATAAAAGACATACAAAAAAAATTTATTTTTCTGTATATATGTCCTCCATCATGGCAAAAATGCCACAAGAACATGCTAAAACCACCAAAAAATAAACAGTATTTAATGGAGTGGGTCTTTAATTTGAAGTGTTGCATTATTTGTCCAATAAAGAGAGAGAAAGGAATAAATGAAGGCAGTTTTAATTGTACCAAAGCTGTTGGTTGAGACAGAGAATCCCAAACACTCACTTATTAGACCATTGATGCTTTTGGACTGTGGGAGGAAGTGCCCAGAGAAAACCCACACATGTACGTGTAACATGCAAAAAGAACCCAGATGGGATTCAAACCAGAACCTTCTCACTGTAAATTGGTAGTGCTTAGTTTGATACAATTTAGCTTTTTTTTTTTTTGAATAAGCCAATTGATAAGGAATTTAAAAGAAAAAAAAAAAAAAAAAAGGCAATAGATTCTGTTAAATCTTTCAATTCGTCTAAAAGTGTCCTTGTCCCATTCAGTCTAAACTGTTACAGTACAGCCAAAAGGTTTAACAATTTTAATTTTTCCATGTTATTTTATTAAATATCATGTACGTGTCACTAACTAAGCATGTAAAAATAAAATATCGATTCTTTGAAATATCTGCTTCATTTGGTGATACCTGTATCGATATAAAATGCTGCCAAGATGATATTTTTATTAAAAATGCATGAGCAAAAATAAAGCCCAGCCTCTTTCTTTTGCACCAAAAAGAAACAAAATCTTGAGAGAATTGTGAACACCATGTGCAGTTATTGTCAGTACATAGCAAAATGGGACAACTCAGTTTAAATAAGACATTGCACAGTCTGCTGTCACGGTTCTTCATCACAGAAAAAACATGAATGGGGTTAAAATTAAACCACTAATACCCAAAAACATTTGTAGTGTTCCAAAAAGTCACTCAAAAATATATCTCATTATACTGAGTTTCAAGAGTGAAGGTTGACGGTCGTGAGTTCCATAAACAAAAAGATCTGTTGTCTCGGTCACTGCTTAGAAGATTTCAAGAAACAGGATGGGTTTCTTTCCTCTTCCTTGCAAACAACATTCAATTCAATTCAATTCAATTTTATTTATATAGCCCAATATCACAAATTCAATTTGCCTCATTGGGCTTCATGCCTGCAGTTTTTACAGATGCACAGATGGAGTCATAAAATTGCACAATAGGTAAAACTAAACAGACTATAAAGAACAAGCCCACTACATCAAATTTTTTTTCTAAATTAAAATGGCCTTTTTAAAACCTTTGATTAATAAAATAATTGAAATATGTTTTTTTAAGGAGATATAGATTTGATTGTTTATGATACATTTGGTAATTTGAGGGACAGGAGATAATTTTGTGCAACTGTCCTTTTTTATGTGTCTGTTTTTGAACACTTTGCATTTTTAATAAGTATTTTATTTCCTGTAAAGCGATTTGTGCTTTAATGTTGATGAAAATTGCGAAACAAATAGATTAAGCTTAAAGTTTTTTTTTCTCACAGTAATATGAGTTTAAGATGCAAATATATTGACATAATGAAGAAGTGAAGAAAAACGCCCGATTTACCCACTGTCTTAAGTTTGACATTTATATTTTTGACATGGTGTAACTGTGTTATAAAGAACTAGTTATCAGCTGTTCTTTTTTCAACAGAAAGTAGTTTTTGTAAATAAATAAAAATAGATGAGTTATTCTCACCATGAAGTTTAGAAAATTAGCAAAACTTTTTCCCACCAAAAAGTGTTCATGGAGGCAGCCATTTTGAAATGACCATGGAAAGTCCTTCTACTGCCCCTAGTGGAAAGATCATGAACTTCAGACAGAAAACAATGGACAAAAGTATATATACTGGGTTTCTAAGGAATGTTTTAATCATGCTAATGAGATAGGGGTCTCATAAATGCATTTATTAAACATGATATGAATTGTTTTATAGATTTAAGTCAATCTGCTTTCATTTTTAATGGGTTTTTTTGTATTAAATTGTGTTTTGGTACATTTTTTTCTCACTTTTGTTGAAAATATTGAGAAATCACCAACCTTACTCTTCCTTTAATCCCCTCACATTTTGAAGGACAGTGATAAAATTATTAAAAACACATGCTTTGGGACATTCCTACCAAATATTCATACCTACTGATTTAAAAATGTCTTAACAAAACTAGATTATAGAGGATTGTATGCAATTTTCTTTTTTTCATTGTTACTCTATCAGGAAAGAAAACAGAATTAAACTACAAATAGAAATCTGCGCCTCAATGCACAAACCAGCAGCTTGAGATTTGTGAGTTTCATGAACTTCTGAGTGGAGAGCGTCAAAGAGAAGCCATGAAAGACGGAGGGGTTGAAGGAAGAGGAAGGATATCTTCCTCCCACCGTCTGAGTCATCGCGCCACTCCTCCCACATCCATCTCGGCGCTTGATCTCAGAGGACGTGTTCACCCAAGACAAACCCTCATGCACAGATGCATGCAGAGCGTGCACGTGCACAGACACGACTTGCTATCCGGGGCTCATGGAGAGCTTTGGACGTTTAAAAATAAACCCGTACAGGAAGTTAAACACACACCTATGCACTTTCTGTGGACCAAAGGTAGTTCACCATGGCAACAGGAGCTCCAGCCAGCACTACACAGTGTCTATCTGCCACAGGTGTGCAAACAGATAACCCTCGCATGTGCATAGACACCTGCAGACGAGTAAACCCAGACTGCAGCATCAGCTCACAGAGGGATGCTGAAAGTAGGCCTCTCCTTCTGTGCGTGAACCAAAACACTCAGATTTCTTTCCCCTCAAGGAAAGAACGGAGAAATCGCCGGAATGGTCGACGTGAATGTTAAGGTGTCTCGGACATGCAGAGATAATTGCCCTGCAGCATTTTCTCTTTGTTCGCTGAATTCTCAGCCATCACCTGATAAAGGAGCAGCAAAGGGGGGTTTGAAGCTCAGCTTTTTCTTCCCAGGAATACTCCTCAGACGAGCATTACATGCCCATTATCCACTCAAAACCTTCCATTTATGAAACATTCCTGCTAACCAAACTGCACAAAATCCTTTTTTTTAAATTATTATTTTACCTGTTAAAGCTAAATAAAGAGTAAATCCTTTAGATGGCATGTCACCTGAATCATTTTTATTATTATATATTAAACAGGAAATAAAAGACCTCTATTTGAAATCAAAACAGTTTCTTCTTCTTGTGCATTCAAAGTCGTCTTTAATGCTACGTTCACATTACGTTCAGCTAGGCGCATTCAAGTGGCCACTTCTGATGAAACGCAAATTAAGGCTGTCACTAACAATTATTCTAGTAATTGGTTTGTCGTTATTTTTTTACGATTAGTCAACAATTTTTATTTACGTGAGAAGATGTGCAATTTTAATGTACTAAAGGTGATGGTGCTGGTACTCAGTTTGTGGAGGTTTGCGTCACGCTGCTCAAAAATTTAAATTTGACATGTGTTTTTAATACATTTTAATTGATAAAAGATAAAAATATCCCAGGTAAGTTATATGATAGGAAAAAAAAAAAGAAAAGAAGCATCATTATACTTCCGGTGACAGTAGTGCAGCGCATTCGGTTTATTTTTTATTTATACCAAACTTAAATCCAGTGTCATTCTGCATGAGTATAAAAAAACATTACACACATTCTCTAATAATAAAATGCGAGTAAAAGTTACCTTGACAAAAATGTCGAGGGCAGAGAGGGAGACGCAGAGATCACGGGATGCTTCCGTTTCAGGCACTGGTGAAGTGAAATGTAAATTTGTATCTGTCTTCTTCTATGGTTGAGGAAGGGTCAAAAACTTCCTGCTGTGTTTTGTGATCTGAATGACTTTGAGGCTGGAGGTTATTATAATCGTTTAAAATGACAAAAAAAAGACATGTTACCATTTAGAGTTGACGATTTTTTACACCGATTACAAAATACATTGTTGATAGTCCTAACATAAACGCCCTTGTCTAGAACCTGATGATCTAATTCTGTCACTCAGAGCTACAGAGATGTCTGACGCCCGATTAACCTGGTTGACATGCTAAGCGAGTTTTCGTTTTCCTGAACAACTACGACAAATCAAAGTTTTTCACTCCGATCAACATTGCAGTTACTTTTTTACTATTCACATTGCTGAAAACAGATTTCACTTCCATTACTCCATTCCTCACAACAGCGTTCAAAATCTTTTTTCCTTCTGGCCGACGCACACCGTTTTTACATTTTAGACACCCTAAATGATCCGTTTGACTCAAGAGCAACAAATTAAAATGACACTGAAGCCTGTTGGGAAACAGCCGCATGGTTGCACAAAATTTTAACAGAAAACATGGAAGTAGCATCACACAGGACACTGTGGCAAAACCTATTTGCAAATTTGAGAGAACTGGAACTGTTGCAGATCAACCACAAAGTGGTCCGAAACATCCTGCCACAGATGAAGACAATATATTTTTAAAAAATTGTTCAAATGGAAACGTATGCCCCCCCCTTTTTTAAATCTATAATATACATTAAAAATTACAACAATAGCTGTGTTTTCAGTACACATATGTGCAAAACTTTATCAACAATCAAAAAATGTTGAAAAAAACACATTTTTTTCATTGCAGTTTTGTGAAATAAGTCAATTTCAAAATGCCTTAAAAAGCACCTCCTCCAAGCACAATAACTTTTTTGATAAATCCAAGTTTTTTGGAAATTGTCATGTTTCCATTGGTTGAAGTTATCATTGCAAATTAAATTTACGCAATTTCATAGACAATGGAAACACCATTAATGACACCCAGAGGACATATCCATCAATAAGGCTCCTACATGCATGTTTTGGGCTTCTGGGTTCAAAACTCTCGTGTTAAAGCATTGCTAGGTAAGTTTTTAAGTCCATTTTTGAGCCTCAAAACACAAAAATTAAAGAAGATAATATTTTTGAAGTTTTGATGAACTCTCTTGTATTCAGTAAGTATTAGGGCTGGGTATTGCCAATGTTTTTTTCAATTCGATTCAGATTTTCAGATTATTTTCAGATTCAATTCAATTTACCAGACCCTGGATACATTTCATTCCCTTTTTTTATTCTTTTGATCCACTTAATTAGACTCAATTAAATTTTGAGTTTACACGGATTACACATTCAAAAATGAATTAAAAATCTTTATGAATTTATAAGTTTTGAAGATTTTTATATTAGTCTAATACAATTCACATACTGTAAAATATATTAGTAAAATTATAATGAGATTGTTAATAGCACAAAGCGTTACATGGATTCTCAAACGGAGAAGCTCCAGCATCTGTCATGGAGGGCGTTTCAGTTTGGCCACTAGGTGGCGATCATGCTATAGCATTTCACTTTATTTCAAAAGAAGAAGAAACTATGAGCAAAAACTGGTGTAGACCACAAATTGTCACTTCAAAAATATTTCCTTAAAAGAATTTGGAAATTCATGTCTGTGAGTTTATAAAGATGTATATTTAGTCAGCAATGTAAGTTTATGGGAAATCCAATTATATTTTAGCATTTAGCATTATTCATTAGATTGATCTCTACTTTTATGGATCGATTATTGATCTATTAAACTTACAAAAATTCAGATCGGTTAATCAATTGTATCAATTCAGTATGTAGGGGATTTTACTTTAGTATAACACACTCCAGAAGACTTTTCTCATGCACATCACCTTCTATATCTGAGTAATATTTATTACAGATGTCAATATCATTAAACGGGTTCGTTGAAATACAACTGGAAATGTAGGTGATTAAAACTAAGAATGGAGGACCAGGTGTACCAATCGCTCCACTGCAGACATTCCTTAATAGAAAAAAGATTCCAGGACAAACCCAAACAGGCTGTCCCGTGAAGAGATAAGACATAAAACCTCACCAGATCTGGCTTTGACCAACCAGACAAAGTAACCAGGTTCTGGCAGAGTGAGGAAGAAAAAGTGTAGATTTGCAGTGGAGGGTGAAGGATGCAGGAGGAGCAGATAAGGAACAAGACAAAAAAAAAAAAAAACAGGTGGCGAAATGGCAGTCTGAAGATTGGATAAGGGGCACCTGAGGACATTTGTCACCTTAATGGCTGGTTACAGGAGAGAAAGTCGAAGATCTAAAAGGCAAAAACCCAGAACATGTGCAAAGGAAAATGTGCATGCACAGATGCAAAAGGAGAAAATGATTTTTTATCAAGAGGATCAATTTATATATGGATTTTCCAAGAACCTTAAAGCCACAAAACCTATCCATTTCACAAGTATATTTCTGTATTTGCACAAATAGTTGTTTTGGTTCACAGGTATCGATCTAAGTGTCCTTTGATAAGAGGAACATAAAAAGCATGCGTGTAGAGCGGAGAGGTGTTTCCCAGGGATGCAGACTGGGAGTCTGGGTGTGATGATGAAAGAGGGGGAACCATAACAAGCTCACAATGACTCAGAGACAGCCACGGGGAACTGGGTCAACGGCTAATTGGGCAGAAATACATCCGTTGGAGTGTCTGCGCACGCATTGATCACAAAGCTGCCACACCCTCAGCGCCGTGTTTAAAAGATTACATTCTCACATGAGCCACACAGAGCTAAACTCCTCACATGTGTACCCGCATAATGACCGGTAAATCAATTATTCATACGAGGAAATGTGGTGTCTTTTCATCCCTCTGTTATAATACACGGGGGTACGCTTGCTTCTTTGCATGCAGTTTTACTGTACAGTAAGCGATGCTAAAAATAGATCCCAGCGGTGATGGCTGTAAAAATTCAGGAGGGCTGCACAAATGCTGAGTTTCTCTGTTGCAGGGCAGAAATAAGCCGAGTGAATGGAGGAAAGGGAGTGCAGAGGAAGCGTTTTGTCATATCATGCTTCAGAGGGAAGACAGGCTAAAGCAGAAGCACAAAGCTTTTTATTGTTGTTTTTGACCAGCAGCAGATAACGGATCATATGGATTGCTGAGTTCTCAGCTTTTTCCTTCATCACACTCTTCTCTTCTACGTTCCTTTTTTCTCTATCTTCCTTCTTCCGTCCTCCATCTGAGCACAAAAACGGGCTTTGAAGCTCTGAAGCAAATCTGAGTTCAATGGAGTATGATTTGAAGAAAAATTAATTATTTATAGTCTCAATTTTCTTTTTTTTTTAAAAGCATCAGTGATCAAAAGATCAAAAAAATGCATGAAAATGATTTAGGTTTGTAGATATTGTTCAAATGTAGATGTTTAGACACTTTGAAAAGATCTACTCCATGAGGGTTATACTGGGCATGAGACATGCTGTAAAGAAGCAGGTTCTTATTCACACTGGGCAAGCAGGGAGGGGCTTCTTCATTTTTTTTTTTTTTTTTTACCGATTCATGAAAGACTTGGTGTCATTTAATTTCAGGCACAAACCACAATTTTTTTTATTTTTCCTCCATGATTAATTTTTAAAATGGTTGGCACTTTGGTAAATTAAGGAAGAAATGCAAAATTTAAAAGGGACGCCATCCATACATACATCGCTACCAAGTCCAACCGTATCTTGCAACGCGTATTCAATGTCAGAGAGTTTTGTATATTGAGCACCAAAACAGTCTTATAAGTGCTCATGGGGAAGAGTAAATGGGATAGTTTTGTAAGTAGAGCACAGAAACGTTTTATGAGTTTGTATAGCGGCACATAAATGCGATAGTTTTGTACGTAGAGCACAAAACCGGCCTTAATGTACAGAGCAACATATAAATACGAGAGGTTTGTATGTTAAGCACAAAAACAGTAAGTGATATGTTTTATATGTAGAGGAAAAAAATAATTTTAAGAATGTCCACAGCTCTTTCTAGAAAGAAAGTGTTGCAGTGCCAAATCAGACTGCACTTTATGACTGATTTTAGCACTAAATCTAACTTTCATAATATTTATTAAGTCATGCACGATGGGTTCTGCTTTTTTTTTTTTTTTTTCTGGCATCCACATGTCTGGATATCACATTTTGGGTAATTTTACCACAGTGGTTCTTCTTGCTGCGTAATGTTCAAACTGTCAAAGAGAAATAAAAAAAAGGTTTATCAAGCAGGAGTTTGGTCTTCAGAGGTTAAAGGTCAGTATTTTAAATGGGTTTTGCTTTAGTGAGTGAGGAGAAAAGACCTAACAGGTGTGCTAAACAATAAATCCATGAAAAAAAGGTTTAAAAAAAAAAATAGAGCATATTTTCTCTATGCAAATACCTGAAGTACATCTGAAAGAAAGCATCTTCCAACTTGATGTTTTTTTTTAATTGTTTTCTTTCAAAATGATTGATAAAGTGTCAAAAAGCAGAGGAATGGTATTTTCATGAAGGAAGTGAGAAAGTTTTCACAGAATTGCAGGACTCCCCACATCTTTATTCTCTGCATCATTTCAAGACCACTTCATTATGCGTTTCATAGGCAGAAGTCAGACGCTGAAGAGTTCCTCCTTTCCTCATTTACTTATGCATAAGAGGAAAAAAAGAAATCTGATGGAGCCCAGACCGGAGAAAAAGAGAAAGCACAGAGATACGGAGAGAGAAAGAAGATGGGGTCAAAGAGGCAGCGGGGAGAGAAGATGAGAGATCATAACACGGGGGAAGAAAAAGGGCAGCAAAGAGATTAGGATTCATCTGGTACAAATTAACAGCAGGGGCTGACAGCACCCAAGTGTGCATGCTCACAAAAAGGCTGAATTATTCAGCAACAAGCTGCGGCTCCTTGGGTAAACACTGAGTCGACAGAGACGTGGGAGACTCACCCTTCTGCTAAGGTGGCGTTGGGTGAAACACTCGCCTCCGCTGGGTCCCACACACAGATGGGACTGGAAATGGGTCTCAAATTGTGGCCCCCATTTTAGGGACAAAAAATGATGTTTTTAATATATCCTTATTGCTTTAAACTAACTTGATCTGTTTTAATCAAACATGTAAAAAAAAAAAAAAAAAAGGTGCAAGTTTTTTTAAGTAAAGATTTGATTTAATCCAAAATCAGATCATTTCTTATCTAAAAATTGATAACTAGATTATCTGGTAATATATGACAATGTTCATCCAACTTAATTACATTTGAAGTTTTTGTGTGTGTGTGTTTAATACCACGTTGTGTCACTCTGTTGGCTACTATATAATAAATGACAAAAAAGCTGAAGTATGCTTTTATTTTGAAAATATTTCAACTCATTCTACTGTTCCGTCTGTTTATTTGTGCCAAATGTACAGAACTGCTGTTGTGTTAAAATATGCTTTTTCTGCCATTGTCTTCAGTATTTAGGTTCTCCTCTAAACTCCAAGCTGTAGAATATCGAACTTAAACTAACTTTAGTTCCGTTTATCTTGTTACTTTTATTATAAATAGTTGTTGCATCAACAATGTTTAACTAAACCAGAGAAAAGTAAACTTGTTTTTGTCAGATAAAAGATCCTCACTGCATATGTCACTTATTTAGTTTACATATCAGCTAAAATGTAAAAATCTTGTTAAAAAGTTCCTAACTTATGACGTATTCATAAGTCATAATACGTGACATAAGTTATAAGTTAATTCTTCTCTTTTGTCTTTTTAAGTTGTTGTATTTAAAGCAAAGATCTGCACTGTAAAAAGTGAAACATTGAATGAATTAACAAAATTTCTTGCATTTAAAAATATTTGTTTTTAATCAAATCAAAAGTTTGAGTCGAGTGAAATCAGCTGAAAATTTTATTTTGATGAAAACTAATGTTTTTAAATGTAACAAATTACAGAACTTTTGTTAATGGATTCCTATGTTTCACTTTTTACACTTTTAAAAAATGATGAATGCAAATATTCAGAATTTTCCGCGGGATGGATTAATCCCACACATCTGGGTCTATTTTGCATGCAAAATAAGTAACTAGTTGGAAAGTAGTGATACTTACAGTTTGGGCACTTTTGTTGCCAAGAGAATAAATAAAATCAAGTTGAAACCATGAAAAACAAAAAAAAGAAGTAGCCCTTCCCTGTTTTTGCTGTGTGAACACCGTGAGTGTGTTCAAGAACCTTTGTTTGGCATGTTCTTGAATACACGCTTCATGCCTGGTGTATCTGGAGCTTTACAATGTTTAATGGTCAATCTTACTCATACTTTATGCTAAATCTGTTTATGTTGTGATGAATACAGGGACGTTATGTCAGCAACTGGAGGGTTTTACTGCAAAACATGTTTTTTTAACTAAACTAAAATAAGCAGCTGCAATCATGAACAAAATTTTGTATTTTTAAGCAGTTTCATCTGTTTTTAGTTCATTCCAGATAAAAATTTTCACTTTCTGAATCGCGTTTCTTTTTCAAATGAAGCAGATCTACTTTGCTGCTCACTCCATGGTCAAGGTAAAGTCGCTCATTTATTATTTCTTTCTAAAAAATAATAAATTAATTCCCCCTGCCTGTGAAGCACGAGCAGCTTCTCTCACTAATCAGAAGGAAAGCTGACTCCCCTGGGTGGTTTTGGCCTGTCTGTTTTTGCTCAGACAGCAGTGCTTGGCAGATAGAAAACAGGGACGGCAGCATGTCGGCGCCAGCGTGCACCACAGGTGCATCCACATGTCTCACTACCTGTCTGTCTTCCTTTTAGGAAGCACATCAGCCCCCTTAAAAAATACAAGGAAAACTTGGCCGGTCTTCATCTACTTACAGGCAGACATCTGGAGACGAAATTTACTCAAAGATCCTCTGACGTGTGATCAAAAAACCCATCCGGAGTAAGAAAAACTGCATGATATCAACCCTTTAAAGGTTAAGCCAGTTTTCACCCATTGACTGTATATTGTGAAATAGTGATAATAATATATGTCTATGGTTTCACCACAAAATTTCCGTCTTTCCGTGGAGGTTGAAGATTTCTCTCTATACATAATATATCATTGCTAGTACAGACTAGCATATTAAGCTAACAATCCAGAGTGAAATAGTCATTCCAAATCCCATCACTAGGATGGATACAATGACAAATATCAAACACTGTAGCCTAACTTCAAAGTTGTTCAAGCCCGTAGATTTTTGACGATGCTAGACGACACATCTGCTTACCGTGCTAAAGAGAGCCATGCTAAAGCTAACATGATAACAACCAACCGTTACAGAATCAAAGATGGGCGAGACTTTTATGGTGATGATATGAATGATGTGGGACCAGTTGAATTGAATTGAACTTTATTAATATCCCAGGGGGATAAATTTATCTGTTATGGCACCATATACATAAAACAGTTGACTAATAACAAAACTCAACTGTAATACCTCATTTCAACCTGTAGGGGAAAGCACACAGACTGTTTTGGACAATAATTTCAGGAGTTAACCCTTTAAGGCCTAAGCCTCAAAATGTCCGCCTGGACTTTTCTGCTAATTTTGACCATGAAAGGATCAGAGAATGTCCTACAAATGTGTTCTTTTGTCCCTTTTTCCAGAGGACATTGGATTTTCAATATCTATCATCCTTTTACCTATTTATTTTATTTCATAATAGTGTTAGACCAGTTTAAATATGTTTATATTAAATTGGCAAAAATGTGGCAAAAACCAACAGACAGCGTTTTTAAAAGGCTCATTTATACAGGCCAAAAAAAGTTGATGTAGTTTTGGTTACCCTTTAAAACCTGAGTTGTCACCGAATCTGTTCTCTATACAACGCGATCAACAAGACAGAGTTGTAAAGAGTAAGTGAAAACCATACTTGAGTAAAAGTACAGATACCTTTCTGAAAAAATGACTCCAAGTTACAAGTCATCAATTCCAATAATACTTGAGTAAAAAGCATTAAAGTATCCAATTTTAAAAGAACTTTTTACTTGCAATGAATGGAGACTCAAAGAAAACCAAGAAATGTGAGGAACAATAAACTGATTATTTGTTAGTTTTTCCTAATATTAGAAATGAATGACTAGAAATTAAATTTAACACCTCAAATGATGGAACAAAATGAGTAAAATATAGAACAAAAAGTAAAATGTTCAAAAAAGACACAGATATTGTTTCCCAAAATAGAAGAAAGGAGTAAAATATGATAAAATGAAATTCAGAGCTGACTTAGATATGTTCACTTCTAAGTACTTTACATCAGCTGAGTCTGACAAAGCGTCTTTTCACATCGAATTTGCACCCACATCAACACTGTGCAAACATTAAGTGTTGCCCAACAATACAAAACCACTTTTCTCTGAGACAGATTAAGCTAATTTACATCAACTGCATAAACACTTCACTGCTAGAGCTTCTTCCTTCCACTTTAAAATCCATTGGAATTACGCTAAAGCCCCACTCCAATGAAAATCGTGGCATTTTTCTGATAATGTAGGACATATATGACAGAAAATAAAGATTAAAACTACATTTCTGAGTATTTTTCAAATCAATATTACTACAGAAACTATGTCCAAAAATGGCACAGGTTTTCTGACTTTGGCTAAAAATAGCATCAAAATTATAAAAAAATATATATAAATAGGATTAATTTCAAAATACACTGTAAAAAGTGAAATATTAGATCAATTAACAAAAATTCTGTGATTTGTTACAATTAAATTTTTTTGCTTTTATCAAATCAAAATTTTGGGTGGATGGTTTATTTAACTCAAAAATTGTTTTTAATAAAAACTAATGTTGTAAAAGGTAGTAAATTACAGAGATTTTGTTACTTCACTTTTTACAGCGCAGGCAAACGAAAGTGAGATTTTAGTTGCATAAATGGCAGAAAAATTTTAAAAAATATTGATTTCTATTCGTAATATTTTAGCTTGTAAGCTGCTTGTGTCAAAAAATTGTAGAATCATCTCTGCATTGTGATTAAACTTGATGTTTTGGGAGGATTTTGCAAGTATAAATACGCTGCTAAACTTCCCCCTTATTCCTTTGCATTGTTTCCTTCCGTGCACGTTTACTCTCTCTGCTCGGCTTCAGCTAAACGCGGACGGCTGTCGAAACCATCACCTGTCAGGAAACGCCGGATGATTGCACCCCGTGGAAAATTAACGCCTGGATTATGCAAATCCAAATTGAACTGTGAAGCTAAGAGGCTCGGCCCAGTGACCCTGTCGCCTCACGCGGAAGGCGGATCCGCATCAAGCTCGGAGACTGTCAGAAAAACACATGGCTGTAACACAAAAAACAGATCACTAAGCGACAGCGCTGTGTTTTTTTCCATCATATGAGAGAATACAGTGTGTTGCGTACACTTGTAAGTCCGCGTGCCTCTCCAGCAGCGTGCATGATCTGAATTATAATTTGGTCATTAGAGCCAGGCCGCAAATGACCACACACAAACACACACGCACACACGGGCCATTTGGTTTCCTTACAGTGGCTGTCGAGCTCGCCTTTTACCGCGCGAGTGCTGCTCCGTCGGCAAAATGCTAAAAACATGCTGCTCTCAGACAAAACTGCACGACAATCCCGCTCTGCAGTTCTGTTGGTAAGACCTTTACCAACAGACCAGAATAATAGTGAGAAATCTGGATCAGCTGATGTGTTCTGATAAGATACAGAAATCTTATCACAATATAGCCATAAGATGAGGAAAAAAAGACTAGAATTTTTACAGTTTAGCAACATTTTCAGTTTTAGGTGTTGGAAAATTAACTTTAAAAGATTTCATTTACCAAAATGGCGTCACTTCTTTTCCAATTTATGATGTTTTAGTTGAACAAAAGCTCAATTACAACTTTATCACATTTGACCTTTGTAAGAAAAATTTTTTTACATTTTTTTTTAATATCTTTGCACTCATAACTTTGCTTTCAGGATTACAGGATTTATTCTGTGACTATGAACGTGATGCCAAAACTACAGGAGTGTAATCACAGTTTGCAAAATTGATTTATTTGTCCTATTTACAGCTTCTTCTCTTCTTTTTTTATTTCACAGTATTTTTGTTTCATTCTGAAAATTAAAAAAAAAAAAAAAAAAAAACGTATACATTTCCATGAAAAAATGTATTTGGTATAAATTAAGTTGTATAGAAAATCTGGTGTTTTCTATTTTGTGGACGTACAGTGCGTTAAGCCTAACATTACACTCCGCCAGGTTTTAAATCTAATAGTTGGCATTAGCTCAGTACTCCCCTGACATTTCACTGGCAAACAGCTTCAGCTGCTAAATGTGAAGCGTGTCAAAGTGTGCCTGAGAGTGAGAGTGCATTTAGGGCCCTCACAGATCTGCAAAGGACTGATGGCTGAGGGTGGCAAGTGGGGGAGGAAAGAGCGGTGCGGGGAAAGTGACTGAGAAGGAAACGACAGGAAAGGAAGAGGAGGAGGGAGTCTGACATAAAGACAGATGACTGAAAGGCCGCCAGACATTTGTGATCGAGAGGAGAAGTTGAGGCTACGATGCGTCGTTCTCTACATCCAAGAGATATTCTGTCCAATGATGCAGCGTCCCTTCATTCATAGGTTATGTCTGAATTCCCAGCCTCATCCCTAACTACCAATAAACTATGCAGTGCAGGACTATCTAGTGCCCTGGATTTTAAAAGCAATTTGGACACAGAGCTCAATACTTTTTTTTTTTATTTTTTTTTTACAGCAAGTATGACAGATTTCCAATGGTTTATTTAAAAATTACATTTAATCACGTTTTTTCCGCAGAATTGTTCAAATAGAATGCGTTATGTATGGTCTATATTTGCCAATGTATTAAGCATTTACACACTGGTTTTTCGCAAAGACTTCTGGGTAATTTTCTATGTCACTCAATTTTTGAATGGTAGATTCGGACAGCACTACACAATGGTGAATGCACTGTATAGTGCACTATGTAGTGAGTAGGGAAGGAATTCGGACATAACCACGGTTCGATTAAAATGGTGGCCCTGAAGGGCAAATCACATTGAAATATTAAAGATAATACGATATCTAAAGAAATTAAAAACAAACAAAAATAAACATATTTAAGAAATAAAAAAAAGGAAATAAAATTAAAATGAAAGGTTTCAGAAAACAAAAGAAATTTCCAGGTATCAAGTTTGAAGTTTCTATTTGGTTGGTTGTTTACATTTAATACTTTACTTACTTTTACCTTTAAAATAATCTACATCAACCAAAATGGGCTGAAGCCACATGCTTATCAAAGCTCATCCAAAAAATAAAATAAAAATAATAAAAACAAACAAAACAAGAGAGCGGAAAAGTTAGGTAGTAGGGGACATCACTGATTGGATGATAATGTTTGATTTTTAACATTTGAATATACCTTTTCCGTATTCTGTAGTTTTATTTTTAATTACTCTTTTTTTCACGAATTTTTCTTTTTGATGGAAACAGGAAATGCTGGGTACTTTGAGCATCGCTGACTGAATGATAACGTGTGTCCATCACTTCCACTGAAAGATATTTAGAATATACTGGATATGCTGTGTATTAATCATAAAGCTTTTATTAGTATGTAAACATTAATGATGCATTTGAAAAAAAAAACTTAAATGCCATCATCTCAGAGTATCTGCCTTTTCTAGTTTCTTATTGTGTTCTGTTTTTTAACATATCAATTTTTGGAAATTATTTTCTTTTTACGAAATGTTTTATGTTCACTATTTCTTTTTTTTTTTTTTTAATTGTGTTTTAGTTTTAATTTAAGTTCATTTTTGTTTATTTCAAGCATTGATTGTACAATCCAACACAATCACACTGATCAATCAAATCAAATTCTTTTGCTTTTTTTGATTGTGGTGATCTTAAATATGTTTTTGCATTGATTGATTTGTTGGTATGATTTGCACTTCCGGGCCACCGTAGATTAGCAATCTAAATTATGGATTATGTGAGATCAGATCCCACCACATAACTCAATTCTGTTATGGTTCTCTCAAGCCATGACCTTCTCCTCCATGAGGTCAACACGTGACACTTCCTGTTCAGAGAATGTTCTAGATGCATTTATATTGCAATACTAGCATGCCTGTTAATTCACCCACAGTGGAGAAGTAGAGGAAAGATCAATCTACAGCAGCAGAATATATAAATAAAAACCTTCATCAGTTGACACTGAAATGTGATCCACTTACAGCTTTGTTTAAACAAGCTTTTATTTTGACATTTTATGATTTTTTTCTCAAACCAATCCTACTGTCAGATATTCAATACAGACCTCTGACAGGAAACATTCAGAAACAGACTGTCAGGTCTCCCCATGCTCTCTTGCACAATTTGCTGATATTTCCTGATGTCTAAGCTGTCACTTTGTACTGTCTTCACCTTATTTTTCCTCGCCAAACCACCAAACATGTTTTCTTTTTTCTCCTTTCTGTGACATTTCTCCTTCCCCATCCATCCATCTCTCCTTCTTTTTCTGGTGATATTGGATCTTCTCTCGAGGGAACCGGTTGTAACCTATACGGGTCAGTAATGACAGAAAAAAAAGCCTTTTATGCTCAAGTGAAGTCACAAAGTGACTGTACTGCATTCATGCATAAGGTTATGTCTGGTCATGCATGTCATTCCATCCGACCTCTTTAAATTATGGGATGTAGAATGTAAAGGACAACTCAATAAAAGTGCTAGTTGACAAAGTTATAAAAGTAAAAAAAGGGTGAATTAAGAAAAGTAATGTCAATATTTTTCACTTTAACTTTGCAAAGATAAGATTTCAAATGTTACATTTTTTTCAAGTCTATCACAGATTTGAGTATTTTTACATGATACGAGCAGTTAGGTAGCACTTCATATTTGCTAATCTTTTTGACAAGCTTATATTAGCAAAATATTTATTATGTATATGCTTAGAGTATTGTCTAAATTGACATTTTTTCATGACAGAGAATGTTTTCATTTTTCCTCATTACAATGCTTGAAAAAAAAACGCATGAGGTGTCATTTTAATGACCTTTGTAAAAAGCAAAAGCTTACAAATAAGCAGGTTTTAAATGAAGCAATCAAGGTCATACAGACTGGCAGAGAGAAAAATGAGATGTTTGGAAGTCATAAATTATCATGTAGATTTTTTATTTTACTAGCCAACATTTCGCATCTGTTTGCTGTGAATATTTGGTAAATTCTCATCTGGAAAGATGAACAACTCTTTCACTGAACACATAAAAAGCACTTTTTAAATTTCGATATATCGTTGTAACATGATCATTTGACAGGATTCAGACACATTTTTTTTTTTTTTCATTGAGGATAATAAAACTAAATTGCGCATTGTCCAGATTTTTCCATCAAATCAAAGTCCAGAGTTTCCTAAATGCTCCTTGAAAGAACAAAATATAAATAATACAATAACATCATTATTTATAAAGCTAAAATATATAAATTTAAAGAATTAGTAGATAATTCAATTTTAAAACTAATACGTAAACATAAGCACGACACAGTACTAATTTTTTTTTTTTTTTAAAGAGAATAATTATCACCTATAGGGTAAAAGTGTTTCTGTACAGGGTATCAGATTACGAAGGATCTAAAGAAATCAATAAAAGAGTCCAATTCAGTTATTACATTTTAAAAACTGTAAAGTAAAAATAAAAATTAAAAAATACTCAGACAATATGAAATATAAGGATGTAGTAAAACAAAAGAAGTTCTGAGGTGTTTGATGTATGTTTTGTTGGGTTTTGTTTTTGTTTATAAGCCACTTGGTGTATTTATGTTGCATAAAGAGATATTTCTTTAAAACAGTTTCATTGTTGTAGAGAAATAAAAGGTTTTTTTTCTGCCCCCTGCATTTTCACCAAAGACTAGAATATTATGTAATTTATTGTTGTGTGGCATGAAAATGAAATAAATGAATGAAAAAAACAATATAAGTAAAAAAAACAATAAAGCCACAAATGCATATTTAAATAATACATATTTTTATTTACATATTTCCCTTTTTTTCCCCTGTTTTTAGGTATTTATTTATTTTTCAGTAACAATTTTTTTCTGTCTCAAAATAAAAGCTGAAACAACCAAACTGCATTTCTTTCTTAAAAAATACAACTTCTATAATTTTTTTTATGTTTGAGGTAAGGATATAAAAGACTAAGTGTATTTTAATGCTTCTGAAGCCCTTACCATGATTCTTCCTCTCCCATCTTGAGCTGCTTTTCTGAAACCTGAAGCTCCTTCAGACTTCTGAAACTCTCTTTAGTTCATGTGAAGCAGAATCTCAGCCTCTGACTATATATTTTGATCCCACATCCAAGATCTTTCATCAATAACTAAATAAAGGAGGAAATTATGTGTAAACATTTCAAACACTAACATTTGTTAGTGTTTGAGCAAAATGTAAAAAGATTTTATTTTGAAGGAAAAACCTTTTTTTAGTTTTGTTTATTTTTGAAAAAAAAATAATGAAAAAATTGAACAAAATTTTCTTAGTCTTTCTATTAAAAAAATATATATTATATTGTTTATTATAAAAAAATGTAAATGCTGCCTCCAACAGAATGTACTTTCTGGTAAAAGACTAGAAGGTTCCAGTTCTAGAGAAAACTCAAATGAATCCTTAGAGGTCGGCTGTCTGTTTTGTAATTTCTTCTTTGAATTAAAATGTAATTGACAGAAAATGCCCGACAATGAGCCTGCAACATGTTTGCTAAACACAAAGAAGAGACACGCCTAAAAGAGGCCGGCGAGGATAGAAGGAAAAGCTTGTCTGACGGCTGACTGGAGGAATAGAGAACCAGAAATGCTGGGTGTAAACACTCGATTCCTCCGGGAAGGTAACATGAGAGACATGTCACACTGATTATTTATGCAGTGATAGACTTCAGTGGGAAATCGCATGTAAGCAGGCACATTAGAGCACCATGTACATCTATTTTAAGGCGATCTAATTCTGCTCTCCAGGAGTCTGAGCTCCAGAAATTCCACTGAAAAAGGTCGAATAAGTTGCTCTGTCATTTGTGATTGATGACTTTACAGTGAGCTGCTGCTGCAGTCTCGCCTGTGGCCCCTTGTCCCTTTAAATCAGACAAGAAGTCTGTTTGGAAGAATGAAAAGAGCATCTAAAATACCTACCCTGAATCTTGCTCTGAAATGTCACGAGAGATGTAGATGTGATCAATATCTATGTATCTATAGATGCTACAAAAAGCAGGAACAATATGCAGGAACAATAATATACAAACTATTATTATTTTCCACAATATGGCAAAACAGCACTTTTGTTCAAAACATGCCACCAACTTAGGGCTGCAACCATCACAGAGGTTTCATTGACCCTTTGACCTTATAAGAGGCTCCCATCTTAAATTAAAAAAAAAAAAAAAAAAAAAAACACCTTTAGTACCAGCTACGAACAAAAACTCATGGGGACTTTCATTGATCGTCTTTTAATTTCTCTGGCATTATTGTAAGCCTACTGTGCAAAACATGTTGAAATCAAAAGTTGAACGGCATGTTGCGATCTTAGCTAGCTCGCACATTTTTAATCGGAATGTCATAAAAAGGGCATCCACGAGTTTTCTGCCTCAAGTTGAACGAAACAATATAACATGAGATAAAACAATGTTAAAATTGTGGCCGTGGTATACAAAAAAAAAATCTGCTGACTCAGCAAAAACATGAACTCTGGGAAAAAAAAAGTTAGAATCTACTTACGAAACCAATGCACATGTGGCGAGGATATCCAGAGGAAATTTTGAAATCATTATGGAATGGCCACATAACCTCTGGCTTGGCTGCCATTTTGTGACCAAATCTAAGATTTGGCTGTTTTTCATGTGTGAGAAAACAAAACTTTTTTTTACGCAACTTTCGTGAAATTTTACAAATGCCACCAGCTTAAGACTACTGGGAGTTTTTTTTTTTTTTTTTTATCTCTGACCTCAAAAAGGGGCTACCATATTACATTTACAAATTACACTGTTAGTACCAGCTACAAACAAACTTGTTGTTTCCTAACTTCTAGGGCAATTTTGATATAAATTTTCCGATTAGAATTAGTATATTTCAAACGGCGTGCAGGTAGCGTGCTCACAAAAGTGACATTCTCTTGTTACTTGCACATTTTTTAATGAAATATTCTGAAAATATAATATGTTGATTCTTGACTAGAGGATTTGAATGTATTAGAAATGTGGGCGTGGTTAACAAATAACCTCCATTGCTAAGGAAATCCAAAAATCTATTTTGTCAATTCTTCTGAAAATAAGTTAGCTCTGGTCGTTATCCCCAGGTGACCAAAACATAAAATGGTTGCCATGCAGATAAAACTGATAGAAAAGCCGCCATTTTGAAAAGTTAGTTGTTTTTATATCATATTTGTCCTAAATGGCTCAAACCAGCCTTACAGAAAGAGAAGGGGGTGGAGTTGAACATGCGTAGCGGCTGGTTGGCATCAACGGCTGCAGTGACGTTTAGCGGTGGCGTGTAGAGGCGAGCACGAGGGCAGGTAGTGCCAACAGACCATATACAATACATGATGTTTTTTAGTAATCTATGCAGGCGGACATCAGGGTACCTCAATAAATGAAGATGTTTTTCTGTTTTTGCAACCTACTTTCATTTTTTTGGATAAAGACATTATTATATCACAATTTTTTTTTAATATGTAGACTGGCAAAATTGGAAAGCAACTAAATAAATAATACAAAAAGTGTAATTTTTAGGTTTTTATAACTTATAAAAAGACCTTATTTCAACCATTTGCAGAAAAAGTCATGCTATAATTATGTTTACACAGTTACAAATTATATGGTTTACAGGTAAAAGACAGACTTTTTTCAACAATATTTTCTATATTAGCATTTAAAAAGAGGATTTGTGACAACTTGGCATAAAAAATAGATTCAATTCCAAATGAACAGAGTGAAGCGGTGATCGTGCATGTGTCAAGTGTTATTTCAACAGGTGGTGTGAGCTGCATCTTAAACGTGTGAAAATAATGTCTGGAAAAATAACTGATTTTTGAAGTCTACATGTTTTTTTCCGCCATCTGAAGCTAATATTCAGGCATTAAAGGTTGGAATAAAGAACTCATTGTGAGTAAAAGTAAAAAGATTATTCAACAAAGGACTGGCATTGTAATTACTTAAGTCTAAAATCAATCAGACCGCAATTAAATTAATCCCTGTGAGTTTTTTTTTTTTTTTGAGGTAAGTAATGATGGATTGATTGCAGCTGTCTAAGAAGTAATTGGGAAGGAGGCGGATGAAAGGCAAGGTCATGTGACTCACTGGGTTATATTCAGCGTATTTCAAGTCATTTCTTAAATCTGTCGCTGCACATTGATCCACTATTATGCTTTCTTCAGATTTTCCAAAAAAAAAAAAAAAAAAAGAAAAATGGGCGCACAAAAGGGACAAACAGGCCTAAGGGTGCTTTTAAAAAAACAAAGTCCAGATCCAATCATTTTTTAATCTGTTTAAAGGCGTATTCAATGGTTTTAAATTATGATTGTGTCAATTTTTTGCCAAAGTCAAAAATACCAAGACATATTTACCGCAGAGTGGTGGTAGTTTATCAGAAATTCACCTCTAAGTTGTGGGTGTGACCATTAGTGAGAAGCAGCCCCACCCCCTTCCCCTCCAGAAACCTTGTGCTCACAAATGAGCTCTTTTTCATTACAGCATTTTTTTTAATTCTCCTCCTAATTCAATTTTTATCAAAAAATATTGCTAATAAATACTAATTTGACCATACTCTTCATCATCAAACAAATCCCAGTGGAGCTGGTCTTTGAGACCTTTCTACAGATGAGAAGGATCTTGCATATGATAAAAATGTGATTTATGACATTGAGAATTGAAAATGACATATAAATCCCTTCTAATTAATTTATGAAAAATTAATTTGAACAAAACTATTTAAAAAGGCTGTAATTCTCATTGTTGCTGTAATTTGAGCTGTTTTAGTGGTGCAGTGATTGGAAACGGATTATTTTATGAAGACACCCCCTAGCTGTCACTTGGTGAACTGCACCTACTTTTTTTTTTTTTTTTTTTTAAGTGAGCTTCAATCTGGAAGTACATCTTTCCTTCACTTATGAAAAATAGCTTTAATAAGTAACCAAGTTTCTGTTGACTCACAGCAAGTAGGCTCTGATTCAAATCCCAGCTGGGATCTATCCGTGTGGATTTGGATTATCCCTGTGCACGCGTGGGTTTTCTCCGCTTCTTCTCTCAGTCCAAAAATATGCTTCACAGGTTGATTGGTGACTAAATCGCCTTTCATTAGGCTCCACCATCCCCACAGGAATAAGAATAGATAGAAGATAGATAGAAAATGGAGGGATTAAGATTTGTATGCATTAAGACACAAAAATGAACTCAACCAGCTCAGAAAATCCACCTCTTTCTGCTTTATGAAAAGAAAAAAAACTACCGATTCATTAACCAGAGGTCAGCTCAGGTCGCTAATGAAGCATGGCTTATCACAGATTAAATTTTGCACTGTATTCTCTGCGTTTCTTCTTTTTCTATTCATCTTGTTTCTCTAAAACAAGGAGATAAGACACAGCAACACAGCGAGACAAAGGCAGCGTCATCAGTCTTCCATATCCATATCACTACAGGTCTATAACATGTCCCAGAAGGTGGCGGCTCGGCCAATCAGAGCACAGCCACTTCCAGCCTCCATGGCTACCACATTCCAGGTCTCCCCGGAGGCACGAATAAAGGTGGTAAACAAAATAAGCAGAACTCACAGAGGCAGATAAAATCCAGAAAATTGCATGGTCTGTTTGTTTCTCCATCAATCTACTTGTCTAATTATCCTCCCTTCTTTCTTTTGGTGTTTTTTTCTACCAAAATTGCATCCGGCGACTGCCCGACCAAAAAAAAAAAAAAAAAAACAGACACTCCCGGCCGCAGTTTAATCCCCAAGCGAGCAAAATCTAATCAAGACATCCGCTGCTGCTGCTGCCGCCGCTGACCTGACCGTCTAGACCGAGGCAGAAAAAGGAATGGAGGGAGGCAGACAGGTCAATATATAAAGCCAATGGCAGGCAGAGGACTCTGCTGCAACAGGTACACCAGAGTTCTGCTCCACGTTCAGTCTTGAGGGGAAAGAAGAAAAGGAGGAGGAAGGAAGGAGTTTCAAGGGCAAAACAGCAGGAGGAGGTTTAGCACGGCAAAAGGTCAAAGGGGGAAACAGGAAGTGTCACTGAGCTGACAACAAAGTAATGACGGTCAGAACAAAGGAAAGAGTTCATGTGGAGTGAAGGACTGATAGCATAACACTTAGCATGTGATGTAAAGTAAATAAAAAGTGCCGGTTTATGAACTCATATTTAGCCCACAGTATTCACTTTAGACAAGCTGGGAGGGGCTTCTTTTTTTTTTTCCACTGTTCACAAATGCATCTCTTTCACCTGCAGGTGGCATCAAAGTGGTGCAAATCTGGTGAATCTTGCTCCAGGCTTTTTCTGTCAGAGATGTGAAAGACTTGATGGCGTGGCAGGAAAATTGAATTATTAATTTCTCCTCCATAATCACGGTTGAGACTTCATTCCATGATTAAAAGGGACGCCAACTGTACATTCCAACCAAATCTGAGTGTCGGAAACAGCAGCAGGTTTTATTGTGAACAGGAGTGACACACAGCTTAAAGTCCTCAAAGCTAAATCAGGGCCGGGCAGGCTGAGGTCAACCACGAGCATGAGGGCATCGGAGAACTACCAGAGTGGTTAGGGTCCAGGCGAGGGTCGGGACAGGCGGCAAACAATCAGAGTCGAAGACAAAACAGGGTCAGATGAAGCAGAAGATCACATCAGAACGCTCAGTGATGCAGGCAGAGAGGCACAAACAAGACCTCTACCTAAATACAGCTGGGAGTGATTGCCAATGGAAAATGAGTGATTGATGGAAATTGTAGTGTGGAGACCCAGGATGTGCCAGTACTGGGAGAGACAGGGGACCAATCTATGACACAGTCCTTGATTGGTCAATATTCTTCCTGGTTTAACTTGAGCCACGCATTTACATTTGAAGAAACGTGCGCAGAGTCCCGTGAACACAAAAGTTTTTAACCCGGAAGCTCAAAACGCGTATTACTTTTCATTGGTAGTGGCTAATTGAACTCGCGTTGCTGAGAGCGCTGTGAACATAGCTTAACAGAATCAGTCTAGAACACATTATTCCTGATGCAGTGACTGTGTGAAATTCAGAACTCCTGTTATGAACCTTGGAATTACTTTAACCCACACTTTTTAAAGTAGATTAAGCGTTGTCATGTTTCAGAAATTATGATGTGGCATTTTTAATAGCTGTGCTCTGTAGAACTTTTTTAAGCCCAAAATTGTAGCTAACTAGTCAGTAAATAAGATTTTTTAAAGTTTATTAAAAAAAAAAAAATTATTTTCCAAATACATTTTCTGCCATAACACAATGTGGTATCATCTTTAACTGTGCTTCTAGGTGAAATGTTTCGACTTCCGTATTGAAGCACATTAAAAAAAAAAAAAAAATTTTTTTTAAACATGGCTACATCAGTTCACCAAGTAACCACTAGGAGTTCTTTTTACACCAGAAATCCCTCCATTAATATCAAAACTTTGTTTTCTGTTGCTAGACTTAATCAGTGAGAACTTTCTATTCGCTTTACTTTAAACCAAAGATCAAAACATGATGTTAATGGTCTTTTGATTGACAAATAGCAATATAAACACCAACTCATTGCCAAAAAAAAGTGAATTTTCCAAAATTGGGTGAGTGGGGAGAACAAACAAGTTTGACAGTTGTTGGAACATGCCTTATAAGTTCATTTTAGAGCTGAAATTTGACGTACTTATCAATAAACTGGCTGCATCTGAAATAGTGTCAAAGATAAAAACATTAAATCAGATTTTGTGTGTTAAAAATGGATTGTTAAGACTTGAGTGAATGGGGATTTTTGCTTTTCTAGCAAACCAACTGTGTTTATTGTGAACTGCGCCTGGCTTTTTATAAATTCCTTTTTAAATGAGCTTCAACCCGGAAGTCAAGGATTGCAGTTATCCAGATTTAACAGCAAGAAAATAGCTTAAAAGTGATTTAAAGTATGTTTGGTAGCAGAAAAGGAAAAAGGAAAACTAGAGTTGAATGGTTTATGAACATATGAGGGGAGAAGGGCACAGCATGGTAAAAATCCCAAACAAATGTGTAACAAAAGTGAAGAAAAAGATGAGCTTCAGAGAGCAGAGACGAGGAAAGGAGAGGTAGATGAAGGCAAGTCGGGATGGTACGTCAGGTCTGAGGAAGCACCGAATTCTTAATGAACGGAGCTCTTCTGACAAAACCCTCGACTGCCTCCAGAAACGGTGCAAAGCCTTTGTAGATTCGCCTCTTCATCTTCTCCTCAGCCTCGCCCTTTTTACCCTCCCACCTCTGCAGGGGGCACAGATTCAGACTTTTTGATGCACACCAGGAGCCCTCCTCTGTCGGGAATATCTGAACATCAAAAATGTATTAAGTGAAAACAAACAAGCTGGTAAAAAATTAAAACGACAAGCCCAGATAAACAGACCTTCTTAAGTTGATCCTGCGAGGGGGGTGGAGGGGCGGCACGTCATTCAATAATGTCAAAACTGGAGGAAATGGCTTCTAAAATTACATTTTGGGAGGTACTTGCTCTGAAGAGCATGGCTGCAGATTCATTCCCAGTCATTTCCTGTGTGACCCGGTCAGGCGGCGCATCAATCAGACCCGGCGCTGCTCTGACTGTAATGAGTGGAGCGGCACATATTTGATGAGACAAGGTTTCTGTATGCAATTTTAGTGATGCAGCGAAGCACTTGACATGTCTGTTTTGTACAAGGTTGAGCCTCTGTGCCATTCAACACGTCCCGGTCTTTGACAGAACTCCTATTTGAGAGCAAGCTGTGTCGATTCTTCATGTTCACTTGGTGCATTGTGGGAAATATTTACCATCTTTACCACTGCATAACCCAAAATTCTTTTAGTTCTTTTAACTTGTGACATAAAAAGCAACTATGAGGTGTTTTTATGAAAATAAACAATTCTGATGGAGAGGCCCACCCATGCCAAGGCAGTGTCACACTGCTGCCATCTAGTGGACATTATATCTATTTTCCATTTTTGATCAGGACATTTCTTCTAACATGATGCTTAAAAATTTATATTATTATATTTTTTTAAGAAGTTAATTATACACAGCAGGATATGATAAAAGTGAAAAAAAAAATACAGGACAGTAAAAAGGCATCATAGAGATTTTGTTTTGTGGTACAAACGTTTATTTTCTGGCAGTTATTAAAATTTTAAATTTTACCAGGATAGTTTAAAAGAATAGACCATGTGGCATTAATTCAAAGACTGCAAAATGATCAAAAATATACGCAGAGATTCCTGGGGTTTTTTACGGAAAGGTTGATTCCACCACATATAAGAATTACTTTAGTAATTTGAAACCAACTGATCAAAATCAGTCTGTTCACAACATCTTAGTACTTCATTTCAGTGGCTTTGACCCACACAAGTCCAAGTGCATCACGGCAAAGGTCTGATCAGCTCAAATGTGAACACAGCGAAGAGGGAAATGTAAATGTTTTAAACCTTTTATGCTAGGTGGCATCGGTTCAGTACAAGTTACATCAGAATCCTACAAATTAGTTCTATTTCACTATTTAAGTTTTTTTTTCTTTCTTCTTTTAAATATTATTTGGTATTATTAAATAGAACTAATTCTCTAAAAAAGAAAAAAAGAAAAGAAAAAGTGTCATTAACCTAACAGTACGGAGCTCCTACAGGAATATCAAAGCAAGAAATAATTACCGGTACTAGATTTTCTGGACTGCTACTTACCGGTTACTTTCTTGTGCATACCAGTTACTATCTGGTGGGCACAAGATGCACCGGTTGCCTAAATTATCAATTACCTAGAAAAAAATACAAAAAACGAGCAAATTCTACACTTGACAGTAAGTGTGCACCAATTGCTATCTTCTCCTCACCAGTTGTTATCTGGTGTGCACCAGTTACTAAGTTTGGGGAAAAAAATACTTGTAGATACTATACTAGTATGCATTACCTGTTGCTATTTTGTGCGCACCAATTACTATCTGGTGTGCACCAGATGCAGCAGTTACTGAAATTACCGGTTACTGGTTACTTAGAAAATAAAATACTAGAGGAGACTTGTTAGACAATTGTTTTGTGAAATTGGGCTATATAAATAAAATTGACAAAATTGAACTGATTCCATTCTAGACAGCATCTGGTGTGCACCAATTGCAGCACCAGTTACTATCTGGTGCCAACCAGTTACTATTTGGGGGCACAAGATGCCCCGGTTACCAAAATGACAAGTTATTTAAAAAAAAAAAAAAAAAAAAAAAAAAAAAAGTTGATTTTATACTAAACAGTGCCTGGTGCGCACCAATTGCTATCTTGTGGACACCAGTTACTATCTTTTGAAAAAAAATACTCGTGGAGAGGCTACTAGATAATATCTGGTTTTCACTGGTTAATATCTGGTGTTCACCAATTAATATCTGGTGGTCACCAGTTTCCATCTTCCTCAAAAGTCCAAAGTGCTTTACAGTCACAGACCCATTCACTTATTGTTGGTGGCTTTGCCACCGAACATTGGCGCCAACCTTCTACTAGAAGAAATTTGGGGTTCAGTGTCTTGCCCAAAGACACTTCGACACATGGGGCAGGTAAGGTGGGAACTGAACGCACAATCTTCTGGTCAGGAGTCAACCGTCCTACCGCTGCCCACCTGGTGTGCATGAGGTTTTGTTTTTTTTACCTCAATATGCCTTTAGGGGCTCCATATAACTGAAGTGATTATTCAAACAGTTACAATAAATGTTTGTTGCACTTTTTAAAATCAGTGGGACGATGAAGTTCTGTACTGTAATTAATGGTGGACATAAGCTAGTTTTGAAAAATCTGCTGAACAATAAGCCAACAATTATTAGACAAACTCAGAAAATTGTTAAAAATGTTATTTTTTTCCTTTAATTACAGTTATTTATTTACATTATTAAGTTAAATGCAGCACAGTGCAATATAAGTTTTGCAAAACATTTCTTCTTTAGTAAAGGTTTTTGCATGCATTGAATGAGAGTCGCTCTGCATAACAAAACAGGTAAGAGATTTATTTACACAGCATATTTCATGAACACAGTGCTTTGTGTATAGGATGATGAAAGGCACAATAAAATGTCTAAACCAGAACAAAACATCCTTTTTCCTCTTATTCAATGCTGTTCTCTTAGGCTTTTTTTCCCACTTTCATAGGACTCAAACTGGCACTTCAAAGCTGGAGAACTTCAAATCAAGCATGTCATATATAGAATGCCAGCATTCTTCCACTTAAAATAAACTAAATAATTTATAGTGCTGCACATACAAAGAGAAATTCCGGTGCTGTTTTATCCTTAAATCTTGCATGTTGTCTCACATTATGTGAAGCCGAGTGACTGTTTCAGTTCATCTACCAGCATGCTGTGCCAGAGGAATACATGTATTTGGATGGAGCGGAAAACATGTAGAAGAAATTAAATAAAATATGCTGCGGTTCATGAGTGAAAATGTCATTTTAATAGTTGCAAAAGCATTTCTTCAGTCATCTACTCCCCTATTTTTTTAACTGAAAAAAGAACAATGTTAAATATGAAATGCATTTTTTTTATTATACTCATTTGATAGATTCTATAAAAGTGTGTGAATGTAAAAGAAAAGTAACAAGCGATGTGACAAGCTGTTGGTAATACAAAAATGAAATGTATGGTCACAGAAATGTAGTTAGTTGGATGCATCTGGTTATGGTCTTGTGTAAGCTTCAGCACGAGTCACAGAAAAAAGCAGAATTCAAAACCACAATGAGCTTGACAAAACAGAAAAGAAAAAAAGACTCTACACAAGGTTTACCTTTTCCTATATCACTAATTTGCAATGTACCATATGATCTTGGAATCCACTTTAGCATCACCTTGAATAAAGAATTAAAACACAAAACTCTTTATTATAGAAATTGAAAATAAATTTAGGCATAAATGCGGTTAACTTCTTCATGCACACCCAGAGGTTACAATTTTATGGAAAAAACAAAAAAAATCAATGTTTTTCCTAATCTTAGATTAAAAGGTGGATTGTTGACAACATATGGTACATGGCATATACTTGTACAGCGCTTTCTACCTTCCTTCGAAGGCCTAAAGTGCTTCACAGTCACAGACCCGTTCATCCATTCACACACTGGTGGTGCCAAACACTGCGCCAACCTTCCACCAGAGGCAACTTTGAGTTCAGTGTCTTGTCTAAGGACATTTCAACACACAAGCGGGCTGGGTGGGAATCGAACCTGTAATCCATTAGAAGTCGACCGCCCTACCGCTGCACCACGGCCGCCCCATGGTATAAATGGGTTAACACCAGGCCTCACAAGCAAAATGTAAACAAATTATAAGTGCAGGCAAATGACAAAATAAAAGGAGAGAACAATTATGCTAGGATACCATTCAATGAACATCAGGTTAGCATGCTACCTAAAGAGAATCCTCTGGTCAAAATGTAACTAATTTTCAATTGTTTTGAAAGCCTGATCAACTTTTAACACACACATTTCTGAAACCTTTATTTCATTAGCATTATCCAATATAACTTTTTCTCTCTTTTAAAACCTATTGTATATATCTTAGTCCATGTTTTTTGTCCTGTAATTCATCATCATTCCACTAGGGGCAGTAGCAAAACGTTTCCAGCTCATTTCAAAATGGCTGCCTCCATGAAATCTCAAAAAAAAGTTTTGAAAAAGTCTAACTTATTTTCAAAGCTTTATGGTAAGAGTAACTCATATTTATTTATTATTTTTTAATTACAAAATGCTTTATTAAAAAAAGAGTAAACTGTGTTGGTGAGTAATTCTTCGTAATACAGTTACACCATGTTGAAAATGCGTGGATCAGAGACAGTAGGTAAGGTGCTTTTAAATATTGACACTCATGTCAATATTTTTACATCTTAAATTAACATTATCTTGAGCAAAAACGTACCAAACCCCTCAAAAGTATCATAATTAATACGTATAAAAAATTATGTAATGCAAAAAAAATGTTTTTTGATTTCAAAGGATTTAAAAATGTCTTCATTTACAAAAAAATGAACTATTTAGAGGCCATTTAGGATCAAAATTACAAGGATTGACTCAAAAAACTGATTCAGCATTTGTGTAAGCACAACATAACAGTTGACTCCTGTTAAAAAATGATTGCCGCTTCTTAAATTCTCTGTCCAGTGTCCCTCTAGACATAAAAAAATGTGATTTAGAGACTTCTAAAGCTACTCTATGTTTTAACCCCCCAAAAAGGCCAAGAATATCTCAGATTCTTTTAAAGTGCACCTACAAAAGCATACATAACACTTGCCAGGCACAGGAAAGCGCACACACAACATGCACGTGCAGACACCAACATCTTTGAACTCTCGTGTATCAAAGACTCTTTTATTTGGTAGATTCTACAAACTTCACTCACAGCCTCACATCCTCAAAGTCACACAGCGTAAACAAACGTCTAAAGAGGAAATATGGTCCTTTAAATTTAGCCACGGACACAACTGCTCCCATCTATGGTCATACACTTGGAATAGTTGCACCAAACATGGCTGTAGTTTTACCACATAGTTACTGTAAGAGTTAGTGTTTCCAGAAGCTGAAATAAGCCAGATGTACAAGGCACCAATTTCTGTTAAAAGAAAAAAAAAAAAACATTATGTAATGTTGAAACTGCAGTTTCCTGTCTGCGGCTTCTGTTTGCACTGACTAAACTATAGTGTTTTCACAGGACATGTTTTACTCTGCAGACTCACTTTCAGGAGCTCTCTAGGAGTCACCGCAAGTCATTCGCCTCCATCAAACCCTATCATCTGTCCATGGTCACATCATCCATCCATCTATTTCAGTCCGTTTCCCTCCATTTATCTACAAAACCTGTAACACGATCTGTTCCTCTCATTCCTGATCTTATCCGTCCTCGTTGCTCTCAAAGAAAACCTCGACACTTTCAGCACTTCTACCTCCAACTCTCCCTACTGTCTCTTTCTCACGGTCTCTAAACCACCAACATGGCGGCTCTCACCCCTCTTCCTGTCATTTTGGTTTTATTTTTTTGTCACATATCACATCTGAAACCTTTCTCCACCTGTTCCAACCTGCTTTCACATTCTTCTTCACCTCTCCCCTATATTCTCTGTTGCCTCCTCCTCACCATTCCTCATGAGTTCCTCTCATTTATGCGGAAGCCAAAACGGCCTGCCCTACTTTTTTTCTTTTTTTTTTACGTTTTCTTGTTATTACGAGATCCACTATCTTGTTGAAGAAAACGAACTTCGTTTTCTCGTTATAACGAGATAATCAAGAACAAAGACTGGAGCGTCCCCCTCCTCCATTCCTACATGGAGACAGAGACTTCACTCCACAAAAGTTGTTTTTAGTCTATTTCTTATTTATTAGTGGATATACGCGCTTTAGACTACTTAATTCAGTCTCATGAACCCGCCCCTGCCTTAATTTCCCCAAAATCTCAAACAAACATTGACAGATTGACAGAATTCAGGTCTGCCGAGCTTTTTTGCATGGTGCATTCACTGAACTCCGGATATCGTCAGCAAAACAAAGCAGGTTATCAGAGAAAACGTGTTACATGAACATTGATCAATTGATTGATTAAATAGTGTCAACATTTATTCTGAAAAACTACTTTGTTTTGCTGAGGATTGTATAAAATTGATAAAAGCGTAGTGTTGGACTGAGTGGCTGTTTGGGTCGGCTAAAGTCCAGAGTTCATTGAACATATCATGTGCATATTCTCATCGGCGCTGTGATCTGTCAATCAACCTGTTCAGAGGTTTGGGGGAAATAAAGGAGATTGTTTGAGGAGCGTAGACCCACTAACAAAATAATAATAAAAGAAAATAGACTAAAAACAACTTTTGTGGAGTGTTCTGCTGCTTTTCTTGTTATCCACAAAATAAAGAGACTTAAAACAGATGAAGTCTCGGCATCTCCATGAGGGAAAGGAGGAGCTAGACGCTTTCTTCTTTGATATTATCTCCTTATCACAAGAAAACAAACTTGGTTTTCTCAAGAAAACTTCAGAAAACCAAGAGAATGTGAAACCACGTCTAAAGAACAACAGTTACCAGTAGAAAGTCAAGTGCTGCTCTGATACTGTTCAGCATCATCTTCTAATTGGAGGATTACATGTCTAACCTTTGTGCTATCCTATGGGGTCCAGATGACCCCACCCTTGTATTGATGAGTGATCCCTCTCATGATGAAGGTATTTAGGATTTTATGTCTGTCACAGACTTGGTGGTCAGAACAGACCTCATGCTTGTGGAGCCTGGAACATGTGGCAATGTACATAGTTATTCAAAAGCAGCACACAGATGTCTTGGGAGTGCACACATGTGAATGAGTGGAGTGTTGTTGTAAAATTGAATCACGTATCTCTTAAAGTCTAACATGTTTACTTTTAATTATTCTCCTTTAAAATGTGTATAAATGCTAAGCACTGTGATTTAAAGGCACAATCATTTCAAGTTCTGGTGACACAGTGCACTGTAGCCTATCTGCTGTTTACTGGTCCAGATTGCTCTAGGTCTGGGGCCTGTAACACTTTCCATACTTTCTCCTCTGCCGACCTCTTCTCCCTGTGAGGTCTGTCTGCACAATAGTAAAATCTGGCTAAATAACATCGATATCTGATATGTGTTAACTACAGAGGAGCAAACACCTGGAGAAAATCCTCTATCTGTTCACCTAAAACCCAAACACAGCGTTCAGTCGTGGAGCCTGCAGCTCACTTCAGCCGCCGTGATTGCGCCACACGCTCCTGGTTGAGTAGGGTGGGAGGTTAACCAGAACAACCAGTTAGAAACTAAGAGAAAGATCTGCAGTCCCACATCAGTCCCCTGCTTACTTGTATACAGCAGCATGCTGTGCTCTGGCTGTGCTTCATGTGAAGAGGTGGGCGGGGCATGTAAGGTGAGGCTGCCACCCAGGTGTGTGATGGGGGGGGGTGTTCATCATAGTTTCTAAATTTAACAGTTTTTTGTTGAACTATTATTCATTTTTAGATTTTAGGTAAATGAGCTTTTCACACTTTCACACATGAAAATAGGACAAAGAAAGTCCTTCGTCAAAAAGGAGCGCTTTGGGGTTCAGAGCTGGGGGGGGGGGTCAATCAATCTATCTGTCTGTCTGATATTAAATACAATTCATTGTCATTCAGTGATGGAATCAGTCTGTGCCACAATTCAGTGGTGACATCTTTCATTGATGACGTCACTCAATGATGAGTCATCATTCATTGAGTCGCTCATTGATGACTCATCATATTTTTTCTTTGATGTTCTGTGATGTCATATGACACGTAATGATGTCATTTCGCATCAAAATCTGATGTGAAAAAATTACTGAACAGGACCCAAAACTCCCTTATAACCACATCTTGATACCAAGAAAAACCCTCAAGCAGAGAAAAGAAAGCAAGAGCATTACACATTGTGGATAACAATCACTTGTGTACACTTCACAAAAATCAAGAACAATGATGCAACCAGAACAAACCATGAATCTGGACTCCCCCATCCCCTCAGAAAGGTCGTCTCAACACTCTGACGCTGAGAGTTCCTTCAGTGAGAGTGAGTACGCCCGGGACATTGAGTATTACAACCAAATGACCCCTGACGTAAGCGATGAAGAAGAGTGCTATACGACCGAGGATACCATCATGAGATACCCTAAAATCTCTAAAATTGTCAGAGATTTTGACTCCGAAGACTCAGAGGATGACTTACCATCCTCAAAGTCTGAAGAAAGACAGGATCGAACCGATCCTAAAAGGTTGATGTCTGAGCACCGTGAACTCAAAGCCAGTTTAAAAGCCAAGGAAAGGCAGATTGCACAGGAACAAGCCCTCATTAAGAAATATGAGGAGGAGACCAAGAAGTCTCATGAAGAATGGCTGATAGCTGAAAAACAAATAGAGCTGCAGCGCAACGCTCGACAGGACAGCAGGAAGGAAATCAGAGACCTTGAAGAAAAGATCCAAAATTTGGAAAACTTCCTCAAGGACACCAACCCCTCTGATGATTACCAAGCAGTTTTGGACGAGATAGAGATGGTGACAAAGCAGCTGCTTGAAATGGACAAAATCAATTTTGAACTGGAAAATAAAATTAGAAAACAAAAGGAAAAAAGAGAAAATCAGAAGTTCCAGTTGGCAGAGAAGGTTTGTCTGTCCAACCATGAATCTAATCTAGTCAGAAACCAGGCAGAATCCTCTGTGTGTGCGCCTCAACAAAGTGCATCAACACAGATAGAATCTGATGGACCTGCAACTTACTCCACATCAGATGAAATACCAGATTTATTTTCTTCAGCACCACAAAAAAGTCTTTTTACCATTGGAGCAAATAAGAAGAAAATGAAGAAAATCAAAAATAAGACCACTCCCCCAACTGCACATCCGGACGCCCCCTCTCAGCTGCTTGACACACTGAAAGTTAATCAGACACAACAATTTTGTTTTGGTCGATTAAAAGAAGAAGTGACCACTAAAGTCAGCAGCCAGGCTGAATCAAGTGGGTCTGCCCCTCAGGAAAAGCCTCAGAAGAGTCTTTTTACTGTCGGAGCTGCACCTGCAAGAGTCACCCAGAAGAGAAGAAAAAGATAGAAGCATTCACCCTGAAGAGAAACCTCCAAAGGGGAATGAGACAAACATGACTTCTTTTTAGTATTTTACTTTAATTTCACAAAAATACCTGTCCTAGGAGGCAAATGCAAGGGGGTCATTAACATTTTATTTTACTTTTTTTAATAAATACAAAAGTAAAAATTAGAAATGTACAGGGGGGGAGGTAGAGAATTAGATTAGTAGGAACATTTAGTCAGATCCACATAAAATAGAATCTATGGGGTTGGGACGTAGATATTTTTTATAATTGTTTTCAGATGATTAGATTAGTAGGAACATTAGATCAGATCAACATAAAATGTAACTTATGGGGTTGGGACGTAGATAGTTAGATTAGTAGGAACATTTGATGAGATCCACATAAAATGTCATAAAGTAAGTAGGATTCATTAGTTCTAAGAATGACATGATTTTTGTGGTCAAAGAATGTTAAAATATGTAATGTCAAAAAAATGTTAGATTTTTTTTTACAAAAAGGGTGGGTTTTTAGGCAAGGCAAGGCAAGTTTATTTGTATAGCACATTTCATGTACAGAGACAATTCAAAGTGCTTTACATAAAACATTAAAAGAAACAATCAAAAGAAATAGTAAAAATGTCATTCATTATTCAAATCATTAAAATAAAATTAAAAGAAAGTAAAAAGATTTTAATTTAACCCTTCCGCTCTCCTTGGGGTCCAGATGGCTCCAACCACATATTGTTATGCGATTTCTTCCATGACAAATGTGGACGAAGGGGGACAGGATTTTATGTCTGCCATGGACATTAGTGAAACTCCGAAATCAGTGAAAAAAAAAAGTTCAGCGCACTGTCCTGTGGTGTCCAGATGACCCCACTTTTAATGTAAACAAGCTAAGGAGAGCGGAAGGGTTAAAACAAGCATAGATAAAAAGTGCGGACGTAAACTTTTGAATACATATTAATCAAATGCAACTGAAAACAGGTGAGTCTTTAACCTGGATTTAAATACACTGAGTGTTTCAGCTGATCTAAGGTTTTCTGGAAGTCTGTTCCAGTTTTAGTTTAATTTTGCTTTGCTTTAGTATTTTCTAAGGATTTTTTTTAATTACACATGTTGATCTTGTTTTGCTATTTTATTGTTATTATTTTTTTGTAAATTAATGTTTTAGTTGGGATGAATCCATTAAACATTTAGATCATATTTAAGTTTACTCCACTGTTTTCTATTAGGAAGTTTTCTTTTGTATGACTTGTACATTAGTCTGTATAAGTCATTCAAGAGGAGATGATTAAATAAAAATAGATCTATAGACAAATATAAATATTAAAATTTTCAACATACATGTATGTACATATGAACATATATAAATTCATATGTACATACATGTAAACATTTTTCCCCTCCGTGAATCGACACCTTAACGTGGTGGAGAGGTTTGAGTGCTCGAGTGATCCCAGGAGCTAAGCTGTCTGGGGCTTTTGCCCCTGTCAGGGTCTCCATGACAGACAGGTTCTGGGTGACGAGCCAGACTAAGAGCGGTTCAGAACTCCATTCATGAGAAGTACAAAGAGAGGTTCCTCTGCATTGCCGGGATTGGTGTCATCGGGACCCCACTCTCAACCCAATCTCCAGTCCTGGAACCTGTTATTTCAGGACATGGAATGTCACCTCTCTGGGATGGAAGGAGCTTGAGGTTGTCTAGGAGGTTGAGCGGTATCAGCTAAATAAAACTTGGCTCACCTCCATGAACAGCCCGGGTTATGAAACTCCCTCCCACTAGAGCGGTTGGATTCTCAATCATTCTAGAGTTACGCTTCTATGTACACAGATGTTATCACTTTCCTGTTAAGTTAATCTGTTCTGTGGGTATTTGTGCTGCCACTTCATTTACAGTTTTTTTTTATCATTATAAATATTGTTTGTGTTGTCTATGTATACATAGACAACACAAACTGTATACATTTTTGTTTCTAATGTGCTAAATTGGGTTTCTTTGTTTTGTTATATTAAAATTAATAATTTGGAAATATATATATATATAAACAAGGCAATTGTGACTTATGCAATAACCGGAACTTTTACAAAAAGTAAAAGATTTAAAAATAATGATTTTATCATTTTATTTATTTATTGTTTTTTGTAATATATTTGTCTATTTATTGTCTTCATTTATTTATGTTTTTTTATTTGTGTATTCATTTATTAATTGTTTTAATGTATTCATTTTCTGGTCTAATCTTCATGGATCAGACAGTCATCCTCTGTGTCATTTAAACAAATGACTTTAGTTGGTCCTGCATTATAGTGCTGTAATCTGCTGTGATTATCATTAATGACATGTAATTACAATAGCGTCACAACGTCACTGGGGGGACGGTGTGAGCCCACTGCGTCTGCGCCAAGCGACCCGGCTCTGGCAGCTGCGGAATGCTGCCTTCACTGTAGTCGTAAAATTGAATACCACACTCTTTTTGTCTGTAATAAATGGGGAGCGTGGCCTGCATCCTTGTATTACTAGAGCTAATATTTACGTCTATAGAAGATGAAGTCATACAACGTGGTGAATCAATCAAAAATGATTTTTATTTTATTACAAAAGGTACCTCCGATGTACCGATGAAGCTCAAAAGGACGGACAGTCATCAGCAAAATCAATATAACAGTCAGAAAAAAATATGTCAGACCAACTGAAGCAACCAAATGAAAAGTTTATTTTAAAAAAAGAAGAAAAAGATTCAGTCAAATTGATTTGAAGTTACAAGTTTTAGATATATTTATTTATATGTATTTTTTAATACGTTAAGCATTTTCTTGTTCTACAAATTGCTATTAAGTTTTTACGGTGAAGTTAATGAGGTTAGTAATTCCGAGCTGTACTTGAACGCCACATCTGCTACCGGGAGGTATAGCGCCGCAGCTCTCTGTAGAAGGGCACAATAACAAAGCATGTGCAGGAGGAAGACGCACTAATCTGTCCGCACACTGACGGATCATGGCCGGCCGACGCGGTTCTCCCAGAGAACCCGCCGAACCAGAACCGTCAAAGAGAGCCGGAGTGCGGGGGAGTCCGTGCGGGAGCTGCCGCGGTGGATGCGGCTGTACTTCTACGGGATGCACGGCGTGACTTTGGACGTCCTGCTGTCATCCCTGCAGGGGGTTGTGAACCACCGGGACCCTAAGCTGGTGGGCTTTTCCTCTCCGTATCTCTGCGTGATGCATTCACTGACCCACTTTGCGTTGGAGAAGATCTACTCTCAGAAGAGGTGTTTCCAAGGTCGACCCGTGGCGTTTCATCTCGTCTTCTATCCGTCTGTCTACATCGGACTCCAGATCCTGATCGGGAACGTGAAGACCCTGACCGAGCAGGTGCGGGTGGTGTCTGGGACGCAGCTGGTGCTGCACTACATCCTGGCTCTGTACTTCTCTCAGGTGTTCCACAGAGGGATGTCCCAGCTGCAGTACCACCCTTCTTCCATGTCATGGACCAGTGAAGGTCAGCGACCCCTCCAAGCCCTGCCAGGGGTTGCCCGGTTCCTCTTCTTTGGGATGCACGGCTTCCTAGATGAGGTGTTCTTCACCTCCCTGTTCAACTTGGTGGAGAAGTCTGACCCGAGCCTCTGCGGACACACGTCTCTGTGGTCCTTCATCATGTATGGGAGCTGCAGCTTCCTGGTGGAGAAGCTCTACCTTCATCTGCACTTTGGCCGAGGCTGGGGGACCCTGAGGCGGCTCCCCATCTACGTCTGCTTCATCTACACCTGGGAGTTCACCTGGGGTCTGCTCCTGCGGCAGTTTGACGCCTGCTCCTGGGACTACTCCCACTACCCCCACAACTTCATGGGACTCATCACTCTCCTCTACCTCCCGGGGTGGATCTGCTTGAGTCTCTACCAGGACGTACTCTCCAATGTGTTGCTCAAAATCAAGTGGGTCAAAGAGGTTATCTGCTTGAATGTGGAGAACGGGGAACTTAATGGACAAACGGAGTCAAAGAAAAAAAGATTTTAAGTGGTTTTTCTTACATTTTGAACACCTTTTTGCTAAAACGTGTCTTAAAGACCCACTCCGATCGTTATTGTAAAATTATTATTAAAATAATCCAGTTTAGATCCAAAATCAAAAGATCTGGGGGGTTTTTCTAGGACAGTTTCTGCAAAGTGGCAGTAGTTCATTAGAAATTTCCGTATGAGTTGTGGGCGGGCTTACTCCGTCCCGCCCCCACTTCCCCTCATCCTCATGTTTGCACACTTGCTATGTCCGAATTCCTTCCCTACTCACTATATAGTACGTTCACCATTTTCTAGTGCTTTCTGAATCTACATTTCCAAAATGGAGTGTACTAGAAATTTCCCAGAAGTCTTTGCGAAAAACTAGCGTGCATACTACATTAGCAGATCACAATGCATTATGGTCGAAAAACTGTTTTTATATTGTATTTTTTTTTCAATAAACCATCCACTCTTTCATCAGAACACAGTTGAGTCATAAACAGACGCCGTGAAAAGTTTCTATTGATTCAATTTTCTTTTGGTGAAATCGGTGACGTTATATCCGGCGTTTAGAAAAATGAAAGAAAAGTAGCGATCATTGTGTCTGAAATGCTTTTAAAATTCAGGGCACCGTGTTGTTTTTTAGTAGTTAGGGATTAGGGTGGGAATTCGGACATAGCTACTCTCCTGCTAGCTTACAGCCCCTCTCAACCCCAAGCTAACATCAGCGGTGCAGCAAAAAAAAAAAGAGCAAAAAACAAAAAGACGTTTATGGATCTATTTGGCCTCGTTTCCACTGAGCGGTGTGGTACGGTCTGATATTTTGTACGTTTACATCATAAAATGGACCCATTTTACTTAACTGAGCCGTACCATTTCTGTGCCCCTTTTGATTGTAGGTCCATAGAGAAATGGAACGGTCCGGTTAGGGTGGAGCTACTGTTGAAACGTAGAGATTGGCGGAAGAAAGTGTCTGTATTTCTCTTCCCTCAAACATCATTAAGCATTTTTTATAAATTATATGATCCCATATATATATATATATATATATATATATATATATATATATATATAAACAAAGTATATAAAAAACGTTAGTATTGACATAGTCGCATTATTATGACACGAAGCTATGCAATTGGACTACTCCGCGCGTGCGCCATCACGGTCCAACTTCGAGCGGAAATGCTCACCTGAATTGCCTGCACCATTCTAAACCGGACTGTACCATACTGTACCACTCAGTGGAAAAACAAGGCTTTTGTCTACAAGAGTATGCCTTAAAATGGAGCTCGCCGTAATAGCATCTCTGTTGCATTTACAAGCTTTTTCCAACGGCGTTTTTGCGTCTGCTCCCGATTCACAACCTTCGAGAAACTCAGAAATTTTTTTTTTTTTTTTAGGTTTACTCCATCAAGACAAAAACACCAAAACTAACTTAACAAAAAATTGATGTTATACCCATAATTAAAAATCTGGTTCCATATTTGAAGATATGGTAGAGTAGCTCCCCTTAAATCTTATTTTTGTGGCTCTATTTAATGCTGACAGTTGCACATTTTAAATTCCAGGAAGAAACGACTGCTATTGAGTTTGAGGAGGGGAGATCCACCTTAAGTAAGACATTTGAAAATTGAGACTATATTGATCTATTTTATTTCAAATTAATGCTTATCAGTTGCACTTTGATCTGGGGATGTGCTCAGAATAATTCTTAATTAAAATATTAGCTAAATTTATAACACATTTTTGAGAATTTCTTCCTTAAAACAGATGATAAAGGATTTTTTTTTTTTAATTTAAACCTACAGCTATAAGCTTTAAAGGTCTTTTACACGTCCACTTTAATTATATAGCTCTTGAAAAATGTATGTAAAACCAGAATATATTATTTAAGTTTTTAGTGTGATAAAATCTAACACTGTAATTCTTGGCTCTGTGAAAATACTTGTTTACCTGAGATGATTTAAATTCTATTACTGCCATTTTAATCTCTAATGTTGTAGTTTCAAACCTAAAACTTCAATTTTTTATGAATTTCCGCTGCATTTTTTGGATGTTTCTATTCCTCTTTTTGTGTACTTTTCGAATGAGCATGCTTTCACTGATTTATCTGCATGATAAACTGCGCATGAACCAGCACGTCACCCATCAAACTGCATGTTTTTCTACCTAAAATTTCCTCTCGAGTCATTTTTTATTCTTAGAAAAAATAATAAAAAAATTTCACCCAAGATTCTAAATATGACTTGGACGACTGAAGCCACAGATTAACCGAAACGTAAATGTAGCAAAGACGAGACGGCATAAATGGATATTTGGAGCCGGGGGAGATTTTACTGTGAATATTTCATGAACCAAACATTACTTTGCTTGAGTGCCTTTATGTGCAAACAGAGACCCGATCTTGCACAAATACTTGAACCCCAGGCTAAAACTTTGTGCAAATTATGTCACTAAAGGAATTTCTTTATTTACCTGAACTGCAAAATTGCATCTTAAATACATAATTTTGCACTCATTAGAACGATTATGGAGCATTTAGACTGTTCTGTTTGCTTTTTTGGCATTCCGAAACACTTCCAACTACTGCCACATGAATAACTTTGTATATCTGACGAAGACTTTATGGCCGAAAACTGTACTGAAATTATTCTACACTTGTGTTGTGCACTTTTGATTAAAAAAAAAAAAAGTTTGATTCAGTTCATGAAATGCATGGAAACTAAATTAAAAGCAAATTCCTTTTTACAATTGAAATAAAAAAACATTTTGATTTGATTAAAAATGGCATCCTGTGAGTGTCTTTTTGTAAAAACTGTTTATCTGAAATTGGAGGTTTTTTTCTGTCTTTTTTTTAGGTTTTCCTGTGTCGTTCTCAGCATCTCTACTTTGTGCAATAACAGAAACTGAAAGTGAATATGCTTCGTTTGAAGATGACAGTCATTCTTGCGATTCAGCATTGAAGCGTGTTAGAAAACAAACTGCTTCCCTACCTTTACGGCTTCTCCCTATCCCTACAAGCGCTGAGATTTGAAAAAAAGAAAAAAATAGAGCCCTGTAATTCGGACGTTACTACCATCAACAGTCGGTCATCTACGTTAGCTGCTTTTGCTTGAAAAAAAAAAAAAAAAATACACAACATCGGTTCATAACTTTAAAAAGTCGCTATGGCTTTTCCTCAAAAAGAAACTGTTGGACACCTTTACAGCTTCAAATGCCCCGACGGTTGGAGCAATTGGGAGGAGTTGGAGAATTAGGGAAACAATTTGGCTGAAGCCAAATGCAATTCACATTTCCACAAGGAAGTCAGTTCTTTTTCCAGATTGCATTTTTTAACCTTTATAACAAAATTGTGGCTTTTTTTAGCAGAACATTTACTGTTTCCATCAACTCTAACACTAGAGCTTTACCTCCAGTGTTGATATTCTTTTGAGTAACTCCTCAACTATTTACAAAAGTTAACAATTCCAGCGAGAAAAGCAACTTTGCATCCGAAACAGCTATTTTTGCAGTGATCGTGTGAGCTGTCGAAGATTCCCGGTATGTCAAAGAGCGTGCGTCGCTGAGATGTCACCTGCGACAGGTGTTCAAGGGTTAACAAAAATATTTACTCATGGAAAATAACTCCAAAAGAAAAGTTTTACATATATGCTTTTAATTACTTTCATGCGAATATATATATTTTTTCAGATTAATTTACATCAGTGTTTGTTTAGATGTCACCTGCAACAGCTCTGGTGTTAAAGGGTTTACCCAAAAGACGTGGGGTTTTTTTTTACTAATAGTGGAACATTGAATTATTAGTTCCATAACTCTCCAACATCCTTGAACACGCTTTGTCAATTAAACATTGTCAGAATACTTGAGTTTGGTGACATTTCTGGCCAAGACGGCAACAAATGAAGCCAAAACAACTGGTTTGAAGTGTCCATCCATCCATCCATCCATCTATCCGTTTCCCTAACCCTCTGTATCCCCCATGGGATCATGGGAATTTCTAGAGGTTAACCCAGCTACTGTTGAGCAAAGATGGGGTACACCCTGTCACAGGGCCACAAACTAACCAATGAAGCATGTTTATGGAGCGTGCATGAAGCCCAGAGAAACCACACACACTAACATTAGGACATGCAAACTTCACATGGAAAAGACCAAGATGGGACTTGAACCTTCTAGCTGTGAGATAACAGTGCTAACTACTGTCATTGTGCAGTTTGAAGCAACATAAATAAAGTCTTGGTTGGACTTCCTCTCTTTTAAAAGCAGAGACTGAACAGCCTATAGACTGATATTTCACTCCTTTTTGCTCCGTTTGTTTTGCTTTAGAGAAGACTCTAAGGGGACCTCCCAGAAGTGATGCTCCTGAGACTCTCATCATTAACAAACTTTGTTATTATACCAAGTACTTGAGTAAACACTCACTGCTTTTGTGACAAAAATTGAGGTTGTGTCATGTTTTAATCGTTTTTACTTTCTTAATAGATTTTGTGAGTCCAATGGATAAACTACGTAATAAAATGTTTCTTTTTTTTAACTACAAAAATCTGTCGTTTTTTAAATCTTTGCTGAAAAAGAAAAAAGAAAGTTGAAGCAACAACTCTTCTTTCATTTACATACAGTCAAATTATATGCAAACGAATACCCACAGGGAGTGGGTAGAACTACAAACAAATGTCTTTGAAACACTTTTGATCATATAGAGGCTAAAGGAGCTTTTTATTTGTTTTAGAATTTTATGGGCATGCATGTGACAATTTCTCTCTGTCAAGCATGACCAAATGCTTCTTTGGAGCTTTTAAAGACATTTACAAAAATATAAAAGTTAAACAACAAACGCTCATGGCAAATAACTAAAGTTTTACTTGTATATTTTGAATCAGTTTTTCAGATTAATTTATATCAAAGTTGTTAATTCCCATGTGATTCTGGTCGTCCTGAAAATGTAAACCCTGTAGTGATTCACTACAGTATGAACACAGGTGGACTATCCAGCTGACCAAATAAAGGGAAAAAAAATCAAATATAGCAAAGGACATGAAAAGTTTAAAGACGCAACAAAAAGAAAAATCCATTTGTGTGTTTAAACGGAAACAGGAAATGACTAAAGACTGAAAATCATGTTTTCTTGTGTTTTTTAACCTGTTTTTGAGCAATTCTCTGACATAAAGAGTGTTTTTTTTTATTCAAATCAACGTGAATCAGGGGTAGACAAAATAATACAGTTTCTTAAAGAGCACAAAAAATACGGTGGAGGGGGCCACAAACTCCCTGCTCCACCCAGTTTTAGTGATTCCACTTGCAGACAAATTGATCCATGCATGTACTTCTTTGTTTTCATCGTCCGGGTCAGCAACAGGTAGTCTGATAATGTTAGATTGGGGATGCCTGGTTCAAACCGCATGCGGAAGATGCGCGGAACGGAGGCCGCTTCCATTCTACGCCCCTGTTAACCTACATGGTATAGTTCAAACCAGACGCAAAGCGTCTTGTATGAAAAAAACTAAAAAAAACAATGTAGTGAGCCGACTATGGAGCGGGGGAGTTTTGTGTGTTTGAAAACACAATTAACGAGAGAGAGACAGAGAGCCGTGGCAACAAGTCAAAGTGGACGATGTCAAATTAATTGTAGAAGCTGTAAATAACCACAGCTGAGCAGATGAGTCTGGTGTGAGCTGGAGGTGAAGCAGATTCCGCGCGTGAACCCGGCGTAGGCTAATGGTCGTAAATAGAGACCTCTCCGTTGATGGGAAGAGGTGTCGGAGTTCCCAACAGCACTTCCTACAGTTCAGAGGCAAATTTCTAATGTCGCTCTGCAGAAACTATATCCCAAAAAACGACATAGATGTTTGGGGATTTTGGCTAAAAACGACAATTATTATTAAAAGACAACCCGGAATTCTTTGAAAATAAATAAAACGATTAAAGCAAACAGTGATCTCTTTTGTTAGTGGTTTAATCTTTTAGACAGAGACTTTCCCCATCATAACACAAAAAAATGCAAATGTTCCTACTGTTCCATCTGTCCGTGAAAGAACACTAAGATTACAACCTCACGCAGAGGTTACTCCTTCAGCCGTGTGTTGTTACAGTAAAGAAACCAAACTCCCCACCAAAGTGGACCTCTTGTGTGGAAACCTCTCAGTCCTGGTGCACAAGTTGTAACCCAAACCCATCCAATCTAGCCGAGTGACTTGTTGTCAGCCTCTAAAGGAGGCAGTCCAAATCTGTTTCAGTGGAGAAGTCTGTAACACAGTGCTCCTCTTGTTGTTATCACCTGTACATTCTGGGAAGGGCGAACTCTCACTGCTTCCTGGACGCGATGTGGAACCATCAAAGCATCTCTTCCCGGAATTGGGAGATTAGCTTCACGGAAAACAGATCTGTCAGTGTTACCGAAGTGGGGATGATGCAGATGCTGCGCTCTCACGGACTGATCCGCCCGCTGCAGTGTAGCATTACTGCTACCAGCCAATTTTAGAGCAGCTGCTGAACACAGAAACCCTCGGGATCGTTTGGTTTCAAGGTTTTGCCCTCTGACTTGAATTTCTCTGCTCCTTCTTATAAAAGATGCTGATCAATATTTTAAAGATACTTTTACATGTGAAACAGGTGAGACGAGCAAACGCTGCTCCTCTCATTTCAGTGGAATGCTTAGAAACCTGCGCCCTGTTCATCACTCCGATCACCCTTTGATCCATTCTGAAAGCATTCCCAGTGGTCTTTTTTAATTATGATTATCCAAGTTATAGCCAAACATTTAATGCTGTTTCTAGGACATAGTTTCTGCAGAGTGCCAGGAGTTCATAGCCTTTAAGAGTTCTCTGTTTACTTGTTTTCCCACTAGCTTAAAACCATCTCACAACCCCAACTTAACATTAGTGCAACAAAAATGGCGAGCAATATTGGAGCTATCTAAAGATACAGTTTTAAGCTAGATCCCAGTTTGGACGTGGAAAATGAAGACGTTCATAGGAGTCTGCAAATGAATGCAATAAATGGATCTACACCATAAGTAAAATCTTTTTTAAATACTTTTCATCTGTTCTTGGTTCACTGGAGCAATAAAGATAGGTGCGGCGAGCGTCCAGAGCTGCACTCACCCCAGCATGGCGCCGGATACCGTCCCCGTCTGGCTCGTCTGGGCAGGGAGAGTGGAAGATCAGACGATTTATATAATCATCACGCAACACTTGAATGAAGGAATTGTGAGTCATTATTTCACTATTTATAAGAAATTAATTGGTGGTTCGTGCGTCAATTTTTGTAACTCTAACGTGATGTGTGCGCAGCATACGCGAAATAAAAGATATACATTGGTGGTACATGCGTGAAAAGTCTGTTAGAGATACTGGTACGTGAACATAAGTAGAACGGTTGTGAAAAGCAACAAATTTGCATATGCATCTCGCAAAAATCAGGCACAGTTGCATAAGATTTACTTAATAATTGCGCATAAACTACGTAAAATACACAAACTGCGAAAGAATCAATCAAACTAAGTTTTTCAAAGTTAAAAACTGAAATCATGTAAAGACTTGTCACCCAAAACCCTTAATGGACAAATGTGCACATCGACGAATGCAAGAAAGACTTATGAATTATAGACATCAAGCATGTATGATGAAAAATGAAATTACGTACGTGGACAATGAGCAAATTGTATTTAGCGGCAGTGTGTCACACGGCCTTCAGGCTGTGGCGGGAACTGAAAGTGTGTTTACATGTGGTAAAGAACCACAGCTGCACTGCTAAAATATCAATCTTCAGGAATCTCCAGTACATTCCATGTTGACGTTTGGTAAAGGACCGCTCCACGTCACTGTTTGACGTTTCATGTGTCCCAACTTGTCGTTTTATTAAAGTGCTGGCTGTTGGTTTAATCCAGGGTCCACAACCCTCTGGACGCGGTACCACACGCGGACTGGTTCACAGGAAATGGCCGGTACCAATACCCTACCCTAACCCTAACCCTAACCTGATTCTAGACTCAAATCCGGCACCGGATGTAGTATCAGACACTGAACCAGATGCGGCATCGGACCTGGCCTGGTACCAGATGCAGTATATAAAAAGTGGTGTCATCCGGACAGTTTCTGTTTATATTTTACTTAATTTTCTTTTGTGGGAGATTATTATTTTGCTCGGGTCACCTTAAAATATACTTTCATAATCATTTCAAATGAACATTCTGAGATTTCTTTGGTCATTGGTTCTATGTCATAAGGCTAGAAAAAATGCTTTAATAGAATCAGCATCAGTCTATCTTGCTTTGTATTGTTTTCTTTTGACTAAAAACACCCTTGTGTGTTGTCAAACGGCTCTGGAAACTGATCCATGAACCAAATCCCTGCAGACCAGCTCTGACCCACTTCATGTAGCTGTATCACGTTTATTTTGTTTCACCTTAGACATTATAAAAACTTCATTTAAAAAAAATATATAAAGCCTGAATTCAAACCAGAAACAGAGAGATTTCTTCTGAAACAAAGAAAAATAAAATACACTGGTAATAGTTAATTGATCTAAAACCATATGTGGACTTCAAGAACCACCCTAAAAATCTCTATTTTTATTTTTTGCTTTAATTTTACATATAACCTCATATGTTGATTTGCATTACCACCATTCAAGGGCAGATGATAGTGTTCTGAAATGTCATGAACAGTCAACCTCATGAGTACATGGACTTCTGGCAAATTTTGTATGAAATCTGCTCATTTTTTTGAAGCCTTTGTGCATTCATTTCGGGAGACGCTTGGGTTTTTTCCATCTGGTTGAATAGAAGTTTAGCCTAAATTTGTAAGGTGTATGAATCATTTCTAAGATCAATACTGTAGCTGCAGTGTTGAGGCTTTTGATCTGCACCAGCTCCTGCCCGACTCAATAGGCCTCGTTTTCCAAAGGACATGGAATCAACTCATTCACTTTCTTTTCTGCTTATTGTTTGTTTGATAATGATAGGTTGAAAACCTTCAAAGAAATTGATACTTCAATTAAGTATTTCATTAACTTTAGCATGTCAAACATATATCAAAACAAGCAAAGCATCAAGATTCAGGAGTTCTGTTAAGAATCCATTATTAGTTCATACCGGTTGTGTTTTGGTTTTTGTTTCTGGAACTGGAGTGGAATCAGACCAAACAGAAACCAGGTGTGAGACCTTTTTCAGTTGTGAACCAAGTGAGGCGTGTGTTTGTTGTTTACACTGGCACATCTGGCCCGGGTGGAGAAACTTCCAATTGCTTGAGCTCCTGGTAGAGATACTGATTTTGCCCATATTTGCAGCACACTACTGTTCTTCACGATGTGCCTAAAGTCTCGATGTAAGATTGTGGTAGGAATATTTGTTGCAGACTTGCTCCAGGTATTCATGTTTGAAAAAGGATAGCTGGGGAATGTTCTTACAGTCACGTCCCTGACAACTCCCAACTTGTCGATGTTTGCCGCAACAACTCTGCCATGAGTCTGTGTTCGCCTCTCAGGGCATTTGCATCTGCAATCCACACAATATCTTGTCTTGGTATGCCACTTGCTCATAATAAAGAGGTTTGATCCAGCAAGTTGGCTCAATTTCTTCCAGAATCCGCTCCAGAGGCTTGGATGACGTTCAGTCTTTTGAACGAAAGTCAAAACTGCAGAAGTCACCTTTGGGTTTGGTGTTATAGACCTTTGATGATCATTTGCTAGAATTGCTTTGTATTTTGAAAAATTATCTCCCAAAAGATGCTGCCAATGCTTAATGAGGTAACGGATTTATAGAGCGTTGAGTTGTGTGGTTCAAGAGTTTTTGGATGTTTGTTATCAGAAAATTGGTGGAATTATGGAATTCTTTGCGTAGCTGTTGCACTGTCTAGAAAATTCAACTACAATGAGAATATTTGAAAACAAAAAGATGGAGACCGCATAAAAATCAAAAGCATGCGTCTTCACAACAGTAAGTTTATTATACAGGAAAAAAAGAAAATTATCTCTGGAGATTTGTTTTATTGTAGATCAAAAACAGCTTGATCTAATATATACATAGTTTTCTTCTCACACATTTAGAAAGTAAATGTATCTGTAATTAAAATAGAGATTTGGTAATAAATAAATAAATATAGATAAACAAACGAACAAACAAATCAGCTTTTAAATAAAATGTATAAAAGCACGTCTTCCAAGAAGCATTTTAACAAATATCTTTGTTATCTGAACCTTAAATGACATTTCTACTGTTTTCTAAAATTCATAAAGCCATAAATAAAATTGTTAAAGATTATTTACAAGAAGATAAAATCTAGCAGTATCTGAATAAAACATCTCACACATAACTAGATTTGATTTGATCCAATTAGATTAGATTTGATAAAATTTAGTAACCGTAATTGCATTTACCTTACATCTATATGCATTCATCATACAAAGAATATGACATGATTAAATTTTTTATTAATGATATTATATCGTTTTCAATTCATTTGAAGGTAAAGAATAAACAAGATTAAAACAAAGTAGGAAAACAAGTAGGAAACAAACAGGAGGAATGCTATAGTTAGAGAAAATATGTTTTTTTTAAGTATAAATCTCTGCAAATCAGATGAAAAGGCTCCTTTCTGTTCGGTTGCTCAATCAAAAATGCGATTATTTTGATCATCTTGGATAAAAACAGGTAGAAAATAGAACTGTGTTACTGATTTTAAATTTGATGCAGTGCTGCCACCTTGTGGTTCAGTTGTGGAAGTGCATAGCAGACAGTCGGTTATGTAATCTGTTAAGTTTTAACAGCAGAAAAAAGCAGTTTAGAGTTTTTACATGACTATAAAACCATATAATACGAAAAAAATATATAATGAACATAGAAAATTACAATTAAACTACAGGTATGGTTTTTTATTTGGTACTTTTTTCTATAATACAACAAAAATGAGTTTTAAGAAAGTAAGAAGATATATATTTTAAAGAAAAAGGCTTTAATTTTATATGGAAAAACAAAATCCAGTGTTAAGAATTTTTAACTCATTTCCTAGCAGCCTGTTTTTGTAAGGCAAACTTTTGTAATATTTTCCATTGTTGAAAAAACTTGTATGTGACCAAAAGTAAGGTCAGAGAGAGTATGCTTAAGGGAATTTTCCATCATCTTCAGAGGTGATTTAAACAGTCTGGGTCCTTTTTTTTTTTTTTTTTTGTCGTTTCTTTTGTGAATGGGCCTGTATAACCTCTACTGTGCAAACCTCAATGGTGTAATGTTTCCTCTAAAGTGAATTTCCACAAGATGCTGGCCTGTTTTACTGACCCAGTTGTGACACTTACCAGAAAAATAAACCCACATTGTTTCTGAGGGCATGCGGAAAGGCCGGTATAATTAAACATTCATAAAGAGCCCTGGAGGGGATTTCTTCCTCCAGACTTCAAATTTTAATATCCATGCTTCATTTTTGCCTAAATCTCTTGTGAATGTTTTTTCCTGCAAAAAATGGGTCAGTAAATGTGACCCATAGCTTCTGTTTGCTCTCACTTCTGCACACAAACCCCCAATCAAGTGTTTATGTCCACACCACAAAAACATCTGCCTGCACGTCATTTAGCCGGGATGACGTAACAACTTAGAAAAAGGAGGTGGGTGTGTTGCACAGACAACAATCTCTATTGTGGTTGTGTAAATACAACAAGTATTTGTTGTCAGTGTCACAAAAAACCCAGTGAATTGTGCTTTTTTTTGTACTTTTCCTCATTACAATCCTGTGAAGACGTGTAGCTTTTGTTTGGTTCGTCGCATTATGTCAGCTTAGGAGAGTTTTGTAAAAGTAAAGTCCATGTAAACACATCTATGATAACATTTTTCTACAATGTTCACTTTAGTTCATTGGTATAAAAAACATTTTTTGGCAGATTTTTTTATTTGTTGCTGCAACAACACGTGTTAATAGTAAACCAATTTCTGCTGAAATTGCAGCTAATTTCAAAATTTGCACATTTCTATTTTTTGAATATAAATATTGGCTATTTTAATTATTTTAAAAAACAAGTTTTCACATAATTACTATATCCAATAGAAATAATAAGACAAATAATGTCATTCAAACAAAGTTTTGTAATTCAGAAGCACTTGGGAAGGATAAAACTGTCCTGTGTTTTCACTTCCCTTAAATATAAAAACTCAACACATTTTATTCTTTTTCTCCCTTTATTCAAGCATATAAAAATTATGAATGATATAAAAATGTCAAAAAAGTTGATATACTAAAAAGTTGGATGAAAAACAATATACCAAAAATATAACTAATGTACATTTTCAAAACACAAACAGAAAATTTAAGATATTTTGAAGTAAATTTTCTAAATACATTTTGTTTACTTACTATTAATAATTTATAAAATAACAAAAAATTCATAAAAACCCTGAATATTAGAACAAAGTTTACACTTATATATATGATTATGTCATTGGAATAGAAAAATGTGTTTAAGCATTTTATTATAATTTATTACAGCTGTAGCTTAGAATTATAAATACAAATTTTACATTAACGTTGGCTTTGGATATATTTGTAAACTAATTTAAAACCTTGTTATATTTATCATTTTTGTACTTTAAATTTCAAAAAAATGTTTACATATAATTAAAAATATTTTAGTCATTTTTTTCCATTTATAAGTTTACATCGTCAATTGAATCTATAAGTTTACATTTAAAAAATATGTCCAAACATGGAGGAGTTTAAGATCAAATACAGAAATATGATTGTTGATGGATATGTACAAAAATACAGGACATTAATAAGCTGCGATATACCAGAATTATAGAGCCAAGAATGGTCAAACATCTTTTTTTTTGTACAATTTCTTGTAATAACAACATCTATTATCTAGTTATCACGAGACGAGATATTAGATGCCATTATCATGAGATAGCAAATGTCATTTTCTTGTGATAACGACATCTATTTTCTGGTTATCACGAGATGAGAAATTAGATGTAGTTATCAAGAGATAACACATGTTGTTGATAATGATATCTACAGTCTGCTTATCCCAAGAAAAGATATTAGATATTAGATTATCACAAGATGAGATATCAGATTTTGTTTCCATGAGATTACAAATGTCATTTTCTTGTGATATTAACATGTGTTACCTGATTATCCTGAGACAAGATTATAGATGTAGCTATTATGAGATAATAAATGTTGTTTTCTCTTGATAATAACACAACAAAGAAAATACTGTTTTGTTTTTTTCAATCCTATGAGGTCAAACACCATAAAAATCAATCAATTTATTATGGATTACTTTAATCGTGGTCTGACTCAGAATGACTCTTTCTGCATCTACAAGCAGCCGGCTACATAATGATAATTATTTAGAAATCCTATTTTCAAAGTTGTCCTGCTTGTTAGAAATACTATCTCTTGTTTTCTTCTTATCACAAAAAAATAAAATATGTTGTCTAATGATAATGACATCAGCTATCTTGTTACAAGAAAAAAAAAGGATTTCTCTTAATAACATAATAAAAGTCAACATCATGAAATAACAAAGTAAATTTTCTTGTGATAACGACATAATGAAGAACATACTTTTTCTACAATCCTTTGTCGAGTCAAACGTCAAACACCAGCAGTTCAATCAATCCATTATTGATTACCATGAATAAATAAAAAATAAAAATAAACAAATAAAAATTCAATTTTCAAAGTTATCCTGCTCATGAAAAATATTGTCTTTTTTTGGTCTTGTTATCATTAGAAAACAAAATTTCTTATTTCATGATAACGACAAATTTCGTCGTCACGTGAAAAACTTGTCTGAAAATGTTCTGAAAAAAAAATGCAAGGTAGGCTGTTCTCTGCCTTCGTATGTAAATATTTACGAATATCAATTGGAATTGTGTAAGGATGCACTTGGGTGTGTTGAGGAATAAGATTTAAATAGAACCAAATGAGTGTTGATAAATAACAAATGTGTCTTGATGATGTTTCATGTGTGATCTTCTATGTGTCATATATGTATATTATGTGTAAATGTATTTTGTGTTAATTGTATGTAATGTAGGTGTATTAAGTGTAGATGTACAGTATGTGTACATGTGTGTTCCTGAAACTGAACATGTACTTATTAGAGAGGAAACAGGACTATATTAGATAGTGGATGCTGTAATTAATTAGATTTAGAGCATGAGGGTGATACATTATAGTTCTTCTCACTCCCTTCTGGATATTTCTTGTATTTTTTTATAATAATAAAATATAATATTGTATCAAATTTGTTTACATAATTTTTTTTTATCATATTTCAATGTTTTTCTGTATTCTTTTAACCTATTTTTCTGTTTAAAGTATATATTTGAAATAAATTGTTTGACATTTTTAGTCTTGTGATATATAAAATTTAAGATGTTTTATATATTCTATTTTTTCATTGTTTTCTATAGAAAAATAGTACTAACTCACAAAAAGAACTATGTCAATAAAGTTTGTCAATAAAATTTTATAAAAAAATAACAAAGCTGTAACTATGTGCGTATTTTTACTCTTGAACCCTGAAAATGGACATGTTTGAACCACTTCATCAGGCTGAATCATTGCGATGCTTACAAAGGCGAAGGTGGGCGGAGCTAAGGAGTTTTCTCAGGTGTTTCTTCTCCTGACTCTGGTTTTTCAAGCTCAACAAGAGCAGGGAAAGGTTCGACCATGTGTCAGAACGTGGAAATGAAAGACTATATTCACTAAATAGAGGCAGATGGAAAAATGAACTGAAAGCTCATTCAGAAGAATGAAGCACGTTTAGAAATTTACACCAATAGAATTGCAAAGTTGGTTGTAATTTCAGACACTGTGGGTCTGGCTGAGCACCGTGTATATTCTGGATGACCTCTGCTGCTGTGCACACACAGACAACCACGTGCACTTGTATACATATACACAGGCAGGAGCTGCAAACAGACATGCTCTCACCCAGTCCCAACTTAATAGTGAGGCATCATGCAGTTTCAGCTGGAATATAACCGCTCCATTGTGTAACAATACAGACAGGAGCAGACATGCAGAAAGTGGTTAAAATCTTCACAAAAATTACTGCTTGCTTGAATTAAACAAAATATTTCATTTTTTTCTGATGTTCTTTTAATTGTGCAAGTTTTTAAGGAAATTTGATTTAGAAAAAATATTTTTTTTACTTGTGTTTTATAGAAACAGCATGCCAGGATGACATCAAATGTGTTCCAAGAACAATAAAAAAAATGAACAAACTCATAAGGATTTCAAATTAGCTCATTTTCCACATAATCCAAGATTTCATGTAGAAAAAAGTACATCCAGAAGTATGACCTTAAGGGGGACGGTTACATAAACCCATTTCAGCTAATAATAGCTATTTCTGTTGTTTTTAAGCATTTGATTTTTCTGATAAAAGGAAAGATGTGTGCGCTAAAGTGTGACACAAAACTGAAGAATTTATTTGTGTTAGTAGAACAACCTGTTTGACCGAGCATATGGCAAAGTGGTAATCTCCCTAAAGCGATTGAGCTTGAAAAAAATGTAGTAAGCCGGGCAGGAGAGCTATTGTTCAAATCCACGTTTTGCCGCAGCCAATTATCTGCTTAAATATTTGTCATTTTTTATTAAATGTTTGACACATATTTTGTTTTTTTTACTACGTCCCCACTTTATCTTTTTATTCTAAGAGTATCCTTTGATTTTATTTTTAAAATTTGAATTAAAACACTTTTAAAAATGGAGGGATACTAAAAATATATATGTATTTTCGCGCACATGTCAGACTGAGCCCTGAGGTGATGTTAAAGAAATGGAGCATATTTAATATTCACTCGTGTTATTTACAAGCAGAGCTGAGCTGTATGGCATTGCAGTTCAGGAGGTCTTCTTTTTCAAATGAATTGTTAATAATCTTACAGAAATTGATCTTAAACCTAACTTGACCTTTGACTTTAAGGAGTTTTGTTATCTATGAAAGAAAATAGTAACCTTTGTGGTTCTTAGCCGACCCCTATTAAATCCTAATGAGTTAATTTAAAGTGTGGGCTTAGCTTTCTGATAATCCTAAATCCAGTAGCTGCTAATACACACAAAAAATCGTATCTTTGCTGACTGAACCTTATTACTTACCGCCTCCCTTTCCCAGTACTCACATTCCTGTCATAAAAGCCAGGGGCAGATTGGATTGTACCATATTTATTGGGAACACGGTAAAACAATATATTTATTTCGCGATAAATATATATTGAATAACCTTTTAAATAATTTTAAACATTATGAGTCCTGATATAATTTTTATTAGTGTTGTTTTTGTGATTAAAAAGTGTGTTTCAAAGTCTATTCGCAACACGCCAGGAAAATGTCCCCCCTCTTTTTCCAGAATAATGGATTCGTCCTAACTGCCATGTTGGATGGAGCTGGTTTAGGGCTCTGTGACGGCTTGACTGCCCAGGAAAGTTTCTGCAGTGTACCGCCTTCGCTCGATTGCTCCAAATTTTGATCCTGTTTTTTGAAGAGCTACGGGACTTTAGCTCTACATTCCTAAACCAGCGACCATCTTTGGCGCCGTCGCCTTTCGGAGAAACGCAAGGACCAATCCCAAACCGGTGCGAGTGGGTCCGGAGGACGAAGGCCACCCATGACCGAGAGGAATTGTTTATGTGTCTTTTGGGGTCTCGTGTAACGAGTGAAGTCGGTGCATACTTAAACCAATTGATCTCCAACGATGAGTGGACCTCCACCGCCTCGGCGGCCCATGAACACGGGTTCGATTCTCCTGACTCACCAGGAAAACGAATGCCTCTTCAACTACCTTGGTAGAAAATGCACCGTGAGTATTTGGGGTTTTTAGGTTAATAAATGTATTGCTATATGATAGCTCGCCAAGAAAAACTAGCTAACATTGCTAACTTATAAAACGTTTCCTGTCCCGGGAGCGAGCGGTGTTCAACCGGGATGTGTTTGTGGCCTGCGGTTGAATTTCCTTCATGTTTATGCGCACACAGTCAGTTGAGACATTTGAGATTTACAGGCTAGTTTGTTTTGACAGCGTCCGCGACGATGGTTAGCGTTTTTACTTGCGGAGAGAAGTAGTTTAATTCCTAGTTTGACATATGCTAGCTTACATTTAAGTTAAAGCTAGCCTACATTTAAACTCGACACACCGAAAGAAGTCCTCTGGAATTAATGCTAACAGTAGCCTAGCATTGAGTCGTGTGTGTTTGTGACTTGACGGGGTGTTAAAGCAGTTAAATCCATCAGCGACATTTTTTTCCCTCTTCCTTTTGATATTATATAACGTGGCTCATGTTTTTCGGGAAATGTGTCCACCAAAAAGAATGTGCCAGCCAGACATGGGTTAGGAACAGAGCTGACTAGCTTAAAAAAAAAGTCGTTTTCCTCCAAGTAAAACGTGCTAGTCGCCAAATGTGACGACCTAAGCAGAAAGAGTTCAGGTGTGACTGCGGCAGAGGTCTGTAGTTCACTTCCCATGGCTTCAGAAAGTGACAGAATCTGCTTTATTGCGTAAGACGTTTAGCCTTCAGCTGATTTCTATCTCTTGCCTTTTGCTGGAAGTCCCGCATAATCCTGTGAAGTAAACCATTTGCAGATTTATTTATTTTATTTTTATGACTTTAATGCCTCATCTTTGACTTTAAATGTTTTATCACCCCTCCTCCTCTCCTCTTTTTCCCTTTTCCCCATGCCATCATTTTCTTAAGCTGGAGCTTTTGCATATCCTAGATGAGACAGGTTTTTATTTGTTGTGTTTTTTTTTTTACTTTGCATCAATTTCACATTAATCTTTTGTACAATATATATATTTTTAAATATGCATTAGCATTAAAATCTCACTCAGATCAATTTTGATCTATTTTCAAAGTGTTCTTGGTGAAATTTAAGTTATGATTTTGCAGATTTTAGCCAAAATTAAATAAAATAAAATGTTTTCTGCAACATAGCTTCTGCAGAGTGGCAATAGATTGCTAGAAATTCACCTCCAAGTTGTGGATGGGACTATAGAAGGGAAGTAAGCCTTCCCTCCCTTCCCATCATCCATCTGTTTACGCACTTCTCAGCAAGCTCGTAACCCCAAGCTAGCATTAGCGAATTAGCAAAAATGCTGAGCAATATTGGAGCTATCCAGTCGTACAGTTTTCAGCCAGAAGTCAGCTCGGACGTCGAAATTGAAGACTCATTTGGGTTAATATGGCCCAATCTGAATTCTTCCTTTCTCCCTTCCCCTTCATTTGGCCCTCCAAACGTAGGGTTATAAAAAAATAGTCTCTCATATTCTGGACGTCATTTTTGTTCGATGATGTCGCCAATAATTGCCAGTTCGCTAGCATTAGAGCGAAGCTTCCAGGACTTGAATTTACATAACAGCAGTTTTATAACTTTAAAAAGGTTGTGCTTCAACAAAAAGTTATTACTTGCATTTAAATGAATAAGCACTTCTCAGCACGACACGGTTTACCCTCACGGAGAAGGACTTTGTATCCATCCGCTTGGTGGTCGTATTTAGAAAAATAAATATCCTGGACACGCTTAAACTCTCCCTTCAAATGGAGGGGAAGGGAAGAATTCAGATTGGACCTGTCTGCATCAGAATGGAGGTATGCTATAGTAGCTTCTAAGTCACACCTATAAACTTTTTCCATCTATATTTTGGCATCAGATTCACATCGATGTGAATAAAGAAATAGTAAAATGTAGTACTGATTAGTCAACCAATCGACAACTAATTTCATACACAAGTGAGCTTGTTCAATTGGAGTGGGTCTTTAAAAACAAACTTAAATTGATTCTTTTCCCTAAAAAAAACACTTTTTTTTCCCCTCCTGAGTTAAATATCTCCTCATTTGCTTGCGTTAGCCTTTAGCTAACATTTAAATACATGGTTGTCGTCTTAAGCTAAATTAAACGTTTTAAACTGAAATTCAATTGTTGTGCACTTTGTAGTCACATTGAAAATATAACTTGTAGGTTTCTCTTCTGTGCTTCTTATTGTGTCGTGCGTTGCGGTCAGCGTCTTTACTTTGGTGCAATAAACCCCTCTGCAGATCTGCTCTGAGGTCAGGTGCTGATGCTGGCAGCCGTGCTGCTGGAAGTTGTTAGACAGATTAAAAGTACACCCCCCCTCAACAAGACGCACTGCCGCTTTGAGAAGGGAATTTTAGTGTCCATTTACAATAACTTCCGAGCAGTTTCAACAAACCGGACAGATGTCACCCAAGTTTTATCAGCCAGAAAGTATGTCACACCCTCGCTTGTTATTGATTTCCTTCTCAGATAAGTCTTGTCTTTAGAAACCGGTTTCATATTGATAACAAGCTTAGTTGCTGCGTTTTTCTTTTCTTTTATGATTCTGCAGGGTCATTTTATGTGGTTTTTATTGCTGATTTGCCGTAATTTTAATGTGCTACTTCCCTGTAGTCGCATAACCCAACCAATCCGCCATATTTGAAGCCTCTGAGGTGCTGCTACAGACAGAGGTTTGCTTTGGAAAGGCCACATTTCCTGTTTTCAGGATTCACGCGGTCTAACCTGTACCAGAGCACACGCCGCCCGGCTTCCTCCTCCATCTGAGGCGTGTCCTGCAGCTCTGCAACCTGTTCAAAAACTCCTATGACGGTATTCTTCTGGCATCCTGTCAGCGGGATCTGACGTCATGTGACACAGACGTGGATGCAGGAGCATTCCTCGCCTTTTGTACACATCGTAGACAGAAAAATATGCGATAAGGAGACAATAGGTGTGCATTTCCCTCATCGGGCTTTACCAATACAGATTGAATAAAGAGTCTAAACGCATTAGAATTAAATATGGAAGTTTAAGTGGTTGATCGTGAATCAATATTTAATTTTGGATGGTCTCATTGACACGTGAGGCAGCCACAGATGCCACAGACTGGTTTCGTTCATTGGTATTCCTCGTGCTGCCTTGAGCGTCAGCAGCTCTGTCTTTCTTGGTGAAGGATGGAATGTGTCCAGTACACACAGCAAGTCTTCATCAGTGTGTGTGTGTGTGCGCACACTGCCTGATCAGCAGTCCTGTCCTACAGGAAGTCCTGTGGTCGACCTCCTCTGGTGATTTGTGCTAGACTAAAGGGACGTGACTCTCCTTTTCCTTCACTTGCTGATAGTTTCTCCGTTTAGTCTTCATTTTTAGTTGTTGAGATGACTTACTGAATTCTTGTCTTCTATTAGAGCTCTTATTTAGGCTTTTTGTCACATTTTCTTGTCTGTTTTCATTTCTGTCCGCTTGTTTCAATCCTTTTTTATTATATATTGCATAGAAGGAAAGAAAAATGATTTTTGTGTGTTTTTAGCACGTTTTTCTGATTATGGCGGAGAAATATTTAGAAAATTTAGCTTAAAATTGAAAAAGAGCTTATATGTGACATCAAAAATACAGTGGGAGTGGCCACAAGCTCCCAGCTCTGCTCCGCTTGTAGGCGCCTACATCCATACATTTCAGTTTTCCTCATCTGAGCTGATTTTTGGCAGAAAAACAGCCAAAATTGCTCCCTACTTTTTGCACGGATGATGTTAGGTTGGAATTTGGGGGCTGTAAGTTTGCTGGAGAGCATGTGAACAAAAAGCTCTCAGTAACAGAGAGGGGAAGCTCACACCCACATCCTGCTGAAACTATGTCCTAGAAAAGGCTTTTCTGATTTTGGATAAAATCATAATAATCATAACTAAAAACCCTCTGAGAATATTTTTAAACTGGATCAAAAGATGATCAGAGTTGGACCTTAAAGCCTTTAAAATAACAGCTTTTCTGAAGTGTTCAAGTTAAATACGCTTTCTTCAATTTCTTCAATCTGTTATAAATCTGTTCAAGTCTTTAGTAAATTGATATCATTTCATCTTGCGTCGTTTATTTTGGTCTGGATCTGTTGCTAAGCCTCCATAGATCCATCTTTGACCCATTCTGATGTTTTAAACTCTTGGCTGGTTTGAGGAAAACTTTTATCATTTTACTTGATGAAAAAATAGAAAATTCATTTTTATTTTTATTTATTATGTTAGTTCTTAAAAATGTATTTTTTGTTTATTTTGTATTTTTAGCCTTTTTTTTCTCTCATCACATGAAGAAAAAAAGCAATTTTCAGTTGGCATTCTGGTGCCTTTAAACTTTATTTAAATTTCTAAACACAATCAGTTCCAGAATGTCAGCAGGAAAGGCATGAATGTATGGCGCTTCATGTGATTGGACAGAGGTTAAACCTGTTGCTTGTTGTGGTTAAGTTCCTCCTGCAGATCAGACAATACTGTTTTGAATAAACAATTCAATAAGAATCCACAGAATTTTATGATTTTTTTTCCCCATCTTGATAGTTCATGTCATGCTGTTTTTGCTCGACACGTTTCTCAAGTTTAGAATTTGGAGGCTGGTCGACAAACCAGTTTTCCTTTTTAAAAGTTGAACTCGACAGAAATGTGGCGAGGCTTTGTTTTTGCTTCAGTTTTTTTCTTTGTCGTGTTCTTGTTCCCTTCAAATTTTTTAGTGGATTTTAGAAAAATGATTCCAAAAATCAAAAAGCATTCGTGTCGTTTCAAGAATTCGACAGCAAAAACCTACTGAAAATAGATTATTTTGCTACATTTATCAACTTTTATTTTTTTTTTCCTCTACTAAAATAATGACACCAATCCCACTCTGCTTTGTTTACCTACCTTTATGTCTGAGTAAAACCATAAAAAGCCAAAACTTAATGATTTCAAATAAGAATATGTCACAGTAACTTTCACATTAAGGTTTAGATAAGTTAACATTTTATGACATAACCTGGTGACTAAAAGTTAAGTTGGAGTGTGAGCGGTGTTTGCACTGGGTCAGTGAACGCAGCATCAGGCCTTTTGCCGTTGGAAACACCAAACTGAATGCTAGAACAGTTACGTGAGAGAGAGACTGTTAGTTTATGACATTTTCTCATCCTATCTGGAGAAATCGGAGCTTCGGCAGTAGAGCTTCAAAGCTGTGACGTAAAAATGCAGAATATTTTTATAATCATTAAATGCACCCAGGCCTGAAGTCAACAGTTAGTTTCTGGTGTTCTATTTTACCAAACCAAAACATTTTTCGTCAAACAAAAGAAACTTTGAATAACGAAATACTCAGAAATTCTAATTTAAGTTTTATTTTCTTAATAATCAGAAATATCCCACAATAACACGTTACAACACTATTTTCACTGGAGTGCTTGTTTAATCCTCACAGTAGTGCAGCAGCTTGTTTTCTTCCCGTCTTTGCTCACCTCAACATGCAATTTACACTTAACTACAAAGGGTCCCTGCTGTGCACGTGTACTGTAAATTCTGTCGAACGAGGTTGTAATTCCTGGAACCGGGTCCGGTTGAAAGGGCCCACGAGGCTTTTCCCTTGATGCTCCTGCTTTCATGTGCGACTCCGCAGCAGTGGAGCTGGACTTCCTGACGAGAAGGAACTCCTGCAGCAGCGTGGTGAAACGGCGGGAGTCTAATCTGGCTTTATGATCTCAACTCAGTGTGCCACAGCTATCCTCTGTATGTGGAAATGCTGCTACTCAAGCTTTTTGGAACTGACACGTGTGTGCTTGTGTTCATACGGTTTAATAGTGCAATTAAGTTAGGATTTATGAGTAAATGTAGACATTTTCATCTCATTTCATTGATCACTTTTTTTAAGACTGCTAAGGTAAAGTTTACTATAAAATGCATTATTTTAAATCACAAATCTAACAGAATTATACGTTTATGAATTTAAATTAAATATTTTAATATTTTAGCTGTGACACTCAACAGAGTGGGGAAAAATCAGTTTTGGAAATGCTACTTTAAGGATCAAAAATGAGCATGCAGTGAGTACAAATGCAGTATTTTTTTATTTACAAATGAAACAATCTAAATTCTAACAATTCGTAACTGTTAAATGCATACTCTAAGTATTTGAAGTGAGTTAAAAAATAATATAAACATGCAGACATGTACAACTTTATTTATTTTTTGCTCTATTTGAACAATTGTTTTCTGTTTTGAACAAACATTTCCACAGAAAAAAATCTACTCTCAAAAGTAAAACTGAAACTTTTCCTAAGCTTTTATTTTGTTGAGACTCCAACTCCAATTATTTAATCTTAAAACAAAAAAATGCAATATTCAGCAGCTCAGAAACATGGAAGTGCAATAATGTTATTATTGTTTACTTTTTTCTATGTGCAATAGATGTATATATACTTATTGTTGTCTCTTAAATTTTCTTCTTTATTCTATACATTTTTTGTTTATTGTGTCGTCTGGAAAGATTTTTCTTTTAGTCTCAAGCTACTTGTGTAACAATGACAATAAAATGACTCTGATTGTAATCTACCACATTTTGGTACATCATTATTGGCATAAAAACCTGTAACTACAATGAAAAAAATACTAAACAAATTTCCTAAAGAAATGCCTGAACCTTGAAGATGCCTCATGCAGTCAGTGCAGTTTAGGAAGTCAGACGCTTTTGCTCCCTGGTAATCCTTTAAGTCCAAAATCCTAAAATGTTTTAATCCTTTAAGTTTAGTTATATAAAATGATTGGTAGGCTGGCTTTGAGACATTGATGGTGTTTATTGAAAAGTGTTGTATCTAATGAAGATGGTGGGCGATAATTTTTACTTAAATGTCCTTTTTAGTATTGCTGCAAAGTCAACTGACTGCATTGCAGTTACAGATTTGTACCACAAGAGGGTGCTGTAGGGTCAGGAAAAATGTTTTTTCTCAATTTGTATCCTGTTTATTTTCTGCTAATGGTGTGCTTTTTAAATCTAAATTTAAATTTAAATTTTTTTTCTTTCATACAACTAACATAAAAGTCTCTACAAACATTTTCAGTTTTTAACGGATAGTTATTCTGTTTCTCTGCAGACGCTGTCTTCAGCTGTGGTCCAGGTGTACACCGGTGACAGGAATGGCAGCTGGCACAAGAGATGCTGCGGGGTGGCCTGTCTGGTCAAAGACAACCCCCAGCGTTCGTACTTCATCAGAGTCTTTGACATCAAGGTAGCTTCAAGTGAACATCTTCTTTGACTCATGCATGAGCACTTTTTGTAGTAAATATTCATATTTTGAAATTATTTAAAATTTTAGATCCTGATGAAATGTTTTGCACGAGATTGCTTTTATTGATAAAAACTTTTGTTCTCGATGACAGGACGGCAGAATGATGTTTGAACAGGAATTGTACCAAGACTTCAAGATGCAGAACCACAGGAATTATTTTGCTTCATTTGCTGGAGATGTAAGTTCTCCATTAAAAAAAAAAAAAAAAAAAAAAAAAAAGGTTTCTAAATGCACACTTCTGTTGACCATTGCTTATTTTGATAAAACTTCAGTTTTACTTATTTCGATAAAACTTAAAAGAAATTAAATAATTTGTGAGTTTTAGACACAAAAATTAGTTGATTTTAGCTTTCAAATGTCCTAAAATAAACCAAGAAAATGTATTCTATTTATATTTTTACCTTTTTATTGAAGTTTCAAGTACACAGACTGTATTTTAAATACCATAATAATTTAGAAATATTACAAGCTTGAGGACGGTGTTGATCGGAAACAGTGAACGGTTCTATTATGTGTTCTCTGACAGACGTGTCAAGTGGGCTTAAACTTTGCCAGCGAGGAGGAAGCAAAGCGTTTCCGAAGCACCGTGTCGGACCTGATGGGAAGAAGACAAAGGAGAACCGGTACTTTCCCTTTCCATCACCTTTGACCTCTGAGCCTTCCAGCTAAAATGCCAAAAAATGACAAGATTTACATAATTTTTTTTTATATTGAGTGGAGAAAAACATTCCCATTTCAAAATAAAAGCACTCGATTGGAAATTGAATACTGTAAATCCAGCTTTTTTATTTACTTATGTTATATTAGCAGTACAAGACAAATTAAAAGTGTAAACTTGTCATTTTTTTTTTATTAGTACAGAACTGAGCAAAAAAAATACAACACTGATGTGGTCTTTTTTTAAAAGGGCATGAGATCCTCATTACAACTATAATGCAGAAATACAGTTGGACCTATGATGAACAGAACTAACAGAATCTGTCAGTAACTGACAAATCCCAGTACTTTTTTGACCCACTGTGTATTTTCTTTGCTCAGGTCTGTGTTGTGCTGCCGTTCGGTTCTTGTTTCTCATCTCCTGCGGCCTCTTCCCTTTCTTTTTTTTTTTTCTTTCCAAACTGATGATCACCGAAGCCGTTCTCCCATCTACCACTGCTTCAGTTCTTACTCAGATGTTTGGGTTACACTGAGGTGAAACACACAAGTTGTGTGTGTAGCTTTTTATTTCACACATAAAAAAAATCATTTCTTCGGCACCATCATTTGCTTGGAGCCTGAATATCAGTTTCTTCTTTGGAACAAACGCTCATCCTTCCTTTCTTTAGAGTTCAGCTGACTGTTATAGCATCACGGTTTAACCCTTTTTATACTTTCAATATTTCACCTTCCAGACCGATCGTCCTCCGTCGCCATTTCTTCTCCCTGTAACACTTTAACCTCATTTCTGTTTACCTTTCAAATACCAGACAAACAAGCCCATTAGGACCTTAAGTCATACACGTTTACGTCCAGCTCTGAGTTTCCTTTAATTACCACACTGTGCTTTTTCTCAGCACCACTTCTCTAACTTTTCATATTTTATTCATTAAGGGCAATCAGTGGAGGTTTCCTCCTAAATCCACTAATGGAGCTTTTATTCTGAAATCCTTCGATCCGTGCTTTTCTTGCACAATCCCGCCGACTCCTGCGTCAAAAGCTCCAACGATCCTCCTTCTCTCTAAACGCTAACACGATTAACACAACCTCCTGCTCGGAGACGGATTGTAATGATATAATTTATGTGTTTTCACAGAAAAGAGACGTGGCCCTGCAGATGGTATGTTTTTGTTTAGTTTTTTTTTCTTTTGAAAAGCCAGCTTACTGTGACAAAGGACTGCACTTTAATGCTCAATGAATATTTCAAGGTTGAACAATGCTATAACTTGGTAGAAACATGAAATTAATTGATGGTCGATTTAATAACAAATAGGATATAAGGTGATTCCACACCTTTTGCTGTCAGAATTTCTTAAACATTGAGTCTGGGAGTAAACATGCAGAGAAAAAAAAGTTTGGTTTACAGTTTGAAGCCTCCAGTCAGACATCTTTAAATTAAATTTGGTCATGTGACTCCTGAGGCTCAAACAACCGATGTTGTTCAACTGCTGATCAAAGACTCCAAAAAATGTAAGAATTTTTTATAATCTCGTGCAGATATTGATTTATGTGAACTCTGAGATGCTATTTTTGGGAAAAACTTACTTCCATCTCGATCTCTTCATCCTTGGTGAATAACTCTGTTGCTGTCTTTACTCCGCTTGGTAAGATGAGCCATCAACACATCAGCTGAGGTTCCACTTACTTTAGCATAATTTGTGAAGTTGGAGCACGATGATGGAAATAGCATGGAGCTTATAACACTGCCCTGTGGTATTCCACTGCTCTACTTATAGCTGAAAAACCAAAGCAACTGTTGGGTAATTATCACTCAGTTTGAGCTTTTCTTACTGGTTTCCTATTTGATCAAATATTTTTTAAAAGATTGAGTTCAAGTGACCTTAAAACAAAGACAAAAATGGGATCAGGTACTGACAAAGAAATTTACTCTAAAGCTTTTGAATATCTACAGATGAGAAGACAGACTTCTTCTTAGGGTATATTTCTCTATTCAAAGCTGAAGGAAAAACTGTACAGTACTGTGCATTAAAAATATCTCTTGAAAAGAGCTCCGCCTTTTAGAGTGACCTGGTGTTGCTCAGCTTTGATTCCCTAACTCAGGATTTTTAATGTGCACATTTTTGTGTTTGTGTCGGTTGTTGCAGTTTTGTCAACCATAAGACTCTAAACTTTAGAATCTCACAGAGATGCTCACAAGTCCTTTCTTTCCAAGTCCAACTCAAATTCATGTCAATTCTCAAATTTGATTTGAAGTTTTCAACTGTAACTAAAATACAAGTCCTGCGTTGAAGAATCTGCAGGGGTTTTTTTTTTTTTTATTATACCACTTAGAACCACCCTGTGTCACATGAGACTGTCAAGTCTGATCAAGTCTTTGACGTTCAGTTTAAATTTCTGAGCTCCAGTGTTATGTCAAGTCTGAATTTCTTGAGGTCAAGTCTAGCACTGAGATCAAATCCTTTGTCAAGTCTTACGTACTTGAGGTCAAGTCTAGTTCTTGAGGTTCTTGTAGAGTCTGAAGTCTTTGGGTTTGAGTGTTGTCAAGTCTTAAATACTTCAAGTCAAGCCTGAAGCTTCTGTGGTGAAAGCGTCATGTCGAGTCTTGAGTAGTTGAGGCCGAGTCTCTTGTCAAGTTTAAAGTTCTTGAGGGTTGAACCTTGTCAAGTCACAAGACAAGTCTCAGGTCAAGTGCTTGAAGTCAAGTCACTTGTCAAATCTGATGTTCCAGGCTGTGTAACCCAACTGCTTCTCAAGTCCCCATCACCACCATGTCATTTCCAAGTGAAGTCATGTTGGCTTCTTTTCTCCAATGCTCCCTTTCTAGAACACATCTGGAAATGAGAAGTTGCTGCAGATCATTCCTGTGATCACATGACAAACGTTCCAGCTTCTATCTTGACTCGTCATCAGAGTTTCAGTTTGTAAAAGACGGCGTCTCCATGCTTCCTTTTATCTCTTAATCCTTTGTCATTTGCTCCGCCTTTTTCACCTGCTGCCCTTTCCAGTTCCTCCTGCCCTCATTTGCCCTCTGCTCTTCGTTTCGCCGTCCCAGGATCGAATTGAATTTCTCGCTCTTTGTTTCACCCCCACTGATTCATCATTTTTCCTCCCAGATTAGTGTGGGATTACACCAGGGATGGATTTTGATGGTTACATAAAGGCCAGCGCTAAATCCCAACTGATTTTCTGGGATTAGATGTATTTTGTGTGCGTTTTGTTGGGGGTTGTGGGTGGAGAAATGATCATTGCTCGCCAACCGCGGTATTTCAAGCCGAACCAGAAAGGTGGATGGACGCCCTTTGTCCTCTCTGGATCAGAGCTGGTTCTTGTGCTGAAGCTGGATGTCAAAGGAGGGACGTTTTAAAGTTTTTCAGCGGATCATTTTGGCGTTTTAAAGAAGAAATTTCCATCGGGATTAAGTGGATTTAGTTTTGCTTTAAATGCATTTCTATTGAATTCGCCTCCATCATGCCGAAGCGTCATCTACGATGATGTTCTGCACCACCTTTCTTTCCACCCCCTCCGAGGAGCTCAATTGCGATGGCGGAGGAGCGCCAGCCGCCGCCGTAGGAGGTGGAGGTCTGGGCCCGTGCTGTCTGTCCTCCCTGCACTGCCTGGTCCTCCCCCAGGACGAACTGTACCCGCCCCTCTCTAACCCGCCGCGCCGCCCGCCTCTCCCTCTGCACGGAGGAGCGAGCTTGCAGCTTCGTGGGTAAAATGCTGCTAGACGTCAACCTGAGCCCCTGCAGGTCGGGAGGGGGCGGGTGCATTTGGGACAGGGTGAGACGGCGACGCAGCCGCTCAGCGTCACCTAGCCAAAACTCCCAAAGTCCCCGTAGAGAGAATTCAAGAGGTATGAGAGAGAAAAAAAACAAGTTGGTTATTATGAAACATGCAAGGAAAAACATGATCGACCTATAAAAGGAGAAAAACAAAAGAATCTGAGCTGATTTGACTGTTTACATCGACTTAATTAGCTGTTCTTCTATCAGTGTAAACTCCCAGTTTGCCTTGATGTTGTTTTTTTTTTTTACTGACTCATCACTCTGTGTATCCAAGTTACATAAGAAGATCCACTCCTCTACACTGTTGTGTAACTAGAAAATAGTTGTTCTGTGCCACATTAAAACGTTCAAAACATCGTGGATGAAGTTTCACCTGCAAGTATAAACAAATTCACGTGCAAAATTAAATGATGAAATCGAAACATCAGCGGCCAGAAATGGTCGTCACCTTCCACTTTTTTTTCCATCTCTTATAAATCCGACTCTCATCTTTCCATCTGCTTCGGTCGTCCTGCAGGACCCGCGTTGCCCATGGCGACCGTCGACATCAAAAACCCAGAGATCGACAGGGAACATCGCAACTCCAACTTCAAACAGATCAACATCGTCAACGCCTCTTTTCCCAGGAGGGAGAAGAAGACCAAAGGAGGGGGGAAGAAGAAAAAACTGACCAAAGCAGACATCGGCACGCCCAGCAACTTCCAGTGAGTGTCAGGCAGCCTGGAGAAGGCTTTATACGTCAGTTTTTAATAAAACCTTTAACAGTTGATGTTAAGAAAGTAGTTGAAACTTTAAGAAATAATTGGATTTTAAAAAGCCTTGATATTAAAATAAACTCTGTGAATTATGGTGTTATGGTCATATACTGATAATTTTATTGATATGTTTAATAGTTCCATTGGATTTATTCACAATATTAATAGAAAAAAGCAAAATGTTATTCTTTGGAACAGTTTTGACCATAAACCTGAATTATTTTGTTAGAATTGAAGCTGGAGCTTCTCTGCCTTCAAAGAGTTTAAAAATAAATCAGTGAAATGTTTTTTTTAAAAAGGAAATAAAGGAAGTAATCTTTGTTTTAAATGACAAGTTACAAAAAAGTTATTGTTGGGTTATTTTATATAAAGTGTAGTTGTCTGATGTTCAGATCCTATCAGATTAATGTTATACACCAGCTGTCCACTAGGGGTCAGTTGTTTTCTCACTTCCTGATTAGTATCTGGCGTCAGGTATAGGAAATAGTTTTTCTGAAGTGTTTTCTGACTTCTGTGTGACATCTTTTCTCTCTTTTAGACATCTGGGTCATGTGGGATGGGATCCAAACACAGGCTTTGATGTAAGCAGCCTTCATCTTGATCCCCGGGTCTCTGCACCAATCAGAATGTCGCGTCTGAAAAGAGCTTATTTGACAGTCTCGTCACAATGCTGCTTTTTTTTAATGTTTTTTTTCCCCATAATCTGAACTTTAAAATTTTTACTCTAAGCTTTCTAGTGACGCTACGGAGAGCGTTTTCATTAAAAACGCCTCCACATAACCTCATTCCAAAGGCAGCATAATCAGTAATGATGGATTTAAGATCCTGCAGGTCAAAGAGCGTCGTCAGTCTATGAATGAAAAAAAAAAAAAAATAAATACAGTTCTGATTTTTTTTTTTTTCTTGTCTAGATCTTAAATTTCATCTGTTAGAAAGCAAAACATTTTGAGAACAAGGAAGAAATCCACACTTAGACCACTAGGTGGCAGCATATACAACTGTTATAGTATGGAGCATCTGTTTGGGGTCCATTTAAAAAGTGAAGCAAAAGAACACAATTGATACTATTTTTTTTTTTTCTCAAATGAAAGGGGGGAAAAATGAACTAGTTTATTATAAACATGTTCAGATCAAATGAAAATATTTGGCACTTTTCTCTTCCAGTTGAACAACCTGGACCCTGAGCTGAAGAACTTGTTTGACATGTGCGGCATCTCTGAGACCGACCTGAAGGACAAGGAGACCTCCAAGCAGATTTATGACATCATTGAGAAGAGCGGCGGCGTGGAAGCCGTGAAAAACGAGCTACGGAGACAAGGTAAGGAAAGCAGAGGCGACGCTCCCTGATAAACTGAAAGAAGACAGAGGAATCTCTCCGTGTTTGATGGGTTTGTCATTTGAAGTCAGTCTAACATGGCGGTGGTTTTATCCTCAGGTCCACCCCGGTTGAGTGGTAGGTTCCTGTGCATGACCTGCTGCCAATGCTTTACTCTCCGCATGCAGGACTCTGACCAATCTCAGCCTGTAGAAAGCCTTTGGCAGCCCTCAGTGTGTTGTAACCTTTGCTGTTTTGCACATCTGAACTGGACGTTCTGCCGTTTTCTGGAATAACCACCTGGAATACATTATTTTTGTGCCGTGTTGCGACTTTAAACTCTGCTTTTGCTGTGTATCTTTACTCATCTTTTAATTTTTTAAACCTTTTGAAAGCACCAAACTAGATTTCAAAGCATGATTTTTGTTTAATTTTTGATATAGTTTAGCAGCAAAACAAGCTTGTTGAGGTTTCTGAAAGTTCCCACATATGAACTACAGGAGGGAGGGCTCCCCCTTGTGGCTTGATCTTGTAATGCATGGCACAAGCAAAGTTTAAAGAATTACCTTTGAAGAAATGTATTGTTCATTCTGAACAATTGACACCCGAACCCCCGACCCCTAAAAAAATTTTTTTTAAGTTAAATTTCAAGGAATTTTTTACTTAAAATCTGCATTTTTACATATATTTGGTTTCATTTCGGTTTCAAATTCTTTTTTCTCCAGCTCCTCCCCCACCTCCCTCCAGAGGCGGCCCCCCTCCTCCACCTCCCCATCACATTAGCTCAGGCCCTCCGCCTCCTCCCCCTCCCCCCTCCCGTGGGGGTCGAGGCGCCCCACCGCCACCTCCCCCCTCCAGGGCTCCGGTTTCCGCGCCGCCCCCTCCCCCTCCGTCCAGAGGAGGGGGGATGCCGGCCCCACCTCCACCACCGCCCAGCCGGGGCTTCCACCCGCCTCCCCCTCCGCCGGCTCACGCCTCCATGCCCGCTGCCCCGCCGCCACCCCCTCCGCCTCCCCCCTCGTCCTCCACGCCGCCCAGCAGCGGAGGCGGCGGGCCCCCGCCGCCACCCCCTCCTCCACCTCCGGGACCCCCGCCGGTCGCCCCCCACTGCCCACTACGGAGGCTAACGGGGGAGATAAGTCGGCACTGCTCAGCCAGATCAGGGAGGGGGCGCAGCTGAAGAAGGTGGACCAGAAAGAGAGGCCGGTGTCCAGCACCGGCAGAGACGCACTGCTGGACCAAATCCGACAAGGGATCCAACTGAAAACTGTGAGTGTTCCGGCGCCTCAGAAGTCCGAGTCCTCTCGCTACTCTAACTGCATTATCACTTTTACAGAGGGACGAAAACACCGACTCTGCACCTGCCCCCTCCACCCCTTCAGCAGGCATCGTTGGAGCTCTGATGGAAGTCATTCAGAGGAGGAAGGCCATTCATTCCTCAGGTAATGACACTTCTTTATCGCCTCAAATGTCCAAAAATACATTTTTTTTCTCTCACAGTTTAGAAACAAAATAGCTGTAACTGATGTGTCTAAAGAACCACTTTGATCAAAATTGTGTTTGGGGCAATATTTCTTAAGGACACATATTAAAGGACCCATATCATTAAAATTCAACTTTTTGAGGTTTCAAATGCATTTTACTGTTCATTCCTCACTATAAAGAACCCCAACGCGGTATTTTGATCTGTTCATTCATTTAGAAGTAATCCTCTAAAAACCTGAGCTATCTGCAGCAGCCCCTCCCATAGCCACAAAAACGAGCGGTTGGAGTCATGCTGACGTCAGCAACTCATTAAAATGTGGTCGGATGAATTCATGCTCAATACAACTTTTAACGAGATCCACATTGATTCTACCAACAATCTACATGTCAGAAACTTATTACCGTGTGTACCTGTAGCCATAGCATCCCCAGAAACCGTCATGCAGGTACCAAAAAGCCGTAAAAAGGATTGAACCTGCCCTTCATACAGACGCTCAAAATACATCAGAAAAATGAAAAGTTTGAAGAGAAAAATCCTGGACCCGCCCCCATAGCTGCTAGTCGATGACTAAGAGATCTTTAGTCACGTGGTTTTGTTTACAAGTTTTGGTCGTGCTGAGGAGGCTCATTGGCGGTCCATGGGCCTGGCTCAAGGATGTAATGGGGGACCGACATGGAGCGGAAGGCGGAGCCTAAGAGATCGAGTCGTTTTACTTCCGGATATTAAAACAGTCCACAAAAATGACTAATATTTCATAAATTATTAGTTTTTAGTGTTACAAATGTAATAAATGATTACATATATGGATGTAGTTTACTCTGAAGAAACTGCTCTAGAGAACGACACTTTTATATAATCATAATTAAACGACAACTTGAAACGCTTTTACATTAAATCAAAAGATGATAGTGGAACTTTAGAGAAGCAGTAACAAAAGCTAACGTCAACTTTGATATTTTCCACAGATGAAGACGATGACGACGACGACGATGAGGACTCTGAGGAAGACGATGAATGGGACGACTAGCAATTTCTTTTTTCCCTCCCCAAACCCCGGAATTCTAGTGACACTAAAATCTGTTTTTGTCTGTTTTAAAGTGAAACGATTGATCTCAAGTTTCTAAATTTAAATGTCCTCACAGTTGCTGTACATTTTTGTTGCCTTTATTCTTTTTTTTTATTATTATTATTCTGTGCAATACCTCATTAATCTGTAAATGGCATTTTCACTTACGGTTGATTCATCATCTGTCAACTTGCACCTCTGATTGCATCTTTCTTTACAACTGTCATTTCTGTTTTTTCTTTTTCTTAGTGCAACACTATGTCGTTCCCTGTTCTTCACTTTGTTGATCAAACATTCTTTTATATCTGCTGCTTGTCATCCTCCATCAGCTCTGTCACATATCCTCAAAACAAATGTGCAATTTTTGACAAAAATCTCTTTAAAATGTCTTTTTTTTTTTTTTTTTTCCCCTGTATATTTTGGTCAGTAACTAAGGAGGGCTTGCAAGATAGTTAGACCAGTTTTGACAAACTATTGTATCATTAAGAGGGAAAAAAATACTATTTTCATACCCTACTGCTCCGTAGTTTATTTTTTACACATTCAGAAACTCCTAGTTTAGTGTTCATATTTTCTTAAAAAGAAAAAAAACGCTCTTTTGTTTTGGAAAATTAGCTCCATGTTGCTGTGGACTGTAAATTTGTTCCAGAGTTGTTGTCTTGTTATATTTTTGCACCGATTGTTCGACAAGAAAATTTCTTCCGAATTCATTATGGAATTAAAAAAAAAGAATGTTTAATGATATGGAGAGAAACATGAACTATGAATAACAAACACTACGTACAGTAAAGTAAGCAGCCCAGAGGGTGTTTGGCTCGCTAATAACCGTTTTTGTTCCGCTCATCGTCACACTACAGATTATGTTGAGTTTGTGCTTTTTCTTTTGTCTGTCTTTTTTTTTTTTTTTTTGAAGTATTAATAAATGCCTGTTTGTTGTAACCAGCTCATTTATCATGTAAAGCTTAAGGAATAAAGACATTTTAGTTTTACACACTTGATGCTTCTAATGGGTCCATAACATGATCCAGATCAAGTCAAAGGATGGCAGCTTTTTCTTCTGTGACTGCATGTAGTTACTAACTTAAAAGATTCCTTGAGTTAAGCATTGGTTATAAGTTGCTTTAAAAAATGATTAATTTTGCTTCAAAACTCTTTAAAAAAAAAAAAAAAAGTGGCTTGTATCAATATTTAGACAATGAATGAATGAATGAAATGGTTTATCTCAAGCAATCAAATTATAATGCAAGAAGTAACATCACATAATCAATCACAAGTAGATCACTTGAAAGGGAGTGTAAGGAACGACTCGACCATACCATTTTCTCTATCTGAATTATCAATATCCAGTTCAGGACTTAATATCAAATAATAAAGTTTCAGGTTATAAAAGATCATTAATATCGTTGATGTAATAGAATTAAAAAAAAACATCCATAGACATATCATTTATATTAATATGAATCATCAGCAATAATCTAAACATACTTTAAAAATGCTTTTATAGTTTTATAAATTCTAAATAACTTTAGTTTTCTACACCTCTCCAGATTCTGAGAGACCATTTAACAAATTCTCCTGCACCAGCTCCTCTATCCCTGTAACTTTAATGGCAAGTAAGTTGCAGAACAAAACGGCAAAAAGTAACTGCTAGTTTTCCTTTAAAGGGTAACCCAACAGGGCAGTTGGAGGCTGACACCATTCTCAGCCCAGATTTGAAAAACGCCCAAAAAGAAAGGGGTGGTGCCAGACTTAGTGGTGGAGGTGTGGTTTGGATCTATGATCATATGCTGGGTCTTCAATATGGCGAGTGGTTTGTCATTATGTTCAATGAAAAAAACATGGAGAGAGAAAGTGGCTCAAGACCGTTGATATACAGTATATTACACTTGCAAGCTCAGTTCAGTTCTGGCACAATAAAGGCAAAATCTGTTAATTTGATATATACTACAAAATTGCATACCACAACATCAATCATTTTCTAAGCTTCAATTCGAGCCATGTTTTGTGAAAAACTGTTAAAAAAAATAAGGGAGCTAAGACGACTTTTGTAGCTAATGCCTTCAAGTCTCATTGGAACAGCTACATTCTGTTGCAAACAACCAGCCATAACAGATTCAGAGATAGGCAGGGCTTTTATACTGGAGCTCAGAGCATTGTGATGTCACACTTCTGAGACTTACACCAGTTGACCTATCAGATAATTCAACTGAAATATCTTGTTTCAACCTGTAGAGGGCAGCACACATGATTGGTTTTTGAGCATATTTTCATGAATTGGACATGTTTATTTTAATTTGTAAAAATCTGGCAACAATTTATGGACATCAACAGCCAAAAAAAGTTGATTGGTTTGGTTACCCTTTAAACATTACATTTAGGCCCTCATTTACAGATTATAAAGTAATTTTTGTTGAACTTTCTAAACAAACTGATTGCAAGAGTGGTTGCCACAGGAATATTGACACGGACCTATCACTGCATACTAACGTCATCTGGTTCCAACATGGTGATGTCGTGAAAAAATGGCAACAGAAATTGACGTTATTTTGTTGGAACCAGAGGTAAGGTGTTTTCTGTGGGTGACGTCACAGATGCTTTGTCCATCTTTATATATACTGTCAATGGTGTCCATTGATTACGAATGTAGACTATGCATTAGGTTTAAACAATTTTGATTAAGTTAAAGTATTTTTATTTACTTTTTAAATACACCATTCACATTTACATCACACAACACAATGGAATCATGAATAATCTTTGTAAAATGCTCATTTGTCAGGTTTTTACTTCAGGAAATCTACATCCGAATTCCCTCCCTACTCTACTGAAAAACTTAAGTGCGGGACTATCTATTGTTCTGGATTTTAAAAGCAATTCAGACACCACGCTCGCTACTTCAAAACAATTTTATGGCAAAATGACGCCACAGAAGCTTAATAAAAACAATTTTTTGCTAAGAGATTTCAAGCTAATGTTGGTGGCCATGTTTGAATCTACAGCAGACTTCAGCGTTAGAATGTCTTTGAGATTTACATCATATTTATTTTAGCATATATTTTTCAAATACTGTTGAAAAGTTGCTATACATTTTCCCTTAATTTCTAAAAGTGTACATTTTGTTTCTATAAACTTTAAATCAAGCACTGATTAAGCTAAGATTTCATGCTAACTGCGCTAATATGTCCAAACTTGTCCTTGGAATATTTTTCTAGCACACAGAACTGTTTTGTTTTCTTAATTTTAAGTGGTGCATTTTAGAAAAAATGCAAACAACTTGTGTACAAAAAAAAATTCTCTAAATAAAATCTAGCTAATTTATGTAGCTAACCTGGTTACAGTCTGTTTGGATGCTAACGACTGCTATTTTTTTAAGGTGAGCTTGTGCCAACACAGAAAATCCCTGTAGAACTTCATTTTTTGGAAACCGTAGCACAATAGCAATGCTTTAATGCCTGTAAAAATGTTAATGTTTTTGCTCATGCTTGAATAATGTGCTGAATGCAGCCTCATTACCTGAGGGCACATTAGGACAGTGAGGCAGAGAAATCTGTAAACAGCTAAACAGAGGATTATTACATTTACCGCAACCACTTTATCTAGAAAGCCATGCAGCTACAAAAATAAATACTCAGCTTGTAGTCGTTCTGACTGCTTCATACATAAAAAGAAATTTCCTTACATGAGAAAAACTTTTGACATTTTGGCAACGCTTATAAAAAATCTCTATTGTTTTTACTTTACTGCAAAAAAGAAAATTGCATGTGCAATGGCCAGGACTTTAGGATGCTTATTTTTAGTTAATGTCCTAGTCAGCTGACTCAGTATCAGTCATGAAGGGGATTAAAAGCAGATATGGCACTTTCCACAGCCCTATAAAAGTTACAAACTGAAACCAGAACGTCTTTACTTTTATTTTGGTGTGGACTGACTTCCTCTCTGCTTTGTTTGAAATAAAAATGTGCAAACCTTCTGTTCAGACACAGTTTACTACATTCATGATTTGCAGAATATTTCCAACGAAATTGAAACATTGACATTTTTTAAGCGCTCCTGAAAACATCATCATAAAAATAATACAAAATTCTTGAACTAGCAGCTTTACTTTAGCTCAACATTAGTAACTTGAATTTAGAAGAAAATGTAGGTAATTATTTTTGTGGAAAGTACTCTGATGTTTGTTTACGGTATAGTGATTAAAGTAAATTAGTCTTAAAAATATTAACATGTGTTTATCTCGAAGGCACTGTAGCCTTTTTTCAAAGCAAAAATTAAATTTTTTGACCTTATAATTTGCCCTCTAAAAAGTATTTTAATGGAAGTACTTATTGCATCGAAATTACATCTTTTTTGACTTTCTGTCTGCTTTCTTTGAAGGTATATGTAGTTTGTTTGATATGTTTAAAGACTCACTCCAATTAAATTCATAATTTTTGTATTTTTAAAACATTCTTGAGACATTTTTTCTGTTGATGGAGGTCATACAAATTACGCTCAAAATTAGTTATTTCAGAAAATTTCTGTATTCATCTTTTTGTGAATTAGGAGCATATGTAGAAAATACACCAAAAGCTCCGTACTCCGAGCTCCAGGCAACATGGAGGGGAAGGGGCGGGGTTGCAAATTTCTAATGCACTATGAGCACTTTGACAATAGCTTAAAAATGATCGGAGTGGGATTTAAACATTTTTCTTAAGCAAGTTGAAGCTTGAAATCCTCAAATTTTTAAACCAATCATGAAAAAAAATCCCCCATAGTTTCCTTTTAAATTTTAAATTTAGCTTCGATATGGATCTTGTTAAATCATTTGGCCAGGTTCAAAGGAAATGTAATAGATTTTTGCCTTTACTCTTATTTGGCATTCGTTGGCAGTGGGAAATACTTAGAAAACCAAAGGCTTACTTTTATAAATTGTTAAGAGTAATAAAATTATCAAATCTTTTCTAGGGTCCCCACTAATGAGCCTTACAACAGCTGTACTGTAAATATAGACGATGAATAAGTCTTTCCAAGACATATAAATGTCACCAAGACCTGGCTTAGGATGGTTTATAGTCAGCCTCCTCATATTTCCTTTTGTTCTTGTCCTTCTCCCACCATCCCTCAAATCATCAAATACATCCCTCCAAATTTAAAAGATTTAGTAAATTAATTTGGTTGACAAAACTGTTTTTTACTGGATCTGAAGGCGGCAGCATTGTTTTGCTTTTTTATGAATCTTGTAAAAAAAAAAAAAAAAATTGAGTTTTTTTTTTTCATGACAAGGATGAGTCTTTGAATACCTTATCATACAGAAGAAAATAAAAGTTTACATTTTCACCAACGTCATCAGTGCTGTCATGTAACTTCCCCAGAAAAAGGGAAGCAGTCCCAGTCGTCTGGCAGAGAAACTCGTGTCAACAGCAAATAACTATATTTAGAAATGACCACATAGTTGAACCACAAACATATGATTTTTACATACAAAATATTTTTGCAATAAACAAGAGTCGGTAAACATGAAAACAAACTCAAAAAAATACAACTATGTTTTTTATGGTGTATAAACAATTGAAAGAAATCATAGAATTAAAAATAAGCAAACATCGCAGTGCAAAATTCCAGTTTTTCTCCTGTTACTTTCCTTTTCTTAAGAATAAACTCTCCAACTTCCTCTTCTTCTTTCAGTTCTCTTGGTCATTCCATCATCATCATCATCATCATTGCAAAGTTGACCTCTTTGATTTCTGTTACTTCAAATGATGTGGAAGTTCCACCTGGAAAAAAAAAAGGGGATTTATGGTCAGATGCAAATCAAAAAACAAATGTTTTTCACGCTGCACAACAGCAACCGCAGTGTTTTCCAGCTGCTCTTGTGTGCTAATGTGTCAAATCTGCCCTTATCAGAGCTCCGGCGGACAGCTTCTATAAATATCTGTACTGAGAGGCTGGAATTTAGCAGCAACAACGGGAGGACCCTGTTATCAGAGGGCACCGATGATTTTCCATAACAGCATAATGAGCTGAGGAGCGCTGCTGCTGCATCATTTCACTTTTTTTTTTTTTGAAAATCAGGTAAGGATTAATAGGCTAAAATGTCCTTTAGATGTATATTTTTTGAAAGAAGGATACGACTATAACTTTGATGTTAGCTTCAGTTCTGTCGGCAGCAGGGGCAGAACAACAGGGGGGCAAAGGGGGGCAGTTGCCCCTCAATTTTGAAGCTAATTGTTTAGACAGAAATTAAGAAATCCTCAATTCAAGCTTCTTTAAGCACTTGAAATAACAAAAACACCACTGGTAATAATATTGTATATTAATTACAACAATAAAACAGATTGTTTCCAATTTTTAGATTTAATTTCCACCCTGCTGTTCTCATGTGCTACCCTTCCCCAGTTTTCTGCCCCCGTATAAAATGTTGTAGCTCCGCCCCTGGTCTGTGGGCATCCTTCTGCCTGCATCCTTCCATACAGAGACAGAACGTATCATATCATCCACAGGAATGACTCAGACATCGCCGACTGTGTGTCATCTCATCTAAATCAAAGTCCCACATTTGCCTTCAGAGAGCTTCTGCAGCCTGAAATTCCTTTTTGTCTTAATCTGTTTTTATCTTTTTTCATTTTGGAGGCCTCACCCGTCTCAGGCTGCGGACGCTGCTGGTCCGTATGGACTCCATCAGTTGGTCGTGAGCCGACCTCATGGGCGTGGACGGCCTGCTGCCCTCCCCCTCCCTCCTGTCGGCTGACACGGGCCGCAGGGCGTTCTTCAGCTCCTTCAGGATGCTGCTCGTCTCCTCCTTCTTCCCCTTCTTGCCCTTCTTCCCTTTCCCCTTGGCCGCCTTGTCGCCGCCAGCCTCGTGCGCCCGGATGACCTCCGCGATCATCCTCGTGGGCTTCTCCTTCTTCTTCTTCTTCACCTCCTGCTGAGGCGCGGGGGGAGGCGGGGGAGGGGGTGGAGGAGGAGGAGGGGGAGGAGGAGGGGGTGGTGCAGGGGGGGTCCGCTTTGAGGCCTGGTTGCTTCGGGACAGTTTGGGCGAAGACCAAGGGGAGCCCCTGGGTGAGCTGTGAGGTGATGAACTTGGCGTTCCTCTCTGCAAAAACAGAGATTTGCCGATTTGTAATCGAAAGAAAATCAATAAACAAAGCTCGCAAACTAAGACTACCAACCCCAAACTAAAATAACAAAACCCAGCAGTCTCAGACTGCTGAGGACAAAGAGGGGGAAAGGAATAAAAAATAAAAAAAGAAAAGAAAAATAAAATAAAATGGCTTTGTCAGGATTACTTAATTTGGATTTATTTAATTTATATTAGTCACATTTATAAATTGATGGCATAGGTGATAAACTTTGTAGGTTTTAACATCCCTGTTCACCTGAAGACATCTTGTTTGCTTAATGCTACCTCCAGAATGTACAGATTTTATATGCAAAGTAAAAGAATCGCACTGAAATGATCCTGTTTCGCACAGATCATCTTTTATATTAATTGAGTTTTAAAAAATCAAAATTTTAAAAATGCTACGTTTCTTTCTATATTTTTGCTTTTGTTCGTGCCAAAAAATAGACCTAATTCATATTTATTTTTTTTAAAACAGGTCATGAATGCAAATGCAAATTTCTTAAAGGCTAAAGTGAGACTATGCGGCTCCTTCTAGGTTTCGATCAGTAGAAAACAAGCCCGAATACCTCTTTTACTGTTAAAGGTTGCAGACCCCTGATCTACATGAAAACAAAAACACAAGTTATCTTTTTTAATAAAGGGGTTAAAAGTTTTGATCAAAAACGTCCTTCTAAATTGGGATAAACTGCTACTACTGAGGTGAGTTTAGTCGATAAGAAGGACTAAAACATGTAAAACAGTTTTGAATTACTTTAAAAAATTACCAAAACCATTATTTGTAGGACTAAATCAGTTGCAAAAAATGACAACCAATAATTGGAATATCAAATAGAATCAATTTTTGACTTGGGAATCAGTGAATATGACATAGAAAAGCTGCCAACCAGTGCGGAAGTTCGAGGGTTAACTGCTCCGTTTTGGACCCCCTGCTGGTCCTGCTGCTGCTGCCTCTGCTCCTGCATCCTCTTCTGCCTCTGCCGGTCCTGGTTCCGGGTGAGGATCCCCGTCATGCTCATTCTGGGGCCCGGCAGGTTAAACTGGTAACCCAGTTTAATCAGGGTGTAGTTCTCCCTCAAAATCTTCACCATCTCCATCTCCACCTGCAGGAGTTTGTTTGTTTGGTTTGATTCTGTCTGGAGCAGAACACTCTGATTGGGTCTGGTACCAACCTGTCCTCCGCACATGTGCCTCTGGTTGTGGAACCGCAGCTCCGTTAAGGTGCTGTTAGCTGGAAGCGCTTGAACCAACGCCATCACGCCTCTCCCAGTCACATAGTTGGACTCAATGTTCAGACTGGTGATGGACGAGTTCTCCTTGAGCATCTTAGCCACGGCCAGAGCCACGGGTCGTCAGCTCGAGTGTTTGCGAGGCTGAAGAGCCGAACGTTTGTGTTGGACCTCAGAGCTTCAGTGAATCTGATGAGAGTTTCCTGAAAGATAAATCGAATCTTTGAACAAGTAGCTTGAAAAAATCACCAGTTATGCTAATTTGTCCTGTGTAGAGAACATTTTTAAACCTGAATATCTGTTAATCACTGCATTCTTTTAAATTAACTCAACTTGGTATCTATAGAGGAGATTCAATGATACCAAAAATGAAGAGGTGTGGTTCTGGGAATTGTAGTTTTTGGTGGATGTAATAAAAATGTGACAGGCAGAGGACAGAACTTCTCATAATGTCAGATCCTCCTAATAGACACTATGATCAGAACACGTCTGCTCATAAGTTGACTGTTTTTGCAGAAATGTGAACAGAAAATGTCACATAAGATTTATTAAATATGATGATTATCAAGTAAAGTTTTAGGATTTTTTTTTTTGCTTGAAAGAAAGTGTGAAGAAGAAGCACAATATATATAGTCCCACTCCTACTGTGTTAATTATTTTTATACATTTTACATATGTGCCATAATCTGGTCCTTATCAGATCAACTGGCAGATTATTTATTTGGTAACAAAATTAAGTATTTATCGAGTATCCTCAGAAAATATTCTTACAAAACGTCAGTAAATATAAATATGAAATATTACATATAATAACACTTAGGATTAAAGGCAGAAATTATAAAATAGTTAGCAGAATATTGCTTAAAAATGCATTTTTTTTGTATCATCCCAGTATGAAGATTTCTGCTGTTTGGTCAATATTTACATCTGTGAGCTAGCATCAAAATTCAACCGCTGTAGAGGTACTTCAAACTCCCAGAGACACACTTTTAAAAGTTACTTTTCACTGAAAATGTATTTTAATTGAAGTTTTGTTTTCAATAAAAGCAAGTAAGTTTTGCTATTTTAATGTTCGTCTTGGCTTATTTTGCTAAATGAGCTTAATTGGCTAAATCTGCTATAAATTTTAGCTACATTAAGCATAGCTAGCATAAATAGCATCTTTAACAATGTGTTTTTCTAAGACAATTTATGATGCTGTTTACAATGTCACATTTTAATTCAGAAAGAGAGACATAAAAGTTCTCATTAGAAAAAGTAAAGCTATAAATACAAAAATATCTTGCCACAGTCTGCTTTTCATTAAATTGAAAAACATAAGGTGTTTTGGAATTCTCCTGTTAGCTAGATGTTTTACATGAAACAGCAGAAAAACCTTCTGCATCAGCAAACCAATTAACACTCCATCATGGCTTTTCATGTCAGGAAAACTGGTTTTGGTTTAATCATTTTTCTGGTGAACAACTATTAATAGAAATTTTAGTTTCGCTTTAGAAACAAAACCAGTACGTTTTTTTCTTAAAACTGGGTTAAATAGGAAAAGCCTATTAATGGACATATTAAAGATCTCATAGTTCATTACCAACCAATCAGAACACTTCGCTCACAAAATGCAGGATTGCTTGTAGTTCCTAGAATTTCTAAAAATACAGTTGGAGGTAGAACCTTCAGCCATCAAGCCCCTGTTCTATGAGCTCCCAGCTCATGTCAGAGAGGCCAGCACAGTTTCTACCTTCAAATCTAGCCTTAAAACATTCCTCTTTGGACAGGTGTTCTGCCAGGTTAGCTAGTAATCAGAGAATATTCCCTCTGCTGTGGTTCTTGTGAGGCTAGATTAATATCGATATGTTTAAATGTAATTTTTAGGTTTTCTATCATGGTTATTCTCCACATCAGCTCTGGGGTTCTGTTCTCTATTCTCATTGACTTCTCCTCTCTTCTACTCTTTATTATTTATTGTATTTAGTTCTCCATGCTTTTGTTTGGTGCAGTTTGATTCACATGTTGTTCTCTGAGGAGCGGGAGTGATTTCAGATCCCAGGTGGATCCCCCACGCTCCTGCTCCTGGTCATGGACTGCACTTCTGCTTCATCTGACTGAGGACTTCATCACCACTTGTCCTTCAGCTCTATCAGAATGAACTCTATTTAAATACGTAGCTGTAGAAGCTAATATTTCTTTACCAGTTCTGGTATCGCCTGTTTGTCCTGGGATAGGATCTCTCCCTCATTTGGGCATCCCTAAGATTTCTTCTTTTTTCCTGACTCAGTTTTTTTTTAAGGAGTTTTTTCCTTCCTGAGAGGGAGGGTCTTAGGGCAGGGATAACCAGTTTTATTTAGTCCGTTTAGTCTTTAGCTGTTGTGCATATTTTATGACTAATTTTCTGCATTTGTAAAATTACATAAATAACATTGAATTGAATTGAACAAGACTTTATTCATCACAATAATGATGTCATCTGTGGATAACGGTTTATTTTTGACTCCAACCAAATGAAGTCAATTCAGTCGCCATGTTGGAGCCAGACGACGCCAATAACCAGTGATTGGTCCAGTTTCCCTTGGGATTAATAAAGTATGAATTGATTGATTGATTGTCAATCAATCACAGTCAAAGTCTGCTTGGTCCATTACAATTCTGAGGCATCCATTTTCAGACAAATAGATCCATTAACGTCTTCATTTTCCTCGCCTGGGCTGAAATCTGACTCAAAATAGTGCGACCGGATAGCGTCAATACTGCTGCCATTTTTTTTTTCCAGTTACGCTAATGTTAGCTTGAACTTGTGAGGTGCTACAAGCTAGCAATTTCCCCTCAACCCTTTGTTGATGGAAAATCTGTGGAGGCTAACAGTCCCACTCACACGTCAGAGGCAAGTTTTTAATGAACTACCACCCTTCCAGAGAAAATGTCTTAAAATACCACAAAGGCTTTTTGATTTTGACTAGAAAGGGCTTACCAGTAAACATATTTAAAAGACCACGGGGAAGGCTGTTACACTTTTAAACACAGTTGGAGTGAGAAAATGCATCTTCATTCATCTTTCTAGGGTTCAAAGTAAATGTCCTACAGTTTAAGTCAACAGAGTTATAGAGACCAAAATAGGGTAAATTCATAGAGTCAGAGATTCCATGCTAGTAGATAGTGATTCTCAGCAAGCCTTACTGGGCTTTATCTGTGTTGCGCTGTTTGCATTATTTCCAGATATCCAAACTCTACTTGTTCAGGTGTGTTTAGCCAATTAGAACATCCAGAACTCCCATCCTGATCTAGAATCATCTATCATTCTAATAACCAGAAACTAGAGTACCTGAGAGATGTCGTCAATGTTGTTGAGGTTGATCTCTGTGAGTTCTGCGTCGTTGTTGATGGCTCGCTGCAGGACGTCATCCACCACGTAGGTTGGGTCCACTGGCGTTCGGGTCACCAGGCGGGGCTGGTGAGACTGCAGGCTTGACAGGCGGCGGTTTGATGACCGGTGCTCTCAGCAACTCTGAATGCTTGATGGGTTCAGACTTAACTAGCTCCTCCTCTTCTTCTTTCTTTCGTCATCATCTTCTGTTACAGGTTCCTCTTCCTCCTCAGTATCTTCTACTTCCTCCTCGTCAGTGCTTTCCTCTTCATCCTCATTCAATTGGATGCCCTTTTTCTGCTCTTTCTCGTTCTTATCATCTTTTTCATCCTCCTCTTCACTGCTCCCTTGAGTCACAAACCCTTTTTCCTGTCCTTCCTCCTGTAATTTAATAGAATTATTCAATCGGAATGTTATACTGTACCTGTTATGAGAGGGAAGCCTTGAAGACAAATTATCTGCTTTGAAAGCCGTCTTCAAACAGCATCTCATCTGGCACAATCTTCAAACACCAAACAAACTCAGTTAACCGTCTCCACTGACCGGTTTTGGGCTTCCTCCCTCCATCTCGTCCTCCAACAGTCTGCGGTTTTCGTTTTCCCAGTATTTCATAAGCGCCTCCCTGCTGAAGGTGCCGGTTGGGGTCTTATCGGTCTGGTCTCTCTGCCGGAGTCCTATTGGTACGTTGGCGTCCGGGTCGATGTCCACCAGCTCCTTCTCCAACTCGGCGAGCTCCTCCGGGCTGAGCGAAGCCAGGAGCTCATCCTCATCCACATCTTCGTACTTACTCAACTCTCGACGGTACCCAAAATAACTCATGTCCCAGTTCCTGGGTGCAAGTGCCCAGGACAGCTTCTTGAAAAATGAGAGAGTAAGATTCACAATAAAACCTGAATGTTCAAAGAACCAAAGAATGCAAACTCCCAAATGCCAAAGACAGGTTTTTGTCAAAAACACTGATAAGAAACCACTCGAGAAGTCTGAATTGAATTTGTCTCGACTGCTGAATTTAAGGGAGACAGTCAGTGGGTGTGGGTCCTCTCCCCTCTAATCTCCGCAGCTGCTGCTTAGGCCTTAAGAGAGGGATCAGAGGGGGAACGTACCAAAGTGTGGGCCCCATGATGCAGCGTCTTTTTTTGGGAGGCGCAGCCCTGAGAGGCAGAGCCACAAAAAGCCTGTGAGCTCAGAGGCCGTGCGGGTTGTCAACATAGCTGTCTGTCACCTCTGCTCGAGTGGCTTTGTTCATGGCCAAAAAAGAGCAACTGGGCAGGACAGATATGTAGAACAAGAAAAACACGGATCCTGTGTCACTGAAAACATGGTACAGGAGACATTTGCAGGAGCATCAGGTTGGGTAGAGTGAAAAAGAATTACCGAAAATTTTTCCTAAATTTTTTTTTACAGACTTTAATGTCTGACATGCTCACAAAACTTTGCTTTTCCTGTCCCGTCTAATTTGGAGTGATCAGTTTAATCAGGTCAAAATTAAAGCGCAGTGAAGACTGAGTTTGGATCTTTTCAAAATAAAAGTCCCCGTGCATAGTTTTTTTGTGGCACACCACAAAATACAAGCTATCTCGGCAGTCACATGCCTAATTGACTCACATGGTCAACCATTAACCAGCAACCCAACTGACAAACAGTATGTGCTGCTCAAAGGCTGCAGGATGAACTCCATTCACCTTTTACACAGTCAGCACATCTCAATCCTGCAGAAATAAAAGCATAAAAACTGAGTTGTTTTTATTTTTGAGCTGATCTAACAAACAACATTTCTCCTGTCTTGGAGTGTCTTCAGCTGGAGAGCTCAGTCATCTATGGGTTTGGAAAAGTATTATTAAATAAAGTTAAATAAAAACAATCAAAGTCAAGAGGCTATACTTTTTTGAGAGAGTAGATAATGCTGTTTCCAATACTAGCTATGATAGCCACATTAGCATAGCTAGCATAGTTAGCATTAGTAGCATCTTTAGCTTTTACTGAAACCGTGCTGTTTCAGTGCTTGCACTTTTAGCCACATTAGCAGTGCTAGCATAGTTAGCATAACTAGTTTATTAGGCAATGTGTTTATCTGAGAGAGTTTATGACGTTGATCTCAATGCTGACACTTTTAGCTACCTTAGCATAGCTAGCATAGTTAGCGTAATTAACATATTAAGCTATGTGTTTATTTTGATGCTGGAACTTTTAGTCACATTACCATAGCTAGTATTGTTAGCAGAATTAGCATATTAAACAAATGTGTATCTCAGAAAGTTTATGACTCAGATTGCTATACTGATACTTTTAGCCACATTAGAACAGCAAGCATGGTTGGCATAATTTGCATCATAGACAAAATAATGACAACAAGAAATGAACAAATAAAAAAACAGAATATATAATGATCACAAATAAAAACTGAAAGCTCATGAAAAGTGGAACAGTCTTGTGACCTTTCCATACACATCCCAGTCAAAAAATATGATTAGAATAAAATTTTAAATAATTTTGCTGCATTTCTCGCATATTAATCATTATGCATTTTTAACATTTGACTTTTACATGTTTCATAACCTGTTGACATTAATTTTATTTTTTTAATCACTCAAAATAAATAACATCCCTCTTTAAATCATCATCTTATTTTTATGTGAAGAAAAAAATGACAGATTTAGATTGTGTTAGCCATAAAAAGATGTTGAGATTAACTCAAAAACCACAATAAAAAATATTATTTAGGCTACCTACCGAAACATGTGTGAATATATTTTCTGATGGTTAAGTCTAATTTTTTTTTCCAAATTAGATAAACATGTCTGTGATCCAATAAATACACATATAACCTCTAAAAAATGTTTTATTAAAAAATAACATGTATTCCTTGCATTAATTACATTTTAAGTGCATCCATCAGTTCCTTAACCTAATAAATAGTCTTTTCACAAACTCAAAATACAATAACTTTTACAGAACAGATTAGACTTGCTTATGCTTTCATTCAAATGGCACAGAATGCATTTAACTGAAGTTAATATAATTACTTGTAGCTTGTTTTTCATGTGGATTATAATACGTATGGCTCCTGGTCTCTGTAGGTTATGTAGCTCGTCACTCTGGGAGGGAATGGAGCTGCAGCCATGGCTTCTGGGTCATTCAGCGTCCTGGTGCTCATTTGACTCCTGACCACTAGTCGACACAAGTGCTGAAGAGAGCGAGGGGTACCTGTGCAAACACACACACACACAAAATAATAATAATCCAAAAGCTAAAAAGTTGTCAAATACTTTTCCATGATTGTTGTTTTTTTTTGTCTGAATCTGTGTTTCCAGTTTTACTGAGTATGGTGGAGATCTCCTCCCACTCTGGCGTCCGCTCCAGGATGCGTCTGAGGTTGAAGCAGATGCTGATTTGACTGACATAGTCCAGAAGCATCTTCACAACGCTCCCCGCCAGATGGGTAAGCCATGACACAGACACATACTCGCAGAACTGAAAAAGAAAGCCATTATTTCATAAAAATCTCAGCCGATTCATATAATTTTAGTTTATTCGCATAAAATGCCTGTTCTCATTTAAAGTTGTCTCACAGAGGTCTACAAGAGTATAAAAATATCAGCTTCGAGCTTTAATCATTTCAAAAATGTTAATCAGTTTATTCCATCCACCCCAACAACTTTCTGACAATTTGAGTGGGACAATTTTCAAGCTTTTATCTTTATCAGTAGATCCAACTACCTAAAAAAAAGACAGACTCCAAATTAACACAGAAATTTGAGGTCATATGAGATCAAAATAATGTATCACCCAAGAGTGTTCAAGAATGAATATTGAAGCAGAATGAACTCAGATTCTGCTTGATTTTTTTTTTTGTAATGTAAATTTAGGCTATGTTTAAATTCCCTACCTAGCTACTAAAAAAAACTATAATGTGCAGGACTATATAGTGCCCTTCATTTTAAAAGCAATTCGGACACCATGCTCACTACTTTTTTTTTCTGATTTTCCAAAATATAAACCTATTGAATATAAACATTTTACAAAAACTGCTGATGAAAACACTTTGTTTCGAGAATGAAATACATTAAAAAAAAATTAAAATACACACGAAAAATGGTTTAATGCAATATTATTATTACTAATATTAATATGGTCAATATTTACCAATCTAGCGAGCATTGATGTATACTGGTTTTTCAGAGACTTCTGGGAAATTTATACGGCACTAGATTTTGGAATTGTAGACCCAGAGAGCTCTACAAAATGGCAAATGCACCATAGTACACATAATAGTGAGTGGTCACAACTTTAGACTATTTTAAAATAAAAGTCAATAGAAACCCACCCCGTGGTCCTCTGATGAACTTCAATATTTGGTACTTCCTAGTTTGTACTTTTGCAAATGATTTTTCACTAAAGAACTTTTAAAACATACATTGTAGCAGGAGTGTCAAACTCAATCGTACAGGAGGTCAAAATCCAAAACACACCTTAGGTCGCTGACCGAACAGGCAGGAATGTTATTCCAGAATAAATCAAATTAAAACCTAATTAACTTTCAATATTTTCTTCGCCATAAAAATATATTTGTCATAATTATACGTATACGACAATGTCGTATACTAGTTAGACAAAAGCGCAAGATATAATTGGGACATTAATAACATATAATAAAATGATCTGAAGGGCCGGATGTATTTTGCTGAGAGGGTCGGATTCGGCCCCCGGCCTTGACGTGCTTTATAGGCATGTTTGTGACAAAATATCAAAATATTACGTTATCTAAACATAAGATATTATTTATCTTTAATTTCTCGTATCCATTCAAATGAAACAAATATTATATACAAAAGAGAAAATTTTGAGGAAAAGTTCTTACTAAATAAAATAAGAGAAACCGATTTTGAAAATATATTTGGCCACTTAAAAAAATCGACTTCCAATTAACAGATCCCTATTTTATTTTCTGTTATAAAACATTAATAAACTGTTTTTTTCTTTGATTTGTTTTAGGAAAATACACTTTACATGATCTATTTTTTGTACTATGAATGTTGTATTATTGATAAAAAAAAATAAATAAAATAAAATAAAAAAAAAACTTACTGAACTGACACTTTGTTGACTGTATATGGAGTAGACTTGATTATGGCGGTCATTGCTCTCTCTATCCAGATCATCACAATCCTTGTGAGAACACTCAAAACACCTGAGGACAATAATATATATGTATATTTTTTTAAAAATCCATTAAACAACTTAAAACCAGTTGAAGTTTTGAACAGTTTCTTTGTTGGTCACTGTACGTGCCTGTGAGCATGATATCCGTGGTTGAGCAGCAGTCGCAGCATGGCGGGGTCTTTGATGCAATACTGCAGGGCAGTGGGGAACACTGTGTTGCTAATCACTCTAAAATAACAGTTTATCTCAGCCCCGCACGACAGCAGCAGCTGCACCAGCTCATACCTGGACAGAAGGATTTGAGATTATTCCGCTGCAATCCGTCTGCATGTGAACAGGGGAGGGTAAAACGGGGCGAAAGCCTGCGGCTCACCTCTCGGCACGTACAGCCACCAAAATGCATCGCAGAGGGTCAAGGTCGGTTTTGGCTTTGGCTGCCAGCAGCATCTCTGAGCAGGTCACATCACCGTTGGAAACAGCAAAGAACAGAGGGGTCTTCCTGAGGTCCCCGTAGTTTTCTGTAAGATTTGAAGAAAAATGTGGAATTGTCATGGTAATATGAACTAGCAACAATGTTGCATTTATACTGTCACCCATAGAAAACTGACAAAAATTATTTAGTTTTTTATTCAATTTTTTTTGTTCCAAAAACTACCTTAAAAATTATCAAAAAATTAAACGATAAACTCAAATTTGAATATTATTTATCATTTAGATGGATTGTTGTGACACAGAATGGACTAAAAACGTCCATAAACCTATAAAGACCCCCCTATAAAGACATTTTTTTTTTTTTTTACATTTAATACCTTATTCCCAAATAATTGAGCTTTGTGTGTGATGCTCTGTTGCTAACACATTTCAACATGACTAGGATATTTGGAAAATTTAACAAATTTAAGATGGGCTTTTTTTAGGCTTTTTATCTCTATATTTACAGAAAATCCTTTTAAAGGTGGATTAAACGGAGTTTGTGTTCTTTAAATGACTAGGACTGATCTGCTTGTCAAATGTAAACATTTTTGAAGACATGGTAACTTGAAGTTGGATGTGGAGAGTATCAAAAAGACAAAATTTGACGAGTTTGAAGAACTCTAGCGCATTTGTACAGTTTAACTCTGAAACATTTGTTTTTCTCTGCAAAAGACAACAAAATGTTGGATGGAAAAAAGAGGAAGTGGAATCCTGGAGCCCTGAAAATGTCTTCTTATAAACCAAACAACCTTTATTAATTTATAACCCTACCAGAGATGTGAGTGTCCAGCAGGGCGTTGACATCATAACCTTTCTGAATTAGCAGCTCCAGACATTCGGCCTGACCTCCGTCAGCTGCAGAGTGGACCGGGCTCTGGCCCGAAAGACGGATTGCTCTCTGAGTGGTGATGGGGATGAGAGTCCTCAGGGCTCTGAGGAGAGAGGGGGAAAACAGGAAGAAGATGAATGACAGATGGTGCAAAACACAAAACAGGACAGAGGAGGGGGGGGGAGATGCTCATTAGACTGCGGTTTGAGCCGCAAAACTACAGATGACATAGAGGGCTCTTTGTGGAGACGCTGTCAGAGAAAACATGGCGAGATGTGGAGATCGGTCCATGTTTTTCCTCAAGTTTTTGGATGCAGAAAAGGAAAGGAAAGAATTTTAATCCGTCTGGGGCCATTTTTGTTCCCCGGGAACTACATTAGTCTACTAAAATGATCAAGTTCATGAGGAAGGTTGCGCTTTAGCTCACAGTATGTGTCCTTCATATGCAGCTCTGTGGATGGGCAGCTGACAAGCGTAGCTTGCCACATTGGGGTTAGCTCCGTGGAGCAAAAGCAGTTTGATGCAGTCCAGGTTTCCTGATCCGGCTGCGTCATAAAGGACGGTGTCTCCGTTACTGGCCTGTGCGTTTACATCGCTGCCTAGAAGGAGATAGTAAACACTCATTATCTGCACACAGGAAGCCCGGATTAATCTCTTTTGGTGTTACCATGCTGTATGAGTATGTCCAAAGCTTCTGTTTTTCCGTGCTCCGCTGCTATTCCAAGAGGTGTGACGCCATGACCGTCTCTGGCTGAAACGCTGGCTCCATGTCGGAGCAGCAGCCTCAAGATGCGAGGACAGCCCACCTGATTATAAAGCGATTCAAGATGTTTACTTTCAGCTAAAGGTGTGATGATGCTCACACCTCCTGTTCGTTCACCTTTGCAGCCTCATGGATGGCCCTCCACTTGGTGAGACACACCTGGTCCACAAATGCCCCGCCCATAACAAGGGTGTGAACCATCTCATACGAACGCTGCTTCACCGCTACAGTGCAAAATATTAACAAAACATCATAGAAAAATACAAGAAATTCAGTTTTGTAGCTACAGTTTTTTTTTATTCAGCTGTAGCCCAAATCTTGAAGATGCTGCAGATGTCTCCCTATTTTTGCGGTGGTGGTTGTATTTGTAACCATAGCTAAATGAAAACAGTGGACCAAAAACCCCAGTGTCAAACTTTCTTTGAAGGAAATTTAAAAACCCACTTCAGTGAAAATCCTGTTTTTAGTGTTTTTAACATGTTCTTATGACATTTTTCTCATGATGGAAGAGAAAATTGAACTTGAATATTTCATTATTCAAATTGCACAACGACAGAAGCACAATGACAAAAGCCACAAGACGACGGAAGTGATTCATAATGGAAATGACTAACGGACTTTTCTTTGAAGGTTTTTTTCAGTTTCAAGCTATTGGCGCTTCAATGGCTTGAAACTTTGAGCATTAATCTGAGAGGGAATAAATAAAAATAAAACTGGGAAGATTTTTTTGTTATTGTGCTAAATAACAATTGTGTTAATTTTATTGTTGTCTTGATTTGAAATAAAAAACCTCATATTTTTTTAATAGCCAAAAACTTTGATCAAAAAGATTATAGTGGGATTTTAAATAAATTCATTCATTCAAAATTATTTTGAGCTCTTCAAAAATGAATAAATATGACCAAAATCCCACATCTGTAGTAAAACCCATGTAAACATGTACAACTAATTTTAATGCTCTAACAGTAGAACAGGAGCTTCAGGGTGTATGTTTTTATCTAAAGTAGAAAAAGAAGCTACCAATGAGCAGAGGAAACTCATTCCTGCTGTTGGTGTTGCGCGGTGAAGCTCCGCGCTGCAGCAGCATCTTCACGTTCTCCACCCGGTCGGCCTCTGCCGCCAGAGTCAGAGCCGTGTCTCCGTCCAGCGTCTCCTCCTCCAGGCTGAACCCGGCCGCCGTCAGTACTGCACGCACGATGATGCAAACGTCAGTACTTCCCCTCCAACTTGATTCCACCAAAACTTTGGTTGAGAATCTCACCCTGCAGCACGACGTGCAGCACCTCGGGGCGCGGCTGCACGGCTGCTGCATGCAGAGGCATCCAGCCCCTGCCGTCTCTCTCTTGGAAGGCGGACACGCAACACGACAGCACCTGCAGCACTTCAGCATCACCTGTCGAGGTGCAGCCACAACAATAGCATCAATAGCAAAAACTATTTCAAATAAATGCAAGAAGGCTGCTTTACCTTCATGAATGGCTGCAGTTATTATCACAAAGTCTTCACTGTTCTGCTCCTTCCTATAATAAAATCATAGCTTTTAATCAGAGACATCGGAGATGCTTCTTTAAATGACTTCCTACCTGTTTTTTTCTATTGAGCTTGACAGCTTGTAGGAATCTTGAATGCTCTCTCTGATAGCAAACTTGATTAGCTCTTCATTTATTGCTTCCTCCTCAACATCCTCCATCTTTATGGGCAGTAAATATAAATGAAGTCAATTCAAGTTAAAAAAGTTTCATGCAAGCCATAAACAATACGTCTCTTCCTCTTCCTCAGTCGAGCGTTGAAGTCACAGTTCAAATTTGTGTCAAAGAAGGGTTGTGTTGAGATGGGTTTAGTCGCGTTTAGCAGCCGTGTCAGAACCTCACCTTGTGATCCAAGAAACTGCCCTTCAACTCTCTGCTGAACTGTCTATGTGTTTTTGTTTTGCAGGGTCTTATGGCTGTCGGGGGTTATATTTAGACGCGACCTCTTTTAGATGACCTGACTCAGCTCAGTGTGTCGCTTTTTCTCTTCTGCAGCAGCAGGGCTGTCGGTTTCACATCTTGTATCAGTTGACTCAACCAGGGCAGCACAATCCAAAAGATAGTAATTTTTTTAGATTAGCCGCGCTCTTTTATGCAAGATTCTACAAGTAAAGTGGGTTTAGTAAATGAGGTTGAATTTATGGAGCAGCCCAACACATAGCAAGAAGGTTCAAATCACGGCTCAACATTTCTGTGTAGATCTGCGTTTGTCATTATCACAAGTGCAGAGAAATTAGAAGTACTTCCTGGTCTGTCAACTTTCACACCTGTTGTAAACATTTATGATTAAAAATAATTCCTAAAAAGTGACAGGGAATTAAAATTAATTTGTTGCTAAACTATTATTTGCTAAATAAAAGTGTTTTTTTTTTGTTTAAAAAATTACTCAATTCATATGTGTTCAATTGTTAAAACCAGAAAAAATAAAAGAAAACATCCACAATTTAAGCAAAAGAGGTTAAGGTTTAACGTTTTTTGGAAGCTGTTCTGAAATCCTTACCTGCAGCATTTTCCTGAAGACAACAGATCAAATCGGCAGCATTTGGGAGGTAAAGTGTCTCTGATGATGGTGTTTTGCAAAATGTGGAGGGTTCTTGTGAGTTTGCACCCGCTAACCTCCGCGTGTTCTTTGAAAGTGAACAAAAACTTAATTAGAATTTAGTTTTTAATAAAAAGTTGGATCAACCTCGTACAGAGTACTCGTCTCTTCGCCATGAAAGACAATGGACTCCATATACATAGCCTCAAGGTGGGTCATGAGTAGCTTCAGACCCATTTTTGTCAAAACAGAAGAAACCCCCATATGGTCTTTAATACCAAAAATGTTCGTCTTCACCAAACATACGTCTTGACTGGTCTGTGTCCATGTTCCTGCTCCAGCCAGGAAGGTCATTTATGGCTTTGTTTTTCAGTGGAAAAATACTTGAAACTTCCCTTGACTGGTTTCAACTGGTCTGGAGCTCCATGTGGTTAATGTAACAAATGCATTAATCAATTTGTCAATAACAAGGTATAAAAGTGTTGCATAATATAAAAATATTTAAAAACCTTCAGTATAAAATTATAATAGGCCTTCATTTACGATAAATATCCTTTAGTTTCCAGAGTTTACATGTTCTCTGTATGTGTAGGTTTTCTCCAGTTGCTCCCCACAGTCCACAAACATGCTTCGTAGAATAAATGAGGATCTTAGATTCCACCTGGCACCCCATTCATAATATACTCTGATAATAGTAAATCTTTATACCGATAATCATCATTTCTTTTGTATTTTTGTTGTGGTTCTGCTTATCTCCCTTTCAAACATATTTATCGTTCTTGAGTTCTGTTAAATAGGGACTTTTTTAAATGACTGACTATAACTATCAGCGAGTGGATACAATTATTTAGGTTTTGTTTTTAGAATATATTTGAAATAAATAAACTTAACTAAGTGACCCTGCCTTCGCTAAGGATAGACTCCAGCAACCCAGTGATCCCAAAAGGGACCCAGCAGGTTAAGAAATCAAAAATATATTTAAAACAGCTTTTCCATAATTTGTATTTATTTATTTGGAGGATAAATTGCTACTTAATTTTAATTTTAATTTTTTATGTATTTACTTTTTAAAATGTAAGCTATTTTTCATAGTTTGCATTTGAACTTCCAACATTACACAGGGTTCATTTAGCACTTTTTGGGCCTGTAGTGTACCCATAGCCTTCGCTGTTTATTTAAACCAGTTAAAAATTGGAAAGCAACTCAGTAAAAGTACAGTGAACTGGAAGAGTGAAATAGCTACAGCTACAATTAAAGGTTTTCTTCAATTAGTTTAGCAAATCATGTTACTGTTACAAATTTAAAAAAAAAAAGCTCAGGAAAGTGGGAGGAGCTTAATCTCAACTGCACAGTGTTCAAGTGTTTATTAACCAGAAGCTAAATCTCTACACAGTGCTTTCAACATCTTTCTATAGTTAATTTTATATGTTTAAATGTTATGATAATTTTGTGTTCATCCATCTTCTTCGTCGTCTGTCATTGCAGCGTTTGCTGAATATTTTACAATAGAGATTTCAGTATTTTTTGTGTTTGCTTGTCACTTTCCTGTCCTCTCATTCTTCATCTGGTCACAGCAGATGGTCGCCCTTATCCAGTCTGGGTCTGCAGAAGGTTCCCATGAACTGCAAACCTTATTTTCTTCACCAGCGTTTCAGAAATTAAACTCTTTATTTAAGTTCCTAAAGCAAATGGACACATATAAATTATAAATACATTAAAACATACACATTTATGTAACATTTTTATGGTACATCAATGTCTACACTAAAAAATAATTTACATCTTTCACAATGTTTTTTGAGAAGTTTGATATCAGTTGAACTAATTATCATTAACTTAATTAAGGACTCTGGTCTCTGCGGTTGTGGGGGAGTTCTACTCTTCATGTCACGCCAGGCCAAAAAGAAGTGATCCAAGAAGCTCAGAATTTCTACACTCCAGCCAGGCTAGTGGGCAGGCACCATCTATCCAACTTCTCCAGGGGAGAAAAATCTGTCTTTTTCAAATCATTTCAAAAATATATTCTTTTAGATTTAGCTGTGTTGGACTGGCATGCATTTGTTTTAGTCATTTTATAGAACTTTATCTTTCTTTCCAATAAAAGACAAGTATTGTTTTTAGTTTTGTTTGTGATATTTGTTGCTGTTTGTTAAAATACTACTCCGATGAAAATTGTGATGTTGGGTTTTTAGCATGTTCTTGTAGCATTTTCCTCATAGTGGAGGATAGATATAACATAATTTAAGATTAAATCTGCATTTCTGAGTAATTTTTTACTCAAATTAAGATGGATAACGAGCAAATAAAACTTAAAGTTGTAGGACCTTTTATTTCTTTTTTGCTATGCTAATGCTAGCTTGAGCTTATGATGTGCTAGCTAGTAAGAGAAAGTGTAAACAAAGGGCTGATGGGAAATTAGAGCGATAAACTGAATAATCATAATTATATCAACACTTGGAAGGATTTTACAGTTGAAAAAATTATAGTTGGAGTGGGACTACTCCGTTACGTCCGTTTGTATCAGTTGTATTGTTTAGCTAGTAAAGTTTAGCTAATTACCGTATTGTTTCTGTTTAACGCTTTCAAGAGCTTAATAGTTATATTATTTTTAAGTTTTTCTTTTTTGCAAATTTAAACAATGTTCACACTGAATGAAGACTGACTCTCTTCTTCTTGTACAATGAAACCCCTAGTGGTCACTTGATGAACTGCATTACTTTATTTTTAGCTTGCAATGCGCTTCATTCCGGAAGTTAAAAAGTTGCTGCTCAACTATAAAAGTATCCACTCTTTTCTTTTAACCTTATAGAGGTTGTGCGACTAAAAGCTGAAAAAATGTTTTTTAGCAGGATAATTAGCTTCTTTTTTGAAATATCATGCAAGCTGGCTGAAGTTGACTCATGAGTTGCTTGCCTGCATATTTTATAATTCATTAGTTCTTGAAACATGCAAGTCTTTGCTGCACAACATTTCCCACTCTCCTCTCTTCAATCCATTTATACATTAAGGGTTCCTGGCATGTCAAAAAGAGAGCCAGCTATGAGTACACACTCTGAATTAACCAATTTACCTGGCAGACGCTGCCGGATCATGGCTGGAAAAAGATGCATTTCCTCACTTATGTGACTGCCATTCACATTCAAGTAGAATTAATTAGGGAAAATGTTTTTTTGCGTGGGTTAACTCAATCATGACTTCACATCAAACCCAATAAATAATTGAAATATTCAAACCAGGGCTGACAGCACCGTGACTGAACGTCTGATTCTGTGTCATTGTTTTATTTTGTTATTTTTACAGACAATATCTTGGGAAAGATTCTCTCCAGAGAACAAGCACCCACTTCTCCCGATGACCAAATTGATATGTGGGAGTTCATGGAAAAGTCTCAGACAGCGTCAGCGTGTGACATAATGAGTCAGCTTGTAGGCGGCCTCTCCACCACGTCAAAAGACCCCACCAGTTTGTCTGAAGTGGAAACAGACTGCTGGCCGGTCCTCAAGTTTCACTACACGTTTGGACGGTACGCTCACAAGCAGAGAGATGAGCTCCGTCTTTGAACTGGAAGCATTGATTTTCATGAAGAGGATTTGAGAGACCTGAGAGGCTCTTTCTCCATATGAGGAAGAAAGTAAGTATTGCTCTTGTGCCTTTTTTTCTTTTCTTTTCTTTTCTTTTGCAGTTTGTCCTTTAATTTTAAATTGAAAAATTTGCTATGTCCTGCAACTTATTTTAAGCAATTCCGTTTAAATGTTTGTTTTGCAACTTGCAATCTTATTTAATCCAGAAAATGCAAACAAATACAGAAAAAAAATATCATTTTAGGTGCAGTTAATTGTGAGACAAAACAGAGAAGTACCTATTGTGGAGACTGCTTCCTTTTCAGGGCTGCATTTAGATGCATTAAGAGGTAATTGCTCCATATGGAGCTGCTGGTCCACTTTCAGACGGAAAGCAACAATAAAAATGGATGAGGTGGATTTTTTAAAAGGGAGGTCGAAAACAGGATGTTTGGATTTTTTTTTTTTTTTTTTTGAGAAAAGCTGGTTTGTTTATTTGAAAATAAAATTTAAGATTTAAACATTCAGTTGTGGGATCCTGTAGGCATCGGTGCGGTTTTTCTGGTTAGCTTTGACTGTGGTAGCTACATCTAACTGCTGCCTCCTAACTGTTGCTTTTTTTTTTTTTAAGTATAATCCTTTTAATGTGTCTGATGAATGATAATCACATTTGATGTTGTTTTCTCTTCAGATCTTGAAAGCTACTTGGTTCCTCTTGAGTCTGTTATTGAGTTTGAAACTGTGCTGTGGAAAATTTGGAGCACCAATTACGGATGATGTGAGCAAGCTGTCAGTTTTGGTGAGACTGCTCAGTTGCTGCAACGACGTTGCTCATCCGATTCTGTTGGAGGGAAAAAACTAAAATCCTTCCCTGTTTTTTTTTTAAATATTTTAGAAGCAGAATATCCCCTCCGATTATGAGATTCCGGTTAGTTACATTCCCAAAGAAGTGGTATGTACGCAGACATACAGTCAAATTGCAAATGAGGGAGAGTGGATTTTGAATAAAAGGGTCTCTGTTTTTTGCATTTTAGGCTGGCACGTGCTGGGTGGTGTTAAATATCTACCCTTTGGAGCAAAGTCTTCGAAAGTTAAGCACCATGTTTGGTGCCATCTCCTCCAACAAGGACACCATAGCAGTCTTTATTGCAATGCTCAAGAGTTTACGTTTCACCTTTGATCACGAGGAGCTGGTTAGTAGTTTTTGTTTTGCTCTATAAAATAGTAAAAAAAAAAGTATTAAGTCCTCTGTCCTATTTTGCAAGAGTTGATGTTGTGCTATGATTACACACAAAGTGGGGTTTCCATGCTAACATTTAAAATCCAAAACCCTGCAGATCAGTTTTAGGCAAAGGCATGCAACATTTAGACAATCACGGGCTGTTTTTTTCTCCATGCTAATTGCATAAGTGAGTTATTTCTAAATGGCTTATTGGTTGAATCCCTAGGAAACTGTGATGCAGGTCTTCCAGTGTCACTATCAGGAACAGAGTTTACAGACCAGTCTTTACTTCGACTACATCACAGATGTTTTACATGCTGCAGCGCAAGGATCCTCAAGCTTCTCGTGCAAACCGCCACCATGCCGTAATCATCAACAGGGTAATTTTTATGTATATTTGTTATAGTGGAGTGAATGATAGAACAGCCATTGATTTATGGTCCAGGGCCCCAATTATGGATGTTACATAAAGATGGAGCGAGCTCCCCTGACCACTATCATATTTCTAATGCGTAACGATCAGTTGCGCATTTTAGCTTTTTTTTCCTTTCTGCAGGTCAGGAAAAGAGTCGTGGACACAGCTGGCTCATGAGGAGTCCCCTGCTTTTGGTGCTCATCCCCTTCGCTGCCTGTCTAGTCCTCATAGTGTGGCAGGTGAGAAAAGGCCTTATTTTAACCTTTGACTCTAACCTTGGAGAAATAATCTAACAACAACGTGGCCTATTAAAATGAATACATAAATGTGAAAAACAAAGATATGCTACAGATCTGTTGACACTACACTGTAAAAAGTGAAACACTGAATTAATTAGCAAAAGCTCTGTAATTTGCAACAGTAAAAATTATTCATTTTTTAAATCAAATTAAATTTTTTAAGTTGAGTAAACCAAAATCAAAATTAATCAAAATTTTCATTTAATGAAGACTAATAATTTTAAATGCAAAAAGCAATACTTTTGTTAACTGATCCAATATTTCATTTTTTTTACAGTGTAAAGGAAAAGCAATTCAGCCAATGCACATTCTTTTTTTGTTTAGAACTTTTTTTTTCCTAAAAAAAAAGTATCTAAATACATGAGTTTTTTAAATAAATTGTGTGAAAATCTGATTATGAAGCACTGCAATTGCAAAATTGGTTCCAGAAAATTGAGAAAAATGCATTTATTTACACTTAATTTTTAGCATTGATTAAACATTTATGATACTGTAGGTTTACTGAGGCTGCAGAACTAATATAGTTTTAAGTGCCAGGAAAAAAAAAAGAAGAGAAAAATTCAAAATTTCAAAATGTGGAAACAGCATATTGTTATCATAACACGCATGTGTCTAAAAAAGAAAAAAAAATGTAAAAAAAGAAAATCAAATAATTGGGAATAGTCTCTGAAGTCAACACCAGCAAATGCTGGGAAAATTGGCATGCTTTACATACTATGTAATTTCAAAATAAATGAGTTTGATATTTTTGTCGCTAATTTTTTTGCTGGTAGTTCTTGGATTTTTTAGTAATGCTAAGATTCCTTAACAAGCTTTATTAACACATATAAAAAACATTATTATGTGTAAGACATTTATTAGCAACAATCAGACAAAAAGGTTTATTAACATATATAGTAACATTCATTAACATAAAGTGAGGCCATTGGCTTCAAAGGCCATATTAATAAAGTGCTTACAAGCTTAATAAATGTATTAACAATCTTCATTATGTTTAATGTTTTACCAACTTTTTTATATTTAGATATAGAAATATTAAAGACACCAATGAAAATGGTGTTTTTAACATGTTCTTTTTTCACTTTTCTCATGATGGAGGACATATGTTAAGAAAATTCAGATTAAAACTGCATTTCTGAGTTTTCTTTTTATTCATATTACCGTGAATCAGGAGAAGACCAAAACATCACATTGGAAAACTTGTAATTGTGACATATAAGTTACTACGGCAAGCCACAAGATTCCTAATATAAAGGCCGTTGGAAACACTATTAAAAAAGATCAAATTGTGATTTTTTTTTTAAAGGTTTTTTCACTAAATATAGTCTATAGCTAACACTATTTTGTGCTACATGGAATGGGGGAATAATTATAATCTTCATTACATCCATTATATAAATTATACATAATCCGTAGAATATTTGGAGCAAACTGATTGCTTTTCATACAGTCGAAATGATTCAAACTATAGATGACTAATATCATACAAAGCATAAGAAACTTGCTGCCAAATAACATCCAGAATTTTTTTCATAGTAGAAGAAGAAGAGAAGGAAATCTTAATCGTAATTACTAATGGTACGATCCAACTGTAAGGAAGTTTGTGCGAATTTGTAGTTTTAACAAAAAAAAGATTATAAGCTATTCTTTAAAACAAATTTTACAAGATATGGATCTTATTTTGAACATATATTTTCTATGTCAAATTTCATAATCTGATATTTAATTTTAACTCTATTTTTATTTAAATGAATGATTTTGTTTACATTTAAGTCACTTGTATAGTGTACTTGACAATTTTAGGAAGTGTTCCAAATAGAATATATTATTATTTTTATGAATTGCTGTTATTTTTATTTTAAGTTATTTATTTAAATTCTCAATGAATACTTGAATTCTTGTTTACTGCTGAGTTCTGAGCCACTTGAAATGATGCTGTATTGCTGAAATTATTTCTAAAAAAAACAAAAGTCATATGGTATGGCCCAATACATAAATATATGATAAATAGTAGCTTGTATAATAATACTTTGTGTAAACATAATTAATATCAACCAAAAACTATAAAAGTAAACATTAGTAGTCATAAATTAATCAACTTTACTATCATTTTTATTAATATTGTTCTATATTGGTGAAGATGAATGATTTTACCATTGTTAAATTAGAATTATGCTTTATTATTCTTAGGCTGTTATTATTATTATTTTCATCATTATTATCTCAGACTTATGATTCCATGTAACCATTTAAACTTTAAATGAGGAGGAAATTAAAAATTTAAATAGCTCGGCTGTTTCTTTTCTTTTTTTCCCCTCGAATTGGGCTTTTTAAAATGATTTCATTTATTTTTATGATTCTGTAGAAAACCTTTCAACTCCAAATTATGCTGCTGCGGTTTTCTGGTTTTCCTGTAATAAGACACCATGAATGCACTTTAAAAAAAAAAAAAAAAAAAAAAACCTGCTCGGGTTAACTTTCCATCAGTTCCAGCGATTTGCTCGCTTTATTGTGTCTCTGATAAAACCTTCCATTGGACATAATTTAGTGAGAACTTCCGGGAAGTCAAGTTAATTGCAGCACATGAATAATTTAGAGGTCAAATGAAAAATCTACTATTTGAAAGTGTCTTATTTTGTTGCTTATTTTCCCATTTTTTTTAAATGTTACAGGTCAAATCCAGGAGGAGATTACCAGCTGGCAACACTGCAAATGGCCAAATCGTATCTCCAGACATGATCCCAACTCTGTCTGTCTCTATTCCACTTGAAACGCTCTCCCACGCCGCTGACTCTCAGCCAAACGGGGGAGGCGATCGCTGAACACGAAAGAGGATGGAGCGTGATTAAAGCAAGGGGGAACAGAAAAAAAAGCAAAACAAAAATGGACATCAGGAAGTAACATTCCAGGTTGTTCTGCCATTGGCAGAGCTCGGACGGTTGGCTGAGGCTGGATGGATGGGCGCTTACCCTGCTTTCACTCATCCATGCGCCAGAGATAATGGATGTGAGAAAACTGAGCTGCTGCCAGGACCGGTGGTCAAAAACAAATTCCCCTGACTCTTCAGAGGAAGCAAGAGCTTAATAGATGGCCAGCCGCCAAAAATACTCTGTGAAGCAAACATATGTAAGAAGAATTTTTGGGTTTTTAGTTTGGAAATATTACTGGAAAGTTTATTTATTTTACTGGAAATGCTGATAATGCAAGGAGTCAACACACTGAATTACATCCTGCCTGGTTCTGATGCATCACTAGTTTGTGGGAGAAACCAACATTATACAACCGTCTGCCCTTACGCCATCGATAGGACTGATGTCGCTTATCTTAGACTTTCTTTTTGGACGTGGTTTTGATCTGTGATCTGTCACAAAGTCACAAACAACAAGCGTCCCACTTTGGGAATCAAAGATTTGACCAGATGGCAGACTGCCAACGCCAGAGGCTTTTTGAATCCAGTCATTGTAGTTCAAAGTTGTGATCTATTGGTGCTCCACAGCCCCATGTGAGTGTGTTAGGGTTTGCAATGCCTCATTCACAGAGTCAATCACGTTCAGTCATGAGAACATGACTCCCTGAGTGTGTGCGCCCTTGTACTGTATGTGTCAGAGGCAACGGAGCAACAGACGGGTTGACACAACGAAGGAAAAGTAAAGGGAGACTGGGACAGAGATGTGGACGGACGGATGAACTCGGGGAGAAGCATAAGGGGGGGCTTGTTCTCGTCACAAAGGACGAGGCCGTAGGCAGGAGGAAATGCCAGTTACAAACACGACCGATCTCAACAGATGCCAATGAATCAGCGGGTTAAGAATCTCTCCAGACCGCAGGCTATGAGCCTCCTCTGCAGTGTTGTCAGGATTTCACTTACAAGTTTTTATATTCCGATTATTTATTTCCAAAATACATGTGTTTACCATGTAAGAAAAATGTGCTGAGACTATGACAAGTTGCTGTCCTGTGAATGTAAAGTTTGAATGACTCTGTTATCAAAACATATGTTATTTGTCCCATAAGGAAAATTTTACAGCTTATGTACTGAAGTTGTATTGATATATTTACAATATGAATGTACAGAGCCAATTAAAAAAAACAAAATTAGTTCATATCTTAACTAACATATGCTTTTCTTTTTTATTTTTGCAACAGTGTAATTTGCTTTGGGCAGTTTAACTTTTTGAAAATACTGGTCTCTTTCTTATGAAAAAGTTATACAATTATTTTTCTCTGGCTGAATATATTATTTGACACTCTATGAATCCCCAACATCCTGTCAATAAATAACTGAACTGTTTGCAAGTGTCTCATTTTATTTATTTCTAATTTATAACTACACATTTAATTGGAAAAAATACAAAACATTTCTGGTTGAAAATGTAATGCTTATATATTTTGTGCTTGAAAAAAAAACTTTATTTTAAAAAACACAAAACATAGAAGTTAAAGTGAATTAATTGAGTAATTCCAAAAATAGTATCTGTATTTTTTACGTTAAAAAAAAAAACTTTAGAAAACGATGCTTTTATTTTCTATATGAACATCCGGCGGAAGCGAGCAGACTTTTGTTTTGGAAAGCCGCTCATCAGCGGTCGCCATTATTATTCCTGGCTTGACGTCCGAAATAAGACGGTTTAATTACTTTTCAACGTTGTTATTAGGGTTAAACTGTTGTATTTATTGTGTGTTTGTGTCCGTCGTTCCGTTTTCCTCCCGCCTTAGCCGCGCACATTAAGCAGAGCATGGACAGACGGTCCAGTAGAAAAGGTAAGTTGCTAAGCTAACATCGGAAAGCTAACAGTGGCTGCAGCCCACAACGGGAGTAAGAAAATAAAACGCACTACTGCCCATCTGCTGCAGAAAATGCACCCTTTGCTCCTATTTATCCACCGCCACCAACTTAAATAAGTATCTAATGATATATTATTATTCTCAATAGTCAATTTTGTTAATAATTATTAGATTATTAATTAAAAACTAAATCATCCGCTCTTCTTGAGGGTGCCGCGGTTGTATTTGTGTAGCATATCCTCCCCTAAATAGCCTCCATTAACAGTCCATGGCGTTGACTGAAGTTTTAAATGCATCCCCCCAAAGAAGATTGGCGCCCAATCCCTCCATCGTGGCACGCGCTAACGTGCGCTTTCGCAAACCTTCTGCAGCACATCTGCATCCTGCAAAGAAAGCACACAGACGACTCCGCAGCGCCCCCTACCCAGGACTCGGTCCTGTTAACAAAATCTTAGATAAGGAAAAAAAAAATGTTCGTCAGGCTTTTATTTTAATCTCTTTCTTAAAACTAAGTCGTTTGTGGGTAATATCTATTTTAATCACGTATCATTTCCACATGAAGCTACAAATTATATATATATAAAAAGAACTAAATCATGCAACCCTTTTATATGTACATCTGTTAGTGGACTATCTGTTATACATATGACACCAGAATGACATTTTTCTGATTTAAATGTAGGTTACTCCCTAAAGTTATATATTTCTGTTACTATATGTACAACCAAAATGTTTTTAACACAGGAGACTGTACAAATAAATAACAAAAAATTATTACAGTAATTTCAATCACAGGCTGCTTGAATATCAAGCATATTTTATAGACCCACTTCAATGAATATAATCTTTTTTTTAGCATGTTCTTTGAGCATTTTCTCATGATATGCAAAATATTTTGTGATTCAAACTGAGGAATCAGAAATTTGCCTTGAGTTGTGTGCGGGGCAGTTGGTGTAGAAGTAAGCCTCCGTTGATGTCCTGTTATCCCTTTGTTTGCCCTCTGTCCTGCTAGCTTTACCCCAAGCTAACATCAGTGGTGCAACAAAAATGGCGAGCAATATTGGAGCTCTCCAGATGGATAGTTTTAAACCAGATGAGAAATATAAAAACGTTTATAGATTTATTTCTGTAAGTGGAGTAGGAGAATTTTGCCCCGCCCCTTTCAGTTGCTGGATCACGACTGAGCTTTTTCAAACAGCATTTATTTTACATTTTCTTCTTATTCACAATTTGAAAAATTAAATACTCAGAAATACAGTTTTAATCTTTGTTTTAAAATGCTATGAGAAAATGTAAAAAATATTATTTTCATTGTAGTGGTGCTTTAAGCTTTTTATAAGTGTCTGATCTGGTTATCAGATTTTTTGCATTCATGTAAGCTGTCTCACCAAAGTGACAATTTATGCTCTCCTTTTAATGTTTTAAAATAAAAAAAAGTTTGTTTTTTTTTTCATTAAGTTTCTCATGTGGATCTTCCAGATGAATTATAGCTGTAATGTATCGTTCTGGCTGTAAAAAGGCAGCAAACGTTAATATTTTCCAACTCTTTTCCAGGTCCTGGAAGCTCCCTTCCCCTGGCCTCCCTCCGTCTGATGGCTTCTCCTCTTCAGCTTACATATTCCTACATATGGCAGGTCATACGGCAGAAAGATGTGAAGCAATATGGGAAAGTGGAAGAGTTTGTAACCATGGTGACTCAGACTGTTCCTGAGCTGCTGAGTTTCAAGCAGACCGCCCAGCTAATCCTGGGGTTAAGAGCCAGGGTGAGTCGTTTCCACCTAGTTATTTTTGTTTTGACAATTAGGTTGAATTAAAACACACTTACAGTTTAAATTACTTCATATTGATTGTTTAAACACTAGATTTCAATTTTTTAGCATTTGATCTATAAATTTTCTCACACGCTAAGCATTTTAGATGTTTCTGTGAACAATTTTATGTTCCAGATCATTTTGGAGCTGCTTAACAAGGAAGGCCCACCAGATCTGAAGGCTATTCAGACTCTCATCAACAAGCTGAAGGTCACCACGTCTTCTGGGGTATGTACTGAAGCATATACTGAGTCTAGATGTTTGGGATTGCTTATTTTAGGTTCTATTTATAATTTTTTTTTTTTCACCTTTTTCTTTATTTGTGCTTTGTTAAGTTCTGATATGTTAATCTGTGCAGTACCAGGGTATGTTTTTTAATCTCTGTAAACTAAACGTTTCCTTTATTGCAGAAGGATAATGAGGTGGAGAAATCACAAACAAACTTCATGGTTCTGGTGCAGAATCTGCTCAAAAATCCCAATGAGAAGAAGCGCTTCTTTAAGGTACACCCAGTTTTTATTCAGAACTGTTTTGGAGTGAATTTTTACATTTGTTTTGATGGTTCTGACTTCACTCTGCGTTGGGCCGAAGTTGAATGTTGTTACCAAGTTAGTCGCAGCGCTTTCTTATTCAGACCACCTTAAAAGATGGGTCCAAGAGCGGTTCTGGTCTGGGACCAGGGTCCACTTGGGTGCATTAAGACAGAAAATTAGTTCTGGATTATTGTGGGAAACCAACTCTAGTTCATTTTAAGCAAACAAAATGTGTCCGGTCTCAGTACACACTAAAAAAAAGTTCTTCTGCTCCTGTATTCATAGGTAACCTGTATTGTTATTGCATCAGTATTAATGGATTATTATAAAACTTTTTGGTTGAAGTAAAAAAGTTTGTGTAATTTGTGAAAAATTTAGTGTTCTGCCAAAACTCTGTTAATTGGTACACTTTATTCTGATAAGACTTTAAATGATTTATCATTTTAGTGAATTGACTTAAAGAAAATTGTTTGTGTAAGAGACAGAAGGCAAGAATGAATAAGATTTGTTACATTCTTATTCTTATGCACAGACTTATTTACTCTGTTTTTGTGCATCAAACTAAATAAAAAAATGTTATGAACATAAATTCTAGTCTATTCTGCTCATGTGAGTTTCCATATACATGAATTCACGAGTGACAATTAGGACAAAAATTAGTAAAACAGACATTTTGACAGAAGAACTAAATCGATCTTTAGTCCAAACCAATAGTGAAATCAAATCTCCTGAAAGGTGTGTTTCTGCACACAGGAGGTCTTTCCTCTTCATTACGGCACAAAGTTTGACACAGCACTGCAAGCTTTGATCGCTGGTCTGGTTTGCAAGTTGGAGCAACTTCTTCCTGTTCCAAATCTGTCCCAGGTACGTCCAGCAGCTCCAAATTTAGCCGGCGTTTCCTCTGGAATGTGAATTCAAGGATCCTTGAACACTTGAAATTCTTCTAAAGTACTTCTCTGACTTCTTTCTTTGATGATTTTGCACAAGTATTATCTGAGTTCTCACAAGAACTAATTACTCTCTAATCTAAAGATCTGCAATGAAAATCTTAAAAGCTTTAAATATTTATTAATGAATGTGACAGATACTGATTTTGAGGCTCCGCCTTTCGCTCCTTGTGGGTTCCGCCTATTTTCCGCCAGGTGTTTGTGGTATTTGGTTTGTTAGCCTGTGAACGGATCTTTTTTCCGTGAGAAATTAACATTATAATACACCTAAAAGGTGATTTTGAGTAATATAGGCCCTTTAAAAAGATTTCAAAACATTTTCTCTTGTAAATATCTGCAAGGAGTTAAAATCAAACGTGTTTTGGTTTGGGCTTCATATTAGCAGAGACAAAAATCTTCAACTGTGAATGAAAACAAAAGCCGTTTGTGCTTCAGCTCGGTTCTCTGATCTCCACGGAGCCCAGCGTCTTGGATGCATGTGGGGCCCTCATTCCTGACCAAGGAGATTTGAAGACTCTTCTGCTGCACCAGCAGGCCAAAGGCCTCCTGGGCGTTAAAGGTTTGTCTCACATTGTTAAAGATGCTTTTTGTTATGGAAATGTAACTCAAATGATCTCATCTAAAAGCGTTCCCATTGGTCTTTTAATTATGGTTATAATACTTTTAGGCAAAATCAGAAAATCTACATTGTTTTTTATGACACAGTTTCTGCAGAGCGGCAGAAGTTCATCAGAAATTCACCTCTGAGTTGCAGGCACAAAGAAAGCCCGACCCCCTTTCCCATCTTCTATCTGTTTATGTGCTCTCTCACTAGCTTACAGCCTCTCACAACTTAACATCATCAGAACTATCCAGACATACACTTTTTAGTCAATACCAGCTTGGATGTGGAAAACAAAAACCTAAATGGATCTATTTATCTGCTAGTGGATGCATCAAAAGGGGGCGGAGCAAGAGGCTTGTGGAACGCCCAGTTTATTTTCTTTCTCACAAATAAGCTCTTTTTCAACATTTTGAATTAAAAAATAAAAAAACAAATTAATTTTTCTCTTTAATTTTCCTTCATCATGAGAAAAATGCTACAAAAACCCCATTTTCACGTGAATGGGCCTTTAAAGTCCCGCTCTGCTCCTAAAACCACGCCCCCTCAGAGGAGATTTTGGAAACAGAGGCTTCAGATCATCATGATTTGTGCTGCAACAAATGATTATTGTAATAGTCGACTAACTACCGATTGTTTTTTATTTTCAATTAGTCGACTACTTGGGTCATCCATAGACTGGATGTGCAGCACACATCTTAACCATCATTAGCTCTAAACTAACTAAAACCAGATATATATTACTTGCGATAATTCTGGAGTGAATACTATAAAGTGAATTTGGCTGCTGAAGATACTAGCTGAAGATGCTGAAATTGATAGCTAAAATCACTGAAGCTAATAACTGAAAACGCTGAAGCTGATACCCAGCTAAAATATCAGTTAATTGCAAAATTAATTGATGTTTAAGACATTTAAATTGTGGGATTTTGGTTAGAAACTTCATAATTAAAACCCTACTGGGAACATTTTTAAAAAAATTAAAAGTAAAATTGTCATAGTGGGACTTTAAATTTTTGCGTGCTGATGAAAACGAGGAATCTCTTGTCTTTCTGCAGCGACCGTCTCAACCTCGGTGGGCGACTGTGTACTTTCTTCTCTTGCCTTCCTTCCTAAACCAGTGGAACCACCACCACCACCACCAAAGCAACCAGAAGTTACCCACGATGAGAGGAGCAATGCTTCCCTGAGTGACCATGACGATGTGGGATGTGCCTCCGAAAACTCTGACAGTCAGGAAGTTTTCCCCGAGTCGCCTCTGCAGAGAGAGACGGCTAACGACAAGCCAACGAAGGAAGCCGATCCCGCTGCTTCTGCTCCGCAGGAGTCTCCGCCTCAAAGCAGCGACGGAGCACCGCCCCCTCCGGACAAACCGGAGCCGCAGCAGCTGCCGCTGAAATCCATCCCATTCAGGGTGGTTCAGGTGCCAGTCAAACCCGCCGCTGCCACGCCGAACGCCGGCAGCACAGGAGCAAAAGAGGGGTCGAAGCCCCAGACTCAAAGAGTGACGCTACATCAGTGGGTGTCCCAGATCGCCTCCAATACGATGTCACTTCCTGCTTTACCCCCCCTCCCCCCGGCAGGCTGAGCGACTGCGACGACATGCGGCCCAGCATACGGCGGAAAAAGCAATTCCGCCACCTAAGCGACCGCTACAGCTGCAGCGTGTGCGACAAGAGCTTCCCCTACCAGTCCAAGCTGCTGGACCACGAGCGCATTCACACGGGCGAGAAGCCCTACCTGTGCACGGCGTGCAACAAAAGCTTCCGAACGCAGGGCTTCCTGAACAACCACCTGAAGACCCACAGCACGGAGCGGCCCTTCGCCTGCGGCCAGTGCGGCAAGTGTTTCAGCAAACTGCAGAGCCTGACCAAACACATTCTGGCGCACAGCGGGCAGAAGCCCTTCTACTGCAACATCTGCAACAAGGGCTTCACCCAGTCCACCTACTTCAAGAGGCACATGGAGTGCCACACCAGCCAGATGACGTTCCCCTGCAAGCACTGCAACAAAATCTTCCCCACCGCCTTCAAGCTGTCCAACCACGAGCGCTGGCACACCAGAGACCGCCCCCACATGTGCGAGCGCTGCGGGAAGCGCTTCCTCGTCCCCAGCCTGCTGAAGAGACACATGGGCTACCACATAGGCGATCGCCAGTACCTCTGCTCCCAGTGCGGGAAAACCTTCGTGTACCTGTCCGACCTGAAGAGGCACCAGCAAGACCACATCCCCAAAGCCAAGATCCCCTGTCCGGTTTGCCAAAAGAAGTTCTCCAGCAAGTACTGCCTGAGGGTTCACCTGAGGATCCACACCAGGGAGCGGCCCTACCGCTGCACCATCTGCGACAAGACCTTCACGCAAGTCGGGAACCTGAAAGTCCACATCAGGCTGCACACCAACGAGCGACCCTTCAGCTGCGACGTGTGCGGTAAAACCTACAAGCTGGCGTCTCACCTGAACGTCCACAAACGGACTCACACCTGCAAGAAGCCCTGGACCTGCGAGACGTGCGGGAAAGGCTTCTCCGTCCCCGGCCTGCTGAAGAAGCACGAGCAGCTGCACATCGACGAGGCCAACCCCGACTTCGCCGGGAAGCGGCGGCACCGAGGCAAACACAAGAAACACGCCCTCAAGAGGAAGTACGACGAGGAGGAGGAGGGCAGCGATGACTATTGAACTAATACAAGTCCTGATAAGATCATGTGAATATTAAAGAGTCGTGTCGGGGTGATCAACAGCCTCTTGTTCAGTGTGATCATGATTGACCAAAGTGTTGCTTTAAGTTACAAAAAAATCATACATTTTAATGTCAAACAAATGAGAAATTTTTTTTTTAAAGAAGGGTAAAAATACAAATTAAAATTCAGTCACTGATTCTTCAAATTAAAAAAATAGAGATCTGTAATGTTTATCACAGAAGCAGGAAGGGAATTTTTGCTCATTTACTGTTATTTTTCCACATCATACACATAAATTACTCAAAAATCTTTTCTTTTTTTTTACAGATCATCTTTTTAACTTGTTAGATCAGTGACTAAAACATCTTTTTTTCCTCACTATGTGTTAAATTATGATGTCTGGTTAAATAAAGCAACTCATGAATTTTACTGGACAACATATTTACATTGGAGTGTTCAGTTATTTCATACTAGTTCAAAAGCATCATGTTTATGTAAAAAGACTCTTTTTATATGATAAAATGTATTTCAAAGCATGTGACTGTAGGAAACTCTTCCCGATGTGTGATAAAATACTGTAGCACATAGAAACATTTTCTTTTTTAAAATTTTTTTATGTCATTTTCAGCTGTTTTTGTCACTTACTGTATATATTTCACCTTTTTTTTGTGTTTTAGCTTCACTTTATCTTCATGTTGAAGTGAATTATAACATACTGGAAATACTATAGTCCAGAAATATGAAGTCAAGCCCACTATGTATGTATGTATGTATGTATGTATGTAACCCACCAAGTCACGTATTCTTCAAGATGTTTGAAACTTTTACAGAAAAATAAAGTTTTAGCTTTTAGTCTTTAGTGGGGAATTTCTGATTTTTTTTAAAGTGATATTTTATTATTTCTATCAGTTAGGTAAAATAAAGCTTAATTCTGTTATGAATTTCAGACCAAATTTGATTATAAGTTTGAATGCAAGTAAAGAGTAAACATGTGATTATTGAATTTTTTAAATTTAGTTAATTAAATCATTGATTTATTTGTAAGTTTTCATTATACTTTGTTGCATCTAATTTAAAAATATTGTTCAAGTCCCTCTACGATCATCTTTTGATCTATTTTCAAAGCATTTCTGGTGGTCTTTTAATTATAATAATGCAGTTTTTAGCCAAACAAATAAATAGAAATATTAAAAAAAACTGTAGTTTTCTATGACATAGTTCTGCAGAGCAGCTGTAGGTCATTACAAATTCACCTTTGAGTTGTGGGGGGACTGTTGATGCAGGGCAACCCCGCCCCCCTTCCCATCCTTGTTGGTGAGAGCTCACAGCTTTGCGGCCCTCCCAATGTATTTTCTACGTCACAAGTAAGCTCCTTTTTAAAAATCTTTTTTTCATGTGTTCCTAAGTCAGGATTTAAACAGAGAAATGCTCACAAATCTCACAACCTGCAACTCGAGTCATAAAGTCATTTTCTTGTGGAGACCCAAAGGTTTAGTGAAGTCGAACAAAACCCATCTTTGACGAGCTGACTACAAAGGGACCAGTGAACTACTACGGTTAAAAAATATTTAATGAACCAACATCTTAGTTTTTACAAATGACTAAATTTCCCAGAAACCCCAATTTTACTAGAAACCCTGCTATTGTTGAGCAGAGCTTTTAACTCTTCAATTTCTGCCCTCTTTTTCCCAAAAGAAGTTTATGTGTTGCTTGTGACTTTAAAATAAACTCAGGATACAAAAGACTCCTGCTCTATTATAAGAAGTTGTTATTAGCATCATTTTCTTGAAATACTGGAGGACTTCGTTGTTTTTTAAACGCATTCTGGAAATGACGTGTTCTTTTATCCTGATAAATTATTCTTGTTTCAAGTGACTTTTTTAATAAATTAAATTAAAAAAAAAAAAGTCAGGATCACTAAAAAGTTTAAGGCCTTGCCCAGGTTTATTTGATGTCTGCTTAACTACAGCTGAAAATTGACATTTTTTCAAAAAGATAGCCATGAGTGTCCATCTTCTGGATTGATTTTGCCTATAATAATTTGTTTTAATATATTTCATGTAACTTCTTCACCTATTTTTTTTTTTTTTTTTTGGCAAAAAGTTTATTTTACTATGTATATGTAAAGTAAGTACTCTAGTGTAGGACGTACACTAACTGAATACTTCATCAGACTAAATTGGAACATTAGTTTAAAATATATAGATAGTATATCAAAAAGTGGACTGCCTCAGTATTTAAGGACACTATTTACTTTAGTACACCTTAATCGACTTTTTGCTAAAGGTTGCTAAGATGAACCCAAACCGCAAATTTTAAGTTGATCATCTGTTAATTTGTCATCTTAAAGCAATTAAGTTCAAATTATAAAAAGTTAAAGTCAATCTAAGTTTGTATTTAGATTGTTTTAACTTGTCATATGTTATTAAAATTTAAACTATTTAAATAAATTTTCCTTTTTTTGGATACATTTTAAATAACATCCTTATTATCAGCCAAATTTCTGTACTCTTTTTTTTTAAAACTTTACATTAATGTGTTTCTCTTAGATGTTTTAGCAGAGAATAATTGATCCATTAAGTGATGTATAACTTCCAGTGATTGATGAAATTCAGGAAATACCAGGACGGAAGGTACTTTGCTGGATGAGGTTGTTTTTTTTTTTTTTTTTGTCTTTCTGCGCATCAGACAGCCGCAGTTTCCATAAATATGAGATTTCCTGCTTTTATCACAAACCCTGAAAGGATTCTCTTCGATTCTGGCTAGATTTGATGCTTTATTTAATCTCTGGATTTTGTAAACTGATTGGTTGCTTCTAGTTGCTGTTTTGTCATTTATTACAAGAAAAACTAAAGGATAAAGTTGCTGCTAATTAGTGATGTCGAGTCAAAATTATTGATTTAAAAGTCATTTGTGGCACTTCTTAAATAAAATTAAATATTTGTCATAATTAGTCAAGTACAAGTCCCCTTTAGAAAAAGTAGTACACTTGAAGTTTGTGTTATTAAGTAAATTTGATTATAGGTACACTAAATACTGCTAAAAAAGTAAAGAAAAAACATCTAAACAACTCCCAGCAGCCTCATTCTGAAGAAACAGGACACGTCCGTCAACAAATGCATCGTTGATGACACACTGGACTCCATCCTCTGTAAACACGCCGTAGATCACAGCAGTGACCCTCACCCAGCTAACCCTCTGACACACAAAGACAAAAACAAAAGGCCTCTCGCCTGACCTTTGGTTTGACCTCACCGGGGAAACCCCCAGCAGCCACTGACTCACAGTCGTCCCATAGAAGCTGCTGTAGACTCTTTAATGACTGTCCGGGTTTGTTCTGACCCTACAGTCATGCACAGCCACAGAACTGTGGGTGAATAGAAGTATGAGCCGATAAATCAAGAAAACGGACACAGATCACGTGAAAATGAGTCATAAAGTATCTTTGGATGAATAATATTCAGTTACACGCGTGTGGTGAATAAACCAGCTCAGGAGTATTTCTAAAATATGCAAATCAAAGGAAATCATTTATGTTTTGTGAGAGTGATGGAAGTGGTGTTTATACCATCAGTCAGTCAGAAGTTTCATCAATATCTTATCAACAGAACAATGTTTTTGAAGCAAACATAAATTAGATTGAAAAACATTCCAAATAAAACTTGAGACTAATAATAGCTTGAAGCTTTTTTTTATTTAAAAAAATATTTTTGAGCAGTAGTCTGCTCCCTCTAGTGGTCAAGAACTGTCACTGCATATCCAATAAAAATTTGCTGTTTGGTGGAGATTTTTTGTGAATTTCTGAAGCAGCAAATCATTTTTATTCAAGGTTTTTATTTTCTAATGTATGAAATATATATGTGTGATTATTATTATATATAAAAGAATATATATGAGAAAAAAAGCTTGTAAAACTATAAGAAAAAGGTTGCAAAAGTGTTATTTTATGAAAATAGTCTTAAAAATATAAGGGGAAAAAAGTTGTAAAAATGAAAATTTTATGAGAGTAATGATGTAAAATTATAAGAAAAAAAATTAAAGATTTTCAAGAATGTAGCTCTAATATTCTGAGAACAAAATAGCATAAAAATCATTTTTAAAAAGTGGAAAAATTATGGGAAAAAAATTCAATATGAGAAAAAAAGTCTGCATTTCATGACAAAAAACTAACTTTATGAGAATAGTCATAGAATTATGGGAAAAAAAATCATAATTTGATCAGAATAAAGTCTTAGGATGAGAAAAAGTCATAAAATTACAAGAAAAGTGAACATTTTACTGGAGTAAAGCTGTAAGAGTAAAAAAAAGCAAACATTTTAATAGAATAAAGTAATATACCAAAAGTCATAAAAGAGGAAAATCTTTTTTAAAACAAGTTGTAAAATTATTATTAAAATCCTAGTTGAAATTTTACAAGGAAAAATCATGCCTAGTCAAAAATAAAATTGTAATTTAAAGAAAATAGTTTTAAAAATTGTAAAGCAGATTCAGCGAGATTCTTTCTCCGCTGTCTTTATTGTAACATTTTTAAAAAGTTAAATGTTCTGTTTACAAAAAAGCTTGACTTTTTCCTTGGAGAAAAGTCTGCCTTTTCTTATAATTCAACTTTATTCTCATAAAATTTTGAATCTTTCCCTTATCATTTGACTTCTTCATTCTGATATACTTATTCATTTTCTCTTCTGGTGACCCTGATGCTCAATCATAACTTTTTGATCAAATAAAACACAAAATCAGCTTCATAAATGTTATTTATGTCCATTTGTTTACATTGTTTAGGATTTGTACAAAAGCCAACGGCTTTGTTCTCTACGGACAGCTTTTATTGTGTCATATAATATCTGAACAAGAACATCTACAAAATCTTGAATTAGAAAATTAGAAATCCCCTGTGAGGAGTTCACAGTTCATTTTTTAGGTCTATGATGGGTCACGTTGGAAACGATCTAATCTCCAGGAGAGCGAAGGCAGACGATCGCTGGAAACATCATCTGGAGGCTTTCCGTTTTCATGAGCGTCCATCCTGTACAAACACAAAATAATATGTTTTTTAAATAAAAAATATTCAAATAACTAAATTGAATTTTAGAAGTTTCAATTAGGAGACAAAACAGACCCGTTTTCCTCTTTGAGGTGCTGGTACAGCTCAAACTTGTTGTTTACGGAGCTGACTCTCCCCACAAACTCTTGGTGCTTCCTGGAGTTGGCTGCAGTGATGCGGTTCGTCCACAAGGAGAGGAGCGACACCGGACCTGCAGAGACAGCTCAGACTTTAGAACCGAGTTCGTAAGAGGCCCTCGAAATCCTCTGACAGATAGTGACACCTCATTTCAAAGTGCTCGAACCTTTTGCTCTTTCTGGAGGCTGGACCTCATCTACCATGAGGCGGGGCTTCTTGTTGAGCGGCTCAGGAGAGTCTGGGGAGTCCTTGATCACCTCTGCGTCCTGCTCCCCCTTCTCCAATAAGCCCTTTAGTCTGGAAGTGAGGAAGAGAAACACAGAATGAAACTGTTTTGTATCAGGAAACCTGCAGACTCATCGACTCATCACTGACCTCTCAGAGTCCTGCCAGCTTTTATCTTCCGTCTCTTTGCTGCCGTTTTTCTCTGCCCGGTCCTCCCTGTCCTCCCTCTTCCTCCCTCTTTTCTTCCTCTCCTCCTCCTCGGGGGGTTTGCTTCTGCAGGCGACGATGCAGTCCAGGACCCGCTGGTGCCGGTCGGTGGCCCCGGCGTGAGTTTTCACCAGCGTTTCCAGCTCGTTCCACATGATGCGGTACTGTTCGTCCCTGAGGGGGAGAACACCGACCTGCTGACTCGGCTCCAGCTTTGAGGATAAACACAACAAATCTGATCAAAGCACCTCTTGGGGCCTTTGCCTCGGGATCCCACTGTAGAAATGGGGAGTGGGTCGTTCTTCCTCTCCATGTCCACCAGGTTGTAGACGGTTTTCTGGCAGGTGAGGACGTCTTCTTCCGTGAGAGTCTCCTTCACGATCAGATTAGCCAGAGGAACCACCTACGAAGACCAAACGTCCACACATTTACCTCCTGAAGACAATTTAGAGGAAGGAAAGGATGCAGAGAGAGCATCTGTCCTCATCCTCACAGCCTGCATGTTGAAGATGGTGGTCTGGGAGATGATCATGGGCCAGTATCTGGTGTAGCGCTCCAGCTGAGCTTTGGCCCGCTCCACCGGGAGTTTCCGCAAGGGATCATGGGAAGATTCTGCAACAGGAGTCAGACGGTTCTCCCTCATAAATTCCCCAAAATCCTGGAAAAAAGAAAAACTAGTAAGTGGAGAGCTTTAGAAATTTAAGACCGTTTTTCATATTCAATAAAAGTAAAATGGACACATGAAACACGAAATAAAAACGTATTTTTTACACTTTTAGAAACTATTTCACACTTAAAAAAAGACTGTTAAAAAAGGAAAACTCTTGGAAAAAAAATTATAACAAACTATCCATCACCTACACATATATGAAATATTTCAAGATAAAAGCTTAACTTTTTATGTCTTTAAAGACTATTTTTCCCCCTTCAAAAATTACTTAAAAAAAATAAAACTTTTACAAATAAAATAAGCATACAAACCTCATCACCACCACATATCTAAAATATTTCAAAATAAAAGCGTAGCTTTTGTGCTTTTAAAGAATATTTCCTCCTTTAAAAATTACTTTTAAAAAGGGGAAAACTTTTGAAAATAAAATAAGCATAACAAACCATCTATCACCTACACATATCTGAAATGTATCAAAATAAAAGCATGCTAAATGTGTGACCATGACCATTTTACAAACCTTCAAGTATAATTTTTCACAGCCTTATTATCATAAATCCTCTTCTAGTTAAAAACAAGGAAATCCCCATAGTGAAGACACTAGTTCTGCAGTTAAAGTTTAATTTTTTTCTTTTTAAATCAGAGGTGTCAGGAATCAGCAGGTAAACATACGGTGATTCTGTAATCGGTCACTCTGCCCCCACAGCCCTCGCTGATGGACGGCGGGTCCTCTAAGGTGGAGCGGTTGCTGTTGAGCACGTGGAGGAAGATCTCGCCTCCGTGGCTGCTGAGCATGTGACTGATGACCTTTGACCCCGACTTCCTGGGCTGCTCCAGCAGCACCGATCTGCCTGTGGTAAGAAGGAGGCGTGTCAATATTCATATCTATTTGGTTAAAAAAAAAAACGTTCTGAAAGACTAAACCGTTTTTAAATTACATAGTACAAAAATTAAAAGAAATGTTAAAAAATATAATAAATAGAAATGTTGGCCTCACCATTCAGAAGAAAGTTTGTTAAGCATGACGAAGGCCGACTGTTTACGTCTGTGGGTGAGATGCGGTAAGCTCCTGTGCAATAATGCAGCTCTGCATTGGGAGGATAAACAGACAAATGAATATTATTACAGGCCTTATTGCATTCACATTTTTTTTTATTCAAAAAGGCACAAAATGCATTTTTTTAATGACAAAACCTAAGGATGTAACGATTCTTCGGGAATCGGTAAATAACTGATTTAAACTCATCATCATATTCATCGATGCAGAAAATTAAAAAATCCATTTCTCACTGCCTGTGCCTACATTTGGAAAAATGCAGAGCAGATGACAGCCGTCCACGCCTTTGTGTGTGTGGGTGCTTATACACCGGCTACTTTTAATGCACACGCCAGAAATCCTGGCCTCCGCGTACAGGGTTAAAAATCAGAGTCAACAGTCAAACCTTACCTATGTTGTTGGTTCTGGGGGTGCACCATTTCAGCGTCACCGTCTCCTTGAAGCCGTTCTCTCGAGTGCTCGTTCCTGCCATGTGCAAGTCACCTGGAAGGAAAAAATAACTTAACAAAAACGCAAAGCAATAACAAAAATAACGCTTGAGAGTTTAAAGAGTAACTCCTTAAACTGTCAGTCTTGTGACCAATCAAAGACAGTCGTGCTCAAACGCTAAAAGATGGGAACCAACCACTTTTAAAGAATTCCAGGTGGGCGTCCCTGTGGTGCAGCAGCTCGACATCGTAGTTGGCGGACGTGTTGGCGTGCTGCTCCTCCTGCACAACCGCAAACACATCAACATCTGCCCAGCGTGCAGCCGTTTCCTCAAACATGCAATCTTAAACACAACAAACTAAAAACCGCAAAAAGACTCGAAGAGATAATAACGATGGCGGATGAGGTCAAATTAAACGCCGACGCGGGTAAAATTGAAAAATCTTACTGGCCGTCTTTAATGATGGTGAGAAATTGAAAGATATTTTTAGATTTAATTGATTGATTTATTGTTCAATTTTTTAAATAAAAAAATACAATAAGACTAAAAAAATATATTGATTTTTAAAACAAAAGCAAAAAGTTGGTCTAAAATCTGACTTTTATGCAATTTTTCAGTAAGTATGCATTGGTATATTCAAAATATCATAAATAATTAAAGACTTTTTATATTAAATTAATTAATCAAAGTCTTTTGATAAGTAAATATCAAAATATTGTCTGTTAAATTATTATTTTTTGGAGCGCTCGTGTTCATTTTTGGTTCTACACTCAATCATCTTCAAATGTTGAATTATTAACATGTATTTTTTGGCATTATCATGAAGAATTACCCCATGATAGACTTTTAAGCTGTTATTCCGCTTCTTATTTTTGATAAACAGCTATAAAAGTTTCGAAATGAAAAAAAAAAAAAGCCAGAAAAATTCAGGTTTAAGTTAGATGCGTGGATACAGTTCATGGTTAAGGGATATAAACAACTGTAGTTGTTATCTAGACAACACAATAGACCACATTTAATGGAAAGTTTTAGTCAAAAGAGGAGAAAGATTTAGGGAGAAAAGGGGAAAGAGAGCAGGGGGAAGCCTACAGGATTTAATGAGTCAAGAGGAGCCAAGGCCAATTAAAAAATAACAAATAAAAAAAAACACATTTTGAATCTCTTCTGTTACTATCCAAACTCAAAAAAGTAAAATCCCCACCATGGAAATTGAACGTTTCTACAAAAAAAAAAAAAAAAAAAAACTGGCTTTGGCTCCCCTGTGCCTGAGTTCCATTAAATCTGTCACATCAGAACCACCTAAAGCAAGACTGTTTGCAACAGTAGAGCTCAAAATGGACACACTAAGTGAGCAAAGACAAGCCCGCCTTCAGTTTCATATGTGTGTGATCAGAGTACTAACCTGTTCGCAAACATTTAATGTGGGCTAGCAAAACAGAAAATACAGCATGAAACCAGCAGCAGGTTCACAGTCATATCCACATGCAGATGAGATGATGAACGCAATGGAGAGACTGCAGAGTTTCATGTGTTATCATGGCTGAAGAAAACCACACTCAGAAGGTTAAGCAAGCAAATCAATAGTCGAATAAAAGAGGGAAGAATTCAACAAAAGTAAGCAGTGAGGTTCAAAGTGAAACTTATTAGTAGAAAGCAGAAATTTGTCACAGATTAGGTCGATGTGGGATGGACGAGACTGCACGGACGGCAGAGAGACGACGCTCCGTACCTTCATGGGGATGTTTGTGATGGTGGTGGAGGCCAAGTCGAAGTGCTGCTGGACCAAAATGTTAAGTTTGGAGGCCAGATGCCGCCCGGCCCGGACGCTGTGGACCTCGCTGGTGAGCAGAGGGGAGATCTGAAAACGACAACAAGGGATGACAAAAATGCAGCTCCAACCCGAGTCTGGGGATTGAGTTTACACCCACTTCTTTCTTTGGCCTGTCGGACACCAGCGTGTCCTCCCCCTGCGGGTAGATGTGGACAAGAACTAACTCGCACTGCTGGATGCCCATCAGCCTGAAGTACAAAATCATCAATAACAACATAAAAAAAAACAATTTAGTACTTATTTTTTTAATGATTTCGATCATTTTAGTTAGTTACATTTTTTTTTTATTGTCACTGACCTGTCTGAACCAGCAGCCAGCTTGTTTTGGTCTAAAATAGTCTCCTGTATGCAGTCTTCCAACATGCGGACGTGGGTGTCGCTGTCATAAAATAAAATAAAAAAAATCATGCTAAGATGAATCAAAACATGACAAAATTAAAATTTTCTTCAACCTTCGACTGATTTCAAAATAAATTCAACCTTTTTGCGTTAGTCAGACAGATGATCCGGCCTCTATTAGCGACCCTCTCCGCTGTGTCCATTAAAGCTGTGCGCTTCTCATGCTGCAGCTCCGTGATTTTGCACAAAGACTCCACAGCGGCGACCAGGCCGTGCAGAATGCTGCAGCACTCCGGGTCCTCACGGGGATTCGGTGGTCCAACAGCAGCTAAAGCTGACATTAGCTGCAATGAGGGAGAAGCTCTGTATTGGCAAATCTAATAAACGAGACTTGTGAAAAGTGCCATCCGCTGTTAAAAGTTCCACTCTTTCTTCTTTGATCACCTTTTAGACTAATTTGAAAGAGTTTCCAGTGCTTGTTTTATGCAAAAACATGTAGTTTTCTATGACAGTTTCTGCAGAGTGGCAGGAATTCATTAAAACTTTACCTGAACTATATGAACTGCTTTTAAATGTAGTTTTTTTTTTTTTTTTTTTTTGGCTGCTCCTGATTCAAATTATTTGAATAGAGAAATACTCATAAATAAAAATGTTAGCTTAATTTTCTTGATATATGTGTAAATGACAGCCAAATTTCTTTTTTCTTTCTTGGCTGTATATTGTTGTTTAACAGTTGTTGGTTGTTTCTTTATATGGTACTACAGCGCCTCCCTGTGGATGCTTTTGTAACCTGCGCAACAATTTCAGTTTTTTCTGTTGAAGCACGTACCTGTTTATTCTCTGCTGAGCACACACAAGGACGGTACGCTTGGATGGAGTCTACAGTTCCGTTTTTTGTTGATAGCACCCCTTTGTAAGCGGAATGAGGTAAAATACAGATATAATGTTGTTTTATTTTTTTGTATTTCTTGAAGTGAATGTAAATTGTTTTATTTTATTTTATGGAAATATGTTTGACGGATTTTTTATTTGTGAAGTACATCGCGCCAGTTACAATGTTAACTGACACATTTTGTATATTCAGGAAACTTTCTTATATGTATGAGTGAAACTAAACACAATGTCTTTGTTGTGCTGTTGTTTAGTTTTCACAGTGCATCAGTACTTTGGATGGTTGCATCAAAGAGACCAATAAAGTACGCACTTGTTTGAAGCTCGAAGCATCTCGTTTATGACCACAAGGGGGCCCGCTACAGTGAAAACTCAACTGCTACACCAGCCACCACTGTGAAAAGCCGAAGCTGACCAGCTTATCCCTTCGGACATCAGCTACGTCGTCGTCTCCGGTCTCCATAATTTTCAAGCTGGCCACACATTGAAGGTAGAGCTTCACCTACAGTGATGATTTCATCGGACTAAAAGACTGGAAATTCTTAAAGAGACTCTTTATGCTCAGTTCAGAACGTATATATTGTGCTTGTTCATAAAATGTGTATTTACTGATTTAAAGGTCTAGGATATTTTCCTGTCAAAATGAAAGTGTCTTATACTTCTTTATAAAGCCATTATGACCTTTATATGTCTGTTTACAGAAGGGGCTGGATATTAGAGTGATTTTCATAATTGATAGTCCAGTAACCTTAAGGCTTAACATTTTGTACCATTACTGTTTCATATTATTGCTCCTATGTTGTCCAAAGTTTGGAAAGGTCTGATATAAACAATAGTTCTCTAAAGGGTTAAACAGAACAAAGAAGTTTCATTCAGACATGAGGCAACCTTAGGCCATATTCGAATTGAAATAGTGTTAAGAAAACAAAATGTTACATTTAGCAGAAGAAACAGACAAACCTGAAAAAACGCCAGTGAGATCCAGCTCTCGGGAAAGAACACTGACACAAAAGGGTCAAGAAATGCATAATATGAACATAAAAAAACATACCAAGAAATTCAATAAAACCTATGAGTCTTGGAAGCAAGCAGCAAGAGAAACAAGATCAAAACTAAAAGGTCTTTGCTCAAAGGATGAACTTGAAGAGCTGCAGAAGAAAATTAAGATAAAGCAAGAGCTACTAAGCACCAGTATGAGCCTATTCTATGTAACGGTGCTACAACACCAGATGTTGTTAAAAGGATGGATGCTTGTGTCAACTCAGTACAGAAATCTGTGAACTCATAAGTAAGCGCCTTGAAACTATTGATGAGGATTACAATGATCAACTGGAAAAGGAACGTGTGAGAAGCACATTAAACAAGAATGAATACAGATCTGTATTTGGCTCCACAAACACAGAAACTGTTATCTCAGAGCTATCCCAGAAATCCAGTGACCATTCCAATTCAACCACTGTTAGTAGTAAAAAAGTAGATGCAGCAGCAGAGCTGGCAGCCAAACAAGCGCAATCAAAAGCCATTACAGTAATTCAAGCACAGCAAGCGCATGTCCATACATTAGAAAATGAATGGAAAATCAAACATGCAAATTTGCTTTCAGAAGTAAAACAAAAGGAGGTTGAAATGAATATCAAGTTAGAGAGAGAAAAAGCAAAACTTCTGCAGTTACAAGCAGAAAAAGAAGTTGATGTTGCAAAGGCTCGTTTGGAAGTATATGAAACTTTGAATGTAACGAAAGATCAGAGGAAATTGATGAAATTGGCTCTTTATTGCGCAACAGTGAATATGGATTCAAACTAAATCCAGATGCTGCATCCTTCCAACCTTGTCTAAAAACTGCCAAAGCAAGCATGAGTCAAGAGCCCAACAGTCTCGCTCAAGCAATTGCCAGCTCTATGAACATGAATCGCTTGCCAGTCCCAGAACCTAGTGTCTTCAGTGGGGACCCAATCAGGTTTTTAGACTGGAAAATGTCTTTCATGACTCTCATTGATAAAAAACCTCTTCCAGCAAGTGAGAAAATGTTTTATCTAAAAAATTATCTGGCAGGAGGGCACTCAAAGCTGTTCAAGGTTCTTCTATAGAGACTCTGAAAATGCCTATCTAGGTGCATGGAGAGTTTTACAAGAACGGTATGGAAATCCATTTATCATTCAGAAATCCTTCAGAGATAAACTTGCAAAATGGCCAAAAGTAAATGCAAGTGACCCTCTTGCACTAAGAGAATTTGCAGACTTTCTTCAAGGATGTGCTGAAGCAATTCCACACGTAAAAGGATTAGAAATCTTAAATGACTGTGAAGAAAATCACAAGTTGCTCAAAAAGTTGCCAGAGTGGATAATACGTAAATGGAGCCGTATTATTGTGGAAAAACTTGACGTTTCTGGAAACTATCCTGACTTTTTTTGCTTTACTGAATTTCTCAACAAGGAGGCCAGAATAGCCTGCAACCCGGTTGCCTCTCCACTCTTGACAAACTTAAAGACCCCAGATGAAAGATTTTTGAAGAAAGCTAGAGCCTTTAACATAAAGTCCAAAAAGGAAACTCCACAACTGATCAAAAGAAATGTCCAACAGCAAACCAAAACTACCTTGTTCTGTCTGTAAAGATGAGTCACATAGTATTGTAAAATGTCCAACCTTTTTTACAAAACAATGGATGAAAAGAGGGCCTTATTCGTGAAAATAACTTGTGTTTTGGGTGCCTGAAGAGAGGACATTCCAGTAAAGACTGTAAAAGAAGAACACACCGCTCTACATGCAGTCGCCCACCCAACCTGTTTGCATGAAAACAGGAGACAAGTTTACTGCAGAAACAACCAAAAATGACTCCGCATTCACAGAGCAGAATGAAACTCAAGAAACACACAAAGTGTCTCACACATCAACACAATCTGCATCTGCAACTTCAAATATTGTCCCAGTCTTTGTATCCTCTATTCAACACCGCAGCAGGAAGTACTTACATATGCAATACTCGACACACAGAGTGACTCTACATTCATATTAGATGATCTAGTTGACAGACTAAATGTAGATGCACAGTCAGTGAAATTGAAACTTAGCACCATGACAGCCATTGACACAATAATAGCTAGTAAAAACGTACGTGGCCTACAAGTTAGAGACTCAACTCTGATACCTACATCAACCTACAAACAGGCTTATACTCGTGACTTTATCCCCGTCGATAAGTTCTTATATTCCAACCAAGAAAACAGCATTGCTGTGGCCACACCTTAAACATTTGGCAGACAAATTGCCCCCATTACAAGATTGCGACGTGGGCTCTTAATCGGATATGATTGCCCAGCAGCACTTGTTCCACTTGAAGTGATCACGGGTGGAACAAATGAACCATTTGCTCAGCGATCTGAGCTGGGATGGAGCATTGTCGGTTCATCCAATCCTCACTTTGACAGACAAGGAAACCAGAACTTTGTTCATCGTGTGACTGTAAAAGAAATTTCACCTCCATCAGCCATTGACATTCTGAAAACTTTAGAAGCTGACTTTGTTGAAAGAACTCATGATGACAAACACGTTTCCCAAGAGGACATCCACTTTATACAGTTCCTGGGTGAAAAAATAACTCAAAAGAAAGTGGAAATTTTGAGATGCCTCTTCCTTTTAAAGGCAACAGACCACCCACTCTTCCAAACAACAAGAGACTAGCAACAGTGCGTCTTCAGTGTCTGAAGAGAAAGTTAAAGGCTGATAAACATTATCATAACCAGTATAAAACTTTCATGGAAGAAATGATAAGCAAGGGTGATGCAGAGCCCGTACCTCTAACACCTGCCGGTGAAATAGAATGGTTTCTTCCTCATCATGGTGTCTACCACCCCAGAAAACCAAATAAGCTGAGAGTTGTATTTGACTGCTCAGCCAAATTCCATGGCATTTCACTTAATGAAACTCTCTTAACTGGGCCTGATCTTACAAACTCTCTGGTGGGAGTTCTTTGTCGGTTTCGTAAGGAAAGTGTTGCTGTCATCTGTGACATAGAAAAAATGTTTCACCAGTTCTTTGTTGCCCCTCAGTCCAGAAACTACCTTAAATTCCTTTGGTGGAGGGAGGAGATTTGGATAGAGAACCAAAAGAATACAGGATGGCAGTTCACCTTTTTGGTGCTGCTTCATCTCCAGGATGTGCCAACTTTGGTCTAAAACACCTGGCACAACAAAATAGAGCTAACTTGCCATCAGCATCAAACTTTGTTGAGAACAACTTTTATGTTGACGATGGCTTGGGAAGTGTTCCAACAGTGGAAGATGCCAAAAAGCTAATTGTTGAGTCACAAGAGCTTTGTAAGAGAGGAGGTTTACATCTCCACAAATTTGACTCCAACAAGGAAGAAGTTCTCAATTGTGTTGACAGCTCAGAAAGGGCCACAACCACTGATCCTCTAGAATTAGACCCAATTACATCAGAACATGTGCTAGGCATTCAGTGGTGCAGAAAAAAGGACACTTTTAGCTTTAGTGTGGGGTTAAAAGCCCGAGCTGAAAGTCGTCGTGGTGTTCTATCTGTCATTGCCTCTGTTTATGACCCACTTGGTTCATTGCTCCATTCATCCTAAGTGGAAAGCACATCCTCAAAGAACTATGTAATAGAGGCATTGGTTGGGATGATCCTCTTCCTGAGGATGTAAAGCCAAGGTGGGAGAAGTGGATAAATGATCTTCACAATCTGAAGGAAATTACAATTCCGAGATGTTATCACCCATACGATTTTCATAATTTAGTCAAAGTAGAATTGCATCATTTTTCAGATGCAAGTAGTATGGGGTACGGTGCATGCTCATACCTCAGGTATGTTAATGAAAGCAAAGTCCACTGCAGCCTAGTAATAGCAAAGGCAAGAGTTACTCCCACCAAAGTTGTGAGTATCCCACGACTGGAACTTACAGCTGCTGTAGTTTCAACAAAAATAAGTGCAATGTTAAAAAATGAACTGGGCATGAAAATTGACAGAGAGTTCTTTTGGACTGATTCACAAGTTGTGCTGGGGTACATTAACAATGAGGCCCGTAGGTTTCACACATTCGTTGCAAACCGCGTTCAACTGATCAGAGACAAATCAGATCCCAGTCAATGGCATTATATTGAATCATCTGAAAACCCGGCTGACCATGCATCCAGAGGTCTCGATGCTTCACATATCAATGCAACAAACTGGCTCACAGGACCAAAATTCCTCTGGGAAAGAGAATTCTACCCAACAACCATCTCAACACCAGACCTATGCATTGGAGATCCTGAAGTAAAGACAGCCCAGACATTGGTGACAGAAACAAAAAACTGCAGTGACATTCTTGCACGTTTAAGTCGATGTTCTTCGTGGATGAAACTCCTTAGAGTGGTTGCAAGAATCAAGAGGCTGAGCTCTAAACAAAAAACATACAGTGAGCATGTTAGTGTTGATGAACTTCAAAGAGCTACAACTGAAGTAATTAAGCTGGTCCAAGAGGAAGCTTTTCAACAGGATGTGAAACTGCTTAATAATAGAAAGGATCTTCCAAGGTCAAGCCCATTGTTTTCCCTTGATCCTGTCATGTCTGAAGGCCGTCTTTGTGTCGGTGGAAGATTAAAACAGTCATCCCTCAGTCATGAAATCAAACATCCAATTATTCTTCCAAGAAACAGTCATGTTACCAATCTCATTGTTTCATATTATCACTCAAAAATCTGTCACCAGGGTCGCAACCAAACTCAAATGGAGCTTCGTGCAAATGGGTTTTGGGTCATCGGTGCCAGCAAGCTTGTTGCTAAGATCATACACAACTGTGTGCTATGCAGAAAACTTCGACGGCCAACAGAGTTGCAGAAAATGGCTGACCTTCCCAAAGAGAGAGTTGAGGCTTCAGCTCCCTTCACTTACAGTGGCATGGACTGTTTTGGGCCATTTCTGGTAAAGAAAGCTCGCAAAGAACACAAAAGATATGGTCTGATTTTCACATGTCTGTATTCAAGAGCAGTGCATCTTGAGATGCTTGAAGACCTGTCGACAGATGCATTCATTAATGCTTTAAGATGCTTCATCAGTCTCAGAGGTGCTGTTAAACAGTTGCACTGTGATCAGGGTTCAAATTTTGTCGGAGCAAGAAATGAGTTCAGAGAGTCACTAAAGCAATGTGACACCAAGTTGCTTGAAGTTTTCTTGACAGAGAAGCAGTGTGAATTTATCTTCAATGCCCCAACTGCTAGTCACGCAGGTGGCATTTGGGAACGCCAAATTCGCAGCATCAAAAATGTGCTGAATGCCCTTCTGGCACAATGTCCAGGTCGACTTGATGAAGCTTCACTCAGAACACTGTTTTATGAAGCCATGGCAGTCATAAATAGCCGCCCATTAACAGTGGATGGAATCAATGATCCAAATGCACTGGAGCCACTAACTCCAAATCATCTTATCATGATGAAATCAAAGGTTGCTCTTGGACCCCCTGGATTATTTGTTAAAGAGGATTTGTATGCAACTAAGAGGTGGAGGAGAGTTCAGTTCCTGATTGAACAGTTTTGGAGTCGATGGAAGAAGGAGTATCTCATGGCCATAGCAACAAGACAGAAATGGCACAAACCCAAACGCAATCTCAAGACAGGTGACATTGTCATCATCAAAGATAACAATCTTCCACGAAACCAGTGGCAGTTAGGTAGAGTCCTTGAAACTGTCAAAGATAGCGATGGTTTAGTTCGAAGAGTTAAATTACAACTTGGAAAATATGTAAATGACAGTAAACATAAAACTGTTTCCAAACCTACAGTTATAGAAAGACCAGTCCATAAACTGGTTGTTCTTCTTGAAGGTTGAAACATCATAGATGACACATCTATATATCCAAATGGGATGTACATATTATTTTTTGTCTTTGTAAAGAGCAGTCATTCATAACAGGAAATTCTGCACCATTCATTCTATATCCATGTAAACTAATTGTAGCAGAATTTGGTGGGAGTGTAAATGACAGCCAAATTTCTTTTTTCTTTCTTGGCTGTATATTGTTGTTTAACAGTTGTTGGTTGTTTCTTTATATGGTACTACAGCGCCTCCCTGTGGATGCTTTTGTAACCTGCGCAACAATTTCAGTTTTTTCTGTTGAAGCACGTACCTGTTTATTCTCTGCTGAGCACACACAAGGACGGTACGCTTGGATGGAGTCTACAGTTCCGTTTTTTGTTGATAGCACCCCTTTGTAAGCGGAATGAGGTAAAATACAGATATAATGTTGTTTTATTTTTTGTATTTCTTGAAGTGAATGTAAATTGTTTTATTTTATTTTATGGAAATATGTTTGACGGATTTTTTATTTGTGAAGTACATCGCGCCAGTTACAATGTTAACTGACACATTTTTTGTATATTCAGGAAACTTTCTTATATGTATGAGTGAAACTAAACACAATGTCTTTGTTGTGCTGTTGTTTAGTTTTCACAGTGCATCAGTACTTTGGATGGTTGCATCAAAGAGACCAATAAAGTACGCACTTGTTTGAAGCTCGAAGCATCTCGTTTATGACCACAAGGGGGCCCGCTACAATATGTCCTCCATTGTCAGAAAAATGTCACAGGAACATGTTAGAAACACCAAAAATACAATTTTTCGAGTGTGACTTTTTACCTCATGAGTGCTCTGATCTTCTCGTCTCCAACTATTCAAGATGTGGAACTCTGAATCACTTACTAGATAGTTAACCTGTTGTAAAACAAATGTTTTCAGTTATACAGATGAGATTACTAGTGTGTCTGACTTAAATGAGCAATTAAATACATAGATAAAACAAAAACAAACCAGTTTGTCTTTTGGGTAAACGTCATAGAGGATCCGGCAGTATTCCATGGAGCACTCCACAGCACAGGTCCACAACGATTTGGAGACAGGAGCCAGAGGAATGACCCCCTGAGCTCGGCTTTTAGTGAGAACGTCACACTCCACCTGCTGGCGGCTGGACTCGGCCATATAGGGACAGTGGTCCACTACGAAGACAGTCTTGTGAGCCACCGAGAACATCTTCATGTTTGAAAATCTGAAGTTAGCCCTGAAAGGAAGAGAGAGGTTTGATCCAAATTATTGAAAAATTGGGGTCAGATGCTGCTCATTTCTTTATTTTACATTTTTTTATTTCAGTGGGGTGCCACTGTAATAAACCAAAATATGTATTTAAAGAAAAAAAACTTTCAATATCTAGTATAAATTATCAGTATTTATTTTTGTTACATAAACACCAATTATTCGCAACAAAATTTAATTTGAAACCACGTTTACATATTACATAAGTAGGAACTAGAAGTGAAATTACTCACCTAGTAGGAAGAAAAAACGGTTAGCAGACGAGTTATCCAGCCAGATATTAATAATAAAAAAATGTATATATAGGCAAGCCCCTTATAAAAACTCTTAGGTGGAATCAGTTATTACTGTTTGGCTGAAAATAAAAACGAGAGACATCTTCAGTTTGTTAGTTTACAAGTTTTTTCAAAGCTAACGTCAAAGAATCAGCTAAAATAGCATTGCTCTGACCAAGGCGTTAGCCTGCTAGCTTACAACAGGCAGCATTTTCCATATCTGCCGATTATCGCATATTTTTCCGCGAGAGGGACAACAGCCGACTAAAATATCTGGTTGATGCTATTATTAATGAATTGTAACGGGTATTTAGGTACCTTAATATCTAAAAATTATTTATAATATTTGTTTTTACATAGCTGGAAACAGATGAACACAAAGAATGCACTTCATTTCAGGAAAGCTAACAGGTTTGTTATGAGAGGAAGTGTGGTCCGTCATCTTTTTCATTCCGCCCTACGGTACTCGCGCGTGAATAGTTCCCGGACCTTTTTTTTTTTTAAACCCCCAAGTGTTTTATTCATTAACTTATTCATTACATTTATTTATATTGCCAGAAAAAGAAAAAAAATACACAAAGAATAATAGTCTGTCAAAAATGTCTGTGGTTTTCCCTGACTGTAAAATAATTTATTTAAAGCTAATATTTGTACAGTTTAGTCTAATTATATCGTCTTTTCGTAATGACCTGTACACTCTCTCCGGTTAGGAAAACTAATATATCTACCAAATTGAATTTTAAATAAATAAATAAATAAATAAATAAATAGTTTTTGTGTTTGAAGAAAAAAATAAGAAAATAAAAAATATAAAAAAAACTATTAGAATAAAAATGCCCGTCCTTGTATTTTTTTTCAAATAAATATCTTTATTTTAAACATGGAAATGGCGTACAGCAAGAAACATAAACAATTAAGTACATAATTTTTCAAAATAAAAGCCAAGAAGGTTGGAAAAGTAAAACAATAAAAACAAAAAGAAACTATGTGCTAGCTGGGTGTATTTCTGTTTTATATGTATATTTTTTTGTATGTAATTGTAGTGGGTGAGTGTAAATAATCCCTGATTTGGTCAAATAGCTTAAAGAAAATCGAAGTTTTATTGCCAAATTTAGCTTTTTTTTGTCGAAAACAGTTAAACAAAACAGATGTAAGTAAAGTTGGTGCTTCACAAACCCAATAAAACCAATCAACGAATACTTGCCGCATGTAAGTGAACACAATAAAAACAATAAAACACGCTCTCGTCTGAAAAGTAAAAGACAGCTGAAAGAAGAAAAGTCAAAACCCGCCCCCTCCTCCTCGTCGTCGTTGTCCTCCGCCCCCCAGCCCCACCCGCCTGATTTTATATTATTTTCAAGCCTCAACTTGAGCAAACTTTCTTTTGGCGCTCAACCTTACGAAATGAAGCGGCGATGATTAGATGTGGAGGGGTTTGAATCCTCTGTCTGACCACCGCCCTGTAAACAGTCTGATTGCTGCTTTTTTTTTTTTTTTTCTCCCCTCTCTTTCTTCTTCTCCAAGAACAACAACGACGAAGATCATGAGCACCAACGGCATTGAAGAAACGGACTCGCTGTGTGAGACTGACGACCTGGGGGATGCAGAGCTGTGCATGATAGAAGAGGAAGTTGGTGAGAACCACACTTTGTTTATCTACCCCCCACATGTGATCTTACAGTTATGGTTATCAGTTAGATCTGACAACAACAAGTTTCTATTTCTGGAATATATCAAATATTCAAAATGCATTCAAATGCCAAACAGATGAGGTTTCTTTTTTACGTAGTCAGATAACATCAAAATGCAAAAAAACTCTTCCCTATCTGTCTAAAATAATGCAACCCAAGACCATAATGGCCATGAAGATCACAGATAAGGATTTCCTTTGACTGAGAAACCTCTCAAAGTCAGGCAGTTGGAGTCTATTTTGTTTACTGCTTCCAGCTAAGAGCAGATTTGAAATCTCACAGCATGGTCACGGCCATTTCTATCAACAGTTTCGTTTGTATGAAGTTAAAAGCCCCATATGGTGCAAATGGAGAACTTGTGGTCTCTGAAGACGTTTAGAAACGTTCTTCTAAAGTGGAAACGCTGATGTTTGAGGAACTCATCTTCCAGATGATGAAGGTTTGGAGAGAAAACTAAGAAAGTGTGGCTCAGTTTTTTGTGAAAGTGCGTTCCTATAGTCTCTGTTGTATAAACAACATCTGTTTTAAGTTATATGACTGGCTGTGAAGCTGACTTTATTGGGATGGTGTTCCATCTTCTTCAAAAACACAGCATATATGCTTAAATATTCAGAAAACATCATCAAAGTGAGTGATTTTTCTTTTCTTTTTTTTTCTTGTCACCTCAAAAATATTTCAACAACGGAACACACGTGCAGGAGTTTAGAAATCAGTAGAGCTGAACTGAAAAGAGAAGCACTACGAGTCTGGTTAAACCAGAAGCTGTTGCGTTTTTAAGAACAGGCTGTGGGAGTTTGTAGAATCTCACATTCAAGCAGAATTTCAACAACAGAACAAAGCAGACGTCTTTCAAACCACAAGGCAGTTCCTACAACATGGCGTTTGGAAAGGTGTGTCTTTAGTTTTACTCTGTCACCAACATAGAGATGAAGAATAATACAAGAGTAATCCCACGTTTTCTACAAACATAACAATAAGGCAAACTGTGTTTTTTTATGTCAGTAAATAAGTTAAAAAAAAGTGATCTAATTCTTCTTATAAGGTAGTGATGCATTAATTTACTTAAATTTAGTTTGTGTTACTCTAACCAATAGAAATTAATCTATATACCTTTGTCATATGCCATTAAATCTGTTAAGTCTCATAAAGTTTTTTGATTTTTAAAGTAAAGTCATTTTTATCTGTCATTTCTTCTTCATGAAAATATTTTTCTTCAACTGTTATTATAATGCACATTGTCCTCATTCATATTTTTGTAATTGCGCTGTTTACGTTTGCAAACTCCTTTTGTTATAAACTAATTATTCTCGGTTTTGAGCATTAATTAAAGTCCCACTCCGATCATATTTTTGATCTATCGTTAAATTGATTATGAATTTATTTTTATTTAATTTATTGTAATCTGGGACATACAGAGGGACAAAAAAGTATTTTAGTCAGCCACCAAATGTGCAAGTTCTCCCACGTAAAAAGATGAGAGATGCCTGTAATTTTTAATTTTCATAGTTATACCTTTACTATTAGAGACAAAATGAGAGAAAAAAAAATCCAGAAAATCACATTGTCTGATCATTAAAGAATTTATTTGTAAATTGTGGCAAATAGTAAGTATTTGGTCCATAACAAAAGTTAATTCCTATACTTTGCCAAATATTAACATTTCCTTTAAGTCTTTACAAGATTTTCACAAACTGTTTCTGGAATTTTGGCCCATTCCTCCATGCAGATCTCCTCTAGAGCAGTGATGTTTTGAGGTTGTCGCTGAGCAACACAGACTTTTAACTCCCTCTAATAATTTTCTAATTCTCTACTCCAAGACCTTGAAATGCTTCTTATGAAGCCACTCCTTCATTACTCGGGCAGTGTGTTTGGAATCGTTGTCATGGTGATATGCCCGTCCTGATGGAAGAAGGTTTTCACTCAAAATCTGACAGTAACCTCATTCATTCTGTCCTTTACACGGACCCCACGGGGTGAGCTCTTGCAGAAAGCCGCAGGAGTTTGTTCAAAATACTTATACTTAGAAATATTACTTTTTGTATTTGTCAACAAGCCATAGTATTTTAGAACTATCTAATCAATTGTCACACTGTCAAAAGCCTTAAAATATTTCTTATTATAATAGAAATAGAATATTAAGAATAAGATTTTAGGTGAAACTGTAAAATTATTCCTTTTACTTATTGTGGCCCATTGATAAAAAATTGCATCAAACAACTTCTGCTCTAAAATTAACTTAATTTAGCTTCTGATAAAAGTAAAAACAACATTTTTTTCATAGCTTAAAGTCAATTCAGACGTCAAGAGAGTAAAACATTTATATTAATAAACTTTACAAATTTGAAGTTTTTAAAGAATCAGAGCTTTAATTAAGGTATACTAGAGTTTGTATCATGCTATTACTAACATTCTTGCCCATCATCATGCTTGTTCCCTTTTTTTTGTTTCTTATTTTTCCTTTTTTTTTTTTACAGTTTACACTCAGGAATTTTTACCAACATACCACTCCATCAGAGAAGGAGACACAGTAACCAAAACAGAAGTGGTAAGTTATGGCTTCCTGTACAACATGATGACATTTATAACAACACATCACTACACAACACCTACAATTCTTTACGACAGTCACTCTAAAAGTGCAGCATACAACAATAAAACTTTCATTATCAATGTAACATGATACAGCAACATTTTTCAGTTTTCCAACTGAAAAGCTTAATTAAAAGTCTAAAACATGATGATTCATTAATATTAAGTAAGTATCATAGCAACAACATTTACTTTGCGTGAGCAGTCAGATCTGTAGAGGATCCACATGTTTAGTCGTTGTTTATGGTGTTCCACAGGGCTCAATCATAGAGCTTCAAATGTTTTACTTTTTATGTTATTAGAACATGCAATACTTTAGATTTTATATAGAAATACAGCAAATAATGACTTTATATTTAATATAATATAATTTAGTTTTGTAAAAAAAATATTTTTTAATTTGTTTTAATTGAATGTTAATTAATGTTGTTAATGTTGTAAATAAGAAATAAAACAGAGTCAAATAATTAGACTATTTATTAAAATTAATGTACATTGCATAAAAAAAATGCTGGAAATGAGATGGAAAACATCTAAATAATAATAAAAACATTTATTTTTTTTTAACCTCTCCAGTCTTAATATTAGCTGGTGGCTCAATCAGGGCTAATAGTTGCAAAAAAAAAAAAAAAAAAAAAAAAACACACATATCTTTACTGCTTAACAAAAAAGGTTAAAAAAAAGAAAATAGTAAAATACTAGTAGTTTTAAACGCTAATGATGCACATGTATATACGAGCATATCATGTATTTTGGAATCAGAGCAAAGAGAATACATTGATTAAAGAAAGTAAAGTAACGTGGAACAAGAAAACACAGCTTCTCGTCAATTTGATTAATTATTTTAAATAAAAATATATATAATAATATTTTGATTTATTTACCATTGAATGCTAAAATAAGCACATTTTTTTGTACCTTTGTATGTAAAGTACATTTTTTTTGGATAGTTTTGGATTTGACAAATTCAAACATCTAAGCATAAAAAAACAGACTCTTGTATTCAGGGGACAGTTTTCATAAAAATATATGTTGGTATTATTGTGTAATATGTTATATTCTTGTTTTTTGTGTGTTTTAGATATATTAATTGCCAAATTGATTTATTTTTTTCCTGTTAAGCAGCCAAAGACTTCCTTCAGCTTGTTTTTGTGTTATGTTTTATACATTACATATTTGTCCTCAAAGTATAATCTGGGTATTTGTTAATGCTTTGCTCCTTTGGTCATGGTGTGTGGAGAGTGGGAGGGTCGGAGCCGAAGGGCGGGTGTTGGATTGTTTGTAGACTCTTTCCATCATCCTGTCTTGGCCCAGTTCACAGATGAAAACATCCTGTGAAGGGCAGCTTAGGACCACCTAGCGTTTTACACACCGACATGTTCAGCATTTATAACATTATGGAGGAGGACGACGAGGAGCATGAGGATCAGTCAGCAGATTTACCTAACGGGCCTCATTTTTACCCTCAGGTAGAATTTAATGACAAGCCGGAGTCGCTGTTCTTCAATGATGGCAATCGAAGGATTGATTTTATCCTGGTGTATGAAGATGAGGACAAGAAGGAGTTTGAGAAGAGGAGCATGTACATGAGGCGCAAGGTAAAGAGTTTTACTTTTTCAGAGCTGTGAAAGGCTTTAAAAAAGGTATAAAATATCATTTTGAATTCAAAAAACTCCTTTCAAAAGTTGACAGCCAACAAAAGTTTTGAGGAAACTTAAGAAAAAAAATGTTGTGACTATTTTACAGCAAAATTATTAATAATTTGGTAAGAGATCAAATTCAAAATCATTTTAAAGTTAAATTATGACTTGATAAAACTGTTAATTGTTGCAAATATGAAGCTAAAACAAGACGTTTAAAAATGTACAGTAGCTAAATTGACTTTTGTCGCTTTATTTGCCTTTTGATGGGAATCCTTATCTTTAGTGAGGGTAAATATTGCTCTAACCTTTGACAGTTAGCTCTTCAAGGGTCATTTGCAAAGGGAGGAGGAGCAAATGAATTTGCTCACCTAATCTCTGCCAGGCAGATCGAAGCAAAACCAAGCGTAAATACTTCTGAGAAGGTCTGCTGGAGGAATGCCGTTTAAGATGGAACAGAAAACAGACTTAATATGGTATTCAGAGAAGGGGTTGTTTCCACCTGTATCTTTCACAAGAGGCTTACTTACAGGAGGAGTCTTGGTGCAATGTCATGGTTGGAAAACAGTTTAAAGTCAACAATGGAATCCTCAGGGAGTTATGAAAGACAGGCTGTCGTTTCCAGAAGCTGGAATCTCTGAAAAGATAAGACTGACAAAAAAACGACATGTTTTTTTTATCATGTGTCCTGACTTGCATTCTTAGCAATTGAACCTAAATCAGTAAAAAGTGCACCATCCAGTTATGCGGTTCAACAGAAAATTCCTCTTTACAACTGCTGTGATTCCTCAGTCTTAGTCATAGAAGATCAAGTTAATTCTGGTTTAGAGGAAGTTTGGGCTGCTGACTCCTCCAGGGACTTCATCCTATGTGGTTTTCTTTACCCTCAGACAGATGTTTCACAATGTTTTTTTCTGTTGTTGTTTCTGAGGAGGAATGGTTAAACCAAACATGTTTTTTTCATTCATCTTTATTGTTATGATGTCTTAAAGTAAAAATCTCCTCCTTGGTGGAAATCTTCAATGCATTTGAAACATCTGGTTTTGTTTATTCTTTATTCGATCCAAACCGAGTGTCTAACCACGCTCATAAATAATACAGTCATGACAAATATATTTGTTAAAAGAATCCTAATGACGTATTTTGTTTTCTTCATTTCTAATGGGGGTAAATTAATCCTAAATGGACCTCATGTTAAAATGTCACAAGAAAAGAGAATCCAAAAGGTTGCTAATGCGTTCGTTACATCTAATCGTTAATCGTCTGATCTTCATATCCCTAGCTTTAAGCATTATAGTTCTTAACATCAAGTTTTTTTGAATATCTGTAAAATCTTTGTATGTGCAACTAAAATAATTACTTTATAAATAGCCTTTTTTTTTAACCAAATACTTAATACTTTTTTACTTTATAACCATTTTTTTGCTTAGTACTAAACACGAAATACTTTTCTCCTTGTTAACCTTCTTTTTGCTTGATACTAAATACTGAATACTTTTTACTTACTTTCTACTTTTACCTTTTTCTTGTCAGAAATGGGCAGACAGCTGGTTTCAGGTGGGGCAGGTTTATTTGCACAGAGGGGTTGACAGGAGTCAAACACATCACAGTGTTAAGGCAGGGTCAGGCAGTCAGAGGTCAAGCGCGGGCATGACAGTATCAGGGTACAGGCAAGGGTAGTTGTAGTTCAGGCGAGGGTGGGGGCAGGCGACAGACAGACAGTTGGATCAGAACACTTTTGAAAAGACAGGCCAGGAGATAACGCTCAGTAATGCAGGCAGAGTGCCAGAAACAATACTTCGCACTGAGTGGTAGTCGGTGCCCAGCTTAAATTGTCAAATAGGAGACAGATGAGCGGGGACTTCATGCTTAGGCTGCTGGGAGATAAAGGAGTCAATAGTCCTGGAACGGTTCCCGCCAATGACCAGAAAGGGCGACAGAACTCTGATTCCTGGCAGTTTTGGAGTCCACCCACTCACATGACAACTGTATAGGGCAGGTATCACCAAATGGCAGACCGCGGTCCACATCCAGACAGACTTATCTCTCCAGACCAGAAAGCTGGTATTCTTGGCTGAGGGGAAAAAAATGCGCTCGGCAAGAACAAATATTTAAATAAAGAAATCAGCGGGCAGACGTGTGTACAGTCGTGGCCAAAAGTTTTGAGAATGACACAACTATTAATTTTTCCAAAGTCTGCAGTTTCAGTTTTGATAATGGAAATATATACTCCAAAATGTTATGAATAGTGATCCACTCAACTGCAATTATTTGCATAGTCCTTATTTGCCTTGAAAATGAACTTTATCACTGAAACCACACTTCCACTGCATTTCAGCTAACATAATTTCAATGACACACAGGTGTCACACACATTAACACAGGTATGGGTGTTGATGAGGACAAGGCTGGAGATCAATCTCTCATGATTGAGTGACTGGACACTTGGAACTGGAAGATGGTGCCATTGTTCCTCATCCGTTAGTCATGGTTACCAGCAAGGACACACGTGCAGCCATCATTGCATTGCACAAAAAAGGCTTAACGGGGAAGATTGCAGCGAGTGAGATTGCACCTCAGTCAACCGTCTATAAGATTATCAAGGACTTCAAGGAGAAAGGTTCAATTGATGCCAAACAGGCTCCAGAGCGCCCAAGAAAGTCCAGCAAGTGCCAGGACCGTCTCCTGAAGTTGTTTCAGCTACGGGATCAGGCCACCACCATTACTGAGCTTGCTCAGAAATGGCAGCAGGCAGGTGTGAGTGCATCTGCACGCACAGTAAGGCGAAGACTTTTGGTGGAAGGTCAAGGAGGGCAGCAAAAAAGCCACTTCTCTCCAGCAAAAACATCAGGGACAGACTGATATTCTGCAAGAAGTTACAAGGACTGGACTGCTGAGGACTGGGGTAACGTCATTTTCTCTGATGGATCCCATTTCCGATTGTTTGGGGCATTCTGGAAGAAGGCTTGTTCGGAGAAGACGAGGTGAGCGCTACCATCGATCTTGTCTCATGCCAACGGTGAAGCATCCTGAGACCATTCATGTGTGGGGTTACTTTTCGGTCAAGGGAGTGGGCTCTCTCACAATCTTGCCTAAAAGCACAGCGATGAACAAAGAATAGTACCAGAACGTCCTCCGAGAGCAACTTCTCCCAATCATCCAGGGGCAATTTGGTGATGAAGAATGCCTTTTCCAGCATGATGGAGCACCTGGCCATAAAGCAAAGGTATCAACAAAATGGCTGAAGAGAACAAAATATTAAGATTTTGGCCCTTGGCCAGGAAACTCTCCAGATCTTAATCCCATTGAGAACTTGTGGTCAATCCTCAAGAGGCGGGTGGACAATCAAAAACCCAAAAATCCAGACAAACTCCAAGCTTTGATTATGCAAGAATGGATGGCCATCAGTCAGGATTTGATTAAGAAGTTGATCGACAGCATGCCAGGGAGACTCGCAGAGGTCTTGAAAAAGAAGGGTCAATGCTGCAAATATTGACCTATTTTATGTAATTCTCCATAAAAGCTTCTGATACTTGTGAAATGCTTCTAATTGTATGTCATTATACCATAGAAACATCTGGCAAACACCTGAAAACCCTGAAGGAACAGACTTTGTGGAAATGTAATATTTGTGTCATTCTCAAAACTTTTGGCGATGACTGTAGACTATAACTGGCTAAAAAATCTAAAACAGTGATTGTGACAGTTGCCATTATTTATTCACTGCTTATGATTCAGAGCATGCGGGCAGCAGGTTACGGGAGGAGCGAAACAAAGATGTTTGTTTTAATAAATAGGCCTCAATGACCACATGTTTAATGTTGCATATATAAATATTGTGTGTGTGAAGTACTTTATATGCTTATTGAATATATGATTAGAAGCGTTTCCAAAAATGTATTTAGCTTTTATCTTGTTTTTTTTGCTGGTTTTTTTTTTTGTTGGTTTAACTTTTTACTGATCCAAAAAAATGATCTGAACTGTGACCCTAAAACGTGACACAGTGAAGGCTCGAAACTTTGTATTATTTTAGGACGAAAAACATTTTGTTTATTGTAACTATTAATAATAATATTATTATTGAAAAATATTTCAGTTTGGTGTAATGCCTGAAGTTGTCCTTGTTTGCTGTTGTAAAAGTGCCTTAATGTGAACGCAAAAGAAAATATTACTGAAATGAACCCAAAATATACAGAGTGGACCTTTGTATGAAGGCTATTATTATAACTTGACCCATTGACATTTTAATTGCAGAAACTATGTCCTAGAAAATAAAAAAAAATTGGTAAATAATGACAGAATTGTAAAAGGGACTTTAAAAATTTAATTTGTTATTTGCTTTTTGCAGACATTAAATTGATCGCATCTTGTGAAGTTTATTAACTTTTTCCTGAAGCAAATTTCAAACAAATATGTTAAAAAATGAAATAAAACATTATTTTTATTTAATTTAGGTTTGGATTCAGCTATTTTTCAAATGAGCATTGATTGAAAAGTTGTTTCTAACCTGTTACTAGTTATTTTGAGCGTCCTATGTTATTCTTATAATATTCATTTGGCCACACTGAGAAAACTGATTAGAAAGTCACAGATGGACAAACAACTGCGTGTCCTCATTATGAAAATAGAGAAGATCATATCCTGACTGGAGTTGAGCAGGAAGCTTAAGTTCCTCTGAGAAAAAACAAGTTTGAATGAAACAATCTGAAATGTACCTCGAGGAGCCAACATGAACGCATGAGCAAATGGTTTTGAAATTCCTGTTATATGATGTCACTCACCATCTCAATGCCCTGCAAACGTGAGTTTCCTGCACAGTTCCTGCACTGTTTTACTGCACTTTTGTGCTCAATATGCAATTACTCATTTGTTTTTAAAGTACATGCACTCTTAGGGGCATTTACACGCAATCGGTTCTTAGAAAGAGTAAGTGTGAATGCAAAGTGTGAACAAGCCGCCCTTATACAAATGAGTTCAACGAACCTCCACTGAAGGAGTTAAAAGATACGACCAGAGTGTAGCTTTTATGCCTCTATTTAACTCCATTAGTATTTTTGAGTTTGCATGACTTCTGTTATTCACCGCTGTTTTACTGCTCTGTTGGATGTGAACGTGAAAGGAAATGAGCGAAGCTCAAGTTGGCAGGAACAGGAAACAGTATTGAAACCATAACAAAAGTGTGACCGTTTCCCTGGATTTCCTGATTGTACAAAACAATGTTTACAGTTATTCTTGACGTGTATGATTTCGAAGAAATGTAATGTGTGGATTTTTCTGTGTGTTCCCCATAGAGACGGCGTGAGTACTTTGAGGCCAGCCTGGTGAAGATGGGTTGGAGCTGGAAGCCACTCCATCTGTAAGTGGAAGTGAGCGGACCGGTCCGATATTTTAAGTGTTTCCATTATAAAATGGATCATTTTGGACCCCCGTTAACTGAGTGTTGAGCTTCTGTAGAAACCCACTGATTGGAAGGTTATTCAATTCAATTCATCTTTATTTATATAATCCAATATCACAATACTGTTGTCTCATTAGGCTTTACACCTGTAATTGTCCTAAAACATTAAATCAATCACAAAATATAAACAATAGCTGGTTGCTAAACTAACCTAAACAGTGTAAACTAAACTGGACATCCCTGCCCTTAGACACGCCTTCTCAATAAGGAAAAACTCCTAAAAACAAACAGATTCTAGGGGAAAAAAAAAGAAACTGGAGGAATGTCCACATAAAGGACGGACAGGCGATGTACCAGGACTGTAAAAGAATGAGCTTATCTAACTCTACAACTACATGTTTGAATAGTGGAGCAGATGCGATAGTAGAAGGTTATTATGACAAAAGAAAGCAGCTACATTTCTCTTTACCGCCCACAATTTTTCTCAAACATTAACCCTCTAACACCGGAGCTCTAGTGTTTATGTACTTTGATTTACTGTCATTTTTTAATTGTTAAAACAAACAGCATAATTCCAGTTGATCTGCTGGAATTACGCTGATCCTGTTACCGATTGAAAAGTTACAGTCTGTTAAAGATTTTGTGTTTAAAGTCCTTCTTCAATAAAAATAATGTTTTTTTTTTGTTTTTAGATGAAACATTGCTTTTTAAGACATTTAGGTTCTGGGATTTTGGTTAAAAACTGCATAATAATAATTAAAACACTACAGAGAATGTTTTTATTAAAATAAAAAAATGTCATAGGGGGACTTTAAAGTGTCACTGGCGCCTCTGGTGTTGCATGGTTAACCCTGGAGAACCCACTGGGTCAAATTTGACCCCTGTTTTTTAAATGTTATTTTTTACTTATTAATCGTTTTTTTTCTTTTGGCCGCTGTAGTTGGTGCCACCCAGAATAAACAAAGTGTCAAATTCATTTGAAAGCTCAGAAGAAAATTGTTTGTTAGGTTATAAAGTTAAAATGCATTGAGACCATGTTAAAAACACAGTTTTCATCAAAGTGGGACTTTAAGATTCGTTTTCCTCGTGTGTCTTTTAAACCAACTCTCCTGTGTGCTGCAGGTAGTCAACGACAAACTCATGTTCGTCAAAGTTCACCTGCCGTGGGACGTGTTGTGTACCTACGCCGAGGTCTTACACATCAAGCTTCCCATCCGGCCCAATGACATAACCCCTCAGCCCTCCATGTGGCGCTTCTTCACCTGCATAACAAAGCACTTCTACCCCGACGAAAAGCTGATCCAGGGAGAGACGGAATTTTTCACCGCCCGCTTCGAGAAGAACCGCCAGGACTGCTTCCACATCAAGGACAAAGATCTCTTCTTCACGCCGTCCATGAGGAGCAGGATGGTACGATTCTGCACGTGCTCAGACCAAGATCTCAGCCTGATAGTTTTCTTGATGTTATCAAATCCTGTCCTTCTCTTTCTTTTCAGGCATTTTACATCTTGAGCAGGGCCCAATATGAACTTCGTGGGACCATCAAGAAGTTCGGCATCACTAAGCTGCTGAGTTCTGGGGTGTACAAAGCCGCCTACCCCCTCCACGATGTAGGATTTCCACGTTGTTTCAAAATAAAGTCTGTCGCTCAACTTCAACTAATGGAGGGTGTTTTTTTTTTTTTTTCATTGAAGAGCCAGTTCAACGTTAAGTCCAAAGAAGAAGGTTGCCCCAGTGAGAGGTACCTGCTTTATAAAGAATGGGCTAATCCCATCAACTTCTACAAGATGCAGCCGCTCGACCTCATAAGGTGAGCCAAAGATGTCCCCCTCACAAACAATGCGTTTCTTTAAAGAATTTTCCCTTTTATTAAATGGAATTATTCTTTCTTTTAAAGGAAGTACTATGGAGAGAAGGTTGGGATATACTTCGCCTGGCTGGGTTTCTACACGATGATGTTGGCTGTGGCTGCTGTAATGGGACTGGGCTGTTTTATTTATGGATACAAAACCCAAGAAACAAGTACCTGGAGGTACTGCAAGCTCGATGTCTGAGGCTCAATTTGATTTAAAGTTTTCTTTTTTTTTTTTTTGCAATTTCTATTTTGTTTTTGAATTTCTGTAGCAAAGAAGTGTGTGACCCGAACATTGGGGGGAAAATCGTCATGTGTCCGCAGTGTGACCTGTGCAAATACTGGATACTGAACAGCACCTGTGAAACTTCCCAAGTAAGATTTGCTTCATGTTGATAAGCAAACACCCCCATACTATAAACGGGACCCCTTAATGTGCCAACTTAGATTATTTCTGTCTAGTTTATTTTCTGGTCTTGAACAAAGTTTTATTTGGAAAAACTCTTGATTCTCTTCACAACTGCCTTATAGGTCACACGACTTAAAACGGCTATCTGCATGGCTAACTGGATTGCTAAGCTAGTAGCCCAAAGCTAACAGCAAAAACCAAACAATAAAACAAATTTGGAGATTGTATTTGGGAGAAAAGAGCCAGTGAGGAAACCGAAGAAGAGTCTTTAACTTCAAAGAACAATAAAGCTGCTGTTTACGGACACATACGGATTAGTTGTTTTCATGCAGCATGTAGCTGTGTCTAACAAGCTGCGAAAGACTCCCTACTGTGATAATAAGTTGGAGACACTGTGGATTCACGTTTGAATCATATTTAGAAAATACCAGTTTTAAGACGGTTATTTTATTTTATTTTGCTTTATTTATCCACCACACCTTAAAAGTCAGACGTAGCTTAAGCTAGCCTCTTGTTGTTAGCCTCCACTTTGTTGTTAAAGAGAAAATCTTCATCACAAAGTTCAAACATTTTATGAAGAATGAAGGTTCAATCAGATAAAGTTCCTGACTTGTTGAAACTTGTAAACGGGTTATATGAGAATTTTCCTACAGAAAGTGTGAATTAGGTAGACATCCGTTCAGAAACGTTTGCACAGAAAATCCTCCTTTTTGTTGAAAAAAATACCCAACGAACAAGGAAATACGTAAAGACGAAATATGATCAATCTTTTTGCCGTGAAAGATAACTGGAGTCTGGATTGAGAGTTCAAATAGCATTCTATGAGAAAAAAAAATCCTGTAATGTTTCCTTGATGGAACTTTTTCAAATCAGAAACAACTTCTACTTATCAACAACTTTTTTTCATTGAATCTTCATCATCTGCAATGAAAAATATCTACTGACATTTTTAGACTTTTCTCAACAAAAATTTCTTGTGTAGCAATTTATTCTGAATTTATTTTTTCAGGAAATAAAATGACAACTTCGGCCCGTTAGGACGGTTCTGTTAAAATATTGTCTAATTTAAACCGGTTTGTGTCCTGAAAAAGGTTGGGGACCACTGGTATAAAGCCTGTGGGATCTTAAGTTGTCCTCTGAATTTGCAGACTTTGAGTAATTTCTTCTATGACGATAAAAGAGCACGTATAGTCCTGAAATTTTCTTCCACTGTACTATTCATTTTATTGCCTTTAAATTGTTATTATTATTTTTTTTGTCTTCTAGACACTATCTATATTTGATAACTTTGGGACTTTGGTGTTTGCAGTGTTCATGTCCATCTGGGGTAAGTCTACCCATCACAGCATCACCTTTTACTGCATTAACACCATCCCTTTCTTTTTGAGTCATTGCACTTATAACATTAAAAACATTCACAGGGGTCTGCGACCTTTAACACTTATAGAGCCATTTGTGTTGATTTTTCACTGACCACAACCCAGCAGAAGCCACAAAGTCTCAGTTCAGCCTTTAAAGAATGAAGACACTGATTTGTATCGTTGTTCCTGTTATGATAAATATAAGTGAACTTTTTTTAGCTTGAAAAACCATAAATAAATTTTTTTTTTTTTTAAATCAACTTTCGACAAAGGTTCCTATGCCATCCTTTCAAAATAAAAGACTTCCTAGGATCACATGCTCCATTAAGCAAAAAGAATGATAATGAGTAAAAAACAGTTTATTTTTCAGTTTGTGGTGCACCTCTTCCAGAAATGAATGTATCTAACAAATCAACGTTAAATCAGAGCAATTTTTTACTGTTTTTTTTTTTTTTAAACTAAAATACTTCACTTTTTTCAAAAATAGAAAAGCTGCCTAGCAACCCTTAAATTTAAATTTTTGTTGTTCTTACTGTCCTGAGATATATATATTTTTTTTAATTTTGTTGAGGTACAAGATGATCACAAATCTTTCAAAATGTTTTAGCTCGACTTTGTTGAACAACAAACTGCTTTATGTATCGTTGGAACATCGCAGAGTGATACGTGATGTTCTTCAACTGTTTTTGAATAGATAGAATAAAGTTTGATTTCACTTTATTCACTTGAATACTTTTATTTATTTATTTTTTTACTAAAAATGCTATTTAAATAAAAAACTTTTTTTTTTTAATCAGAGAGCCACGGTGGAGGGGTAAAGGGGCCACATGTGGCTCTGGAGCCTCAGATTGTAGACCCCTGCCTTTCTCTGAACCTTTGAAATGTGGTCGAAAAACAGAATCTAGCAATGACACGACCGTGAACATTCATAGGATTGTTTCCTTCTCTAACTGAACTTCATTTTGTTCTTTCCTCTTCTTTCTACCGTATGCATAGTCACTTTGTTCCTGGAGTTTTGGAAGCGCTATCAGGCCGAGCTGGAGTACGAGTGGGATACTGTGGAATTTCTGGAGCAGGAAGAGCCACCTCGCCCTGAATATGAAGCCAAATGTCTTTATGAGAGGAAAAACCCGATTACCGGGGTAACCACTCTTGTTTTCTTTTCTACAGTTAAACTTGCACATGACAACATTTCTAGCACCAAGGTCAAAGGAATTGTGACTATTCAGACTTAGAAGTAAAAGTCTGAAAAGAATCAGTGCAAAGATTTGTTAATAATGTGTTAATTACAGACCCAAGCCGATCATCCTTCAATCTTTTTTCAAAATCTTCCCAGTGATCTTTAAGTTATGATTATGCAATTTTCAAGATGTTCCATATTTTAAGTTCCTCCAGAGTAAAAGTTGCAGCAGCTAAAAAATGCATATTAAAGAAGAAAAAGTTATACTTTTATATCAGTCATAAGAACAGACATTTCATGTTGAATGTCAAGTTATAAACAGAATAGATAACAACATTAGTCTGAATATATGCACGGTTCACTACTGTAACACATTCAAACAAAATTCTAAATCAACTTTATTGTATAGCAGTTTTCCTGCTACAAAGCATCACAAAGTGCTTTGCATAATAAAATGAATGATACTGAGATAAAAACTAGTAGCTAAAATAACAAACGTAATAAATAAATAATATAAAAGCACAACACCCATCCCACAAGGACAATCCAAATAAATCAAATTAAATTTTAATACAATTAAAAAAAAATCAAATGAAAACATGTGGACATGTAGAAACTACATAAAGGCCAAACTAAAAAGTTGAGTTTTATGTTTTTTCCTGAAACCCTCCACAGTGGATGAAGCCCTCACATCCTCAGGCAGGCTGTTTCACAGGCGAGCCCACAGGGCTGAAATGTGGTTTCATCGTTGATTTTACTTTTGGGATCAGCACCAGACCTGCACCTGAGGACCTGAGGGCTTTGGGTGGGTCATGAGATAAAAGTAAATCTGATCAAAATGAAGATCCAATTCCATTTTTATAAACTAATAAAAGAACATTAAAGTCGATCTTAAAGCTGACTGGAAGCAAAGATTTCAAAATTGCAGTAATGTTCTCCTTCTTTCTGGTAGTGGTTAAAAAGCGTGCAGCCAAGATTTGGACTAGATGCAGCCAATAGACAGTGTTTTTCTTAACGCCAGAAAGAAGAGCATAACAATAATCTATTCTAGATGTTATGAAAGCATTTATTGATATTTCAGCACTGGCTCTGGAGAGAGAATCATAGGAGAAATCTTGTGTATTAGCACCAAATATGAGCTGTTATTCTGATAACGTTAGCACATAGAACATTTTAACAAGTCAACAAACCTCTATCAGGGTTCTCAAATTCAATTTGGCCACTGAAGGCAGAATCTGGCTGAGGCTGGGCTGTATAGGGTTCCATTTGTGCCGAAAATATGTTTATAGCTTTATCTATATCTGTCTTTATATATATCGATATCTTTGGTCCATTGTCTATGTCTACTGAACAAGTTTGTTGAACATTTGTTCGTGTCTATGTAGTACTAAGTCCTGTGAAACGACAGGAGCTAAAGATGCTAACAACTGTTGCTAAGGACTTTTCTAACGACCAGATCTAATGACAAAAGCCATTGTAAAGTTTTAAACATAAACCAATCTGAAAATTCACAAATCAATCGTCAAAGAAGCAGCAACACGCAGGAGATATTGCTTAGTAGATTGAACTGTCATATAAAGAGAAATATCGACTTGGGGGCCACAAATGGCCCGTGGGCCGCCACTTTGAGACCCCTGCTCTATATCAATTCAAATCCCTTAATCCACTGAAATCTTCATTGGCTGTGTCGCTGTGAAACAATTCTGCGTAAGACTGAGCGACACTTCTTCTTCTGCGTTGCTGCCAGTAGCGTATAGTAAAACACACGCCTACAGCGCCTTCTAGTGGTTGTTGTACCTTAGTATAAGTCACACCCCACAACCAAACTTGGCAAAAAAATAAATACCGGTAAATAAATGCGATATGGTACATGAATCTAATCGTCTACAAGTGGATGTATCAGAATAGAGTATAGCAGGTAGCCGGTATGATTTCTATGTCACGAATGGCTCTTTTTTAAAATAATGCTCCTGATTCACAACAATTCGATTAAAGAAATACTCAGAAATACAATTTTAAGCTTTATCTTCTTTTTATATCTCCTTAATCATCAGAAAACGCCACAAGAACACGTTATAAAACATCTAAATTAATCAGAGTTGGTTCTTTTCTATTTTATTTAGGTCACAGAAAAAGTTCCATTCACATCCTGCGGGCGGTGTGTTCGAGTCTCCATAGGAATTGGGACCGTCTTTTTTTGGGTAATTTTAATCAACTTTTTATCCTCCCATTTTAAATTTTCCCTGCTGTTGTCGATAAAGTTTTGAACCGCATTGTCTTCCTTCAGATTTTACTGATCCTGGCTTCCATCGTGGCCATCATCGTGTACCGCCTGGCGGTCTTCATCACCTTTTCCTACAAACTCAGAAACAACAACCTGAAGAACTTGGAGCCCATAAAGGAGTATGTGACGCCACAGATGGCTACGTCGGTCACTGCCTCCCTCATCAGTTTTGTGGTGATCATGATCCTCAATATTCTCTATGAGCGAGTCGCCATCTGGATTACAAATTTCGGTGAGTCTGGACTTTTGTTTTTACTCATTTTGGGAGGACGTTCCTAAATCCTTCATCTTTCACAGAACTTCCGCGCACCAGGACAGACTATGAAAACAGCTTGACGATGAAGATGTTCCTCTTTCAGTTTGTCAATTACTACTCCTCCTGTTTCTACATTGCCTTCGTGAAAGGGAAAATTGTCGGCTACCCCGGAAAGCCCGTCAAACTCCTCGGGGAATATCGAAATGAGGAGGTAGCGTTCGTTCATGGAGCGATTGCATATGTGTTTGTTGGGTCTTAATGGTGTGTGTTGCCTCTGCAGTGTGATCCTGGTGGTTGCCTCATTGAGTTGACCACGCAGCTCGCCATCATCATGGGTGGGAAAGCCATCTGGAACAACATCCAGGAGATTTTGCTCCCGTAAGCAGCAGAATCCACAAACTCTTTTCTTTGGGCCCAAAGAACAAACAGTATTTAAATGTGAAGTTCCTGTTGACATGCAGAGGCGTTACCCTTCTTCAGTCTGAGGTCTCTTTTATGTCACTGCAGGTGGGTAAAGAACTGGATTTTCCGGCGCTGCAGCGCCTCCGTCACACAGAAGGTGACTCCTCGCTGGGAGCAGGACTACCAGCTCCAGTCCATATCGCAGCTGGGACTGTTCTATGAATATCTTGAGATGGGTGAGATCCGAAGGCATTTGCAGACTATTGTAGGTCACCAGTCGGTTGTCGTAATCAGCTATGACTCTTGTCCTTTGCAGTGATCCAGTTTGGATTCGTAACCTTGTTCGTAGCTTCCTTCCCGCTGGCTCCAGTTCTGGCTCTGATCAACAATCTGTTTGAGATTCGGGTGGATGCCTGGAAACTCACCACTCAGTCTCGCCGCATTGTTCCAGAGAAAGCGCAGGATATTGGAGCCTGGCAACCCATTCTCCAAGGCATTGCTATTTTGGCTGTTGCAACTAATGTAAGAAAATATTACATTTTTCTTATTTTTAGAAATTCAAAAGCATCACTTTTGGCAAAATCAGAAACCTGTGTCGTTTTCTAGGACATAGTTTCTGTAGAGCGCAGGAGTTCATTCGAATTTCTCCTCTACATGGGCCTGGATTTCCCACTATCCCTTTGTTTACACTCTTTCCTGTTAGCTTACCCCTCCTCACACCCCAATCTAACATAACTTGTTCAACAAAAATGGCGAGCAACATCAAATAAAAAAATTAAAACATTTTCTTAGATATGCTTTAAATCTGCCTCTCCTGTCCTCCTGATTTCTCTGCAGGCCATGATCATCGCCTTTACATCGGACATGATTCCTCGGCTGGTCTACTACTGGTCCTTCTCCGTGTATCCGTATAGCGATAGCACTGAGCACACTATGCAGGGTTACATCAACAGCTCCCTGTCTGTGTTTAACATCAGCGATTCCCCATTTAATTTTACAGATATCGCTATATCTGCTCCTTCCAACCTCACTACCTGCAGGTAACCTCAAAATATCCGTTACTATCACCGTTAAAGACTAATTTACTATCTATGCTACTGATGTTGTTGAAGAAAAATGTGCAGAAGTTAACAGACTCTAGAGCTATCTGGTGCGCACTAGAAACTGATCCGTTTGTACCAGAAACTAGAAGAAAAAACAATTGTAAAACTATCTACTGTGCATATGAAACTATCTGGTACGCACTGGAAACTATCTGGTGTGCATCGGAAACAATCTAGAGTTCACTGGAAACTATCTGGTGCGCTCCTGAAACTATTTGGTGTGCACTATAAACTATCTGGTACGAACTGGAAACTATCTGGTGTGCATCGGAAACAATCTAGAGTTCACTGGAAACCATCTGGTGTGCACTAGAAACTATCTGGTGTGCGCCTGAAACTATCTGGTGTCCATTGGAAACTATCAGTTGTGCACCGGACACTATCAGGTGTGCTCAAGAAGCTATCTGGTGTGCACTGGAAACTATCTGGTGTGTACTGGAAACTATCTGGTGTGCACTGGAAACTATCTGGTGTGCGCCTGAAACTATCAGGTGTGAACAGGAAACTATATGGTGTGCACATGACCTGTCTGGTGTTCACTAGAAACTATCTGGTGTGCACCAGAAACTATCTGCCGTACACCAAAAATCTGTTTTTTTTTTTTCTTACTTCTGTGTTCCTTTTAGGGGATCCATTACAGACAGATGTGAAAAAGATAAAATTACTGTCAAGAGGGGATGTGTTTTCTTTAAAACCCACCTAAGAAAAAAACTTTTCTCTCTTCAGGTATCGGGATTTTCGCTACCCGCCTGGACACCCATGGCAGTATGAACACAACATCCAATACTGGCATGTTATAGGGGCCAAACTGGCTTTCATTATTGTAGTAGAGGTAGATATAAACAAAGCACACTAACTGACAACTGTTCTGAAATGAAAGAGAGTTATTTGGCCTTTAATAACACAATTTCTTCTTCACAGCACATCGTTTACTTTACCAAGTTCGTCCTTTCCTACATGATCCAGACGTCCCGTATGCTGTCAAAGAACGAATTAAACGGGAGAAATACTTGACCCAAGTTATCCTCCATGAGACCAGTCTGAAGCTGGTGACCAGACGTTTAAAGCCACTCGTAGAGAAAAAAATCGACCAGGATGTCACAAATTTCAACAAGGAGGAGATGGAGATGAAGGCTACGCTGACCCCCATAGAGGAAAACAACTGACAACACTTATTTTTTACATGAACACATTACTTGTGGATTTGTTATTTGTACAATTCTTGTTCAGTAATTTTTCAAAAGAACAAAATTACAATTGAAACATTGCTACTTAATGTTTTTTAAAAAAGGCTTTTAATTTTACATGTATCCTATTGCCCTTACAGAGGTAGATATATTTGCTTTAATAAAAGCAAAAGTGACGTTTATGCAGGGCGACAAAAATGGTCCTCATTTTGTGCTTAAAGCCATGTTTCAGAAGGCATGACCTATACAGATGCAATTATCTTCTTTTCATCAAATATCAGTGTTGCTTAATTCTTTTGATTCATTTTTTTCTTTTTATATTTAAAAAAACATTTTCAAAAAAGGTTGTTGTTACAATTCGTTTAACCAATCTAATCTTACACTCAGTTTTTTTTTATAACTATATGTCAACATTTATCCTATAAACTAATGCTAAGTTTATCTTGCATAGTTAAAGAGCCTGTGCAGAGACTGCATTTTGCTGCAGACTCTGTTTCTCACATGATGTGTCCGTGTTTTTTAATCAGCACTTGTGTTTAATATTTGTAAAAGCATCATGACCACTGTGTCACTTATTGTAGCAAAACTATGTTTGCTGTGTGACAGTATAATACCAAAGTTGTATTATAGCTATCAGTCTTTATTAATTGTATAACTGTTATTCAAGCAACATTTGATACATTTTAGTACTTTTTTAAATTGTTAGTAATGTTTTTGTTTTGTCAAAGTGAACTGTCTACGATTAAACATTTTTACTTTATCTTTTTTTTTTTTAACTTTGATTATTTGAGCCAGTAAACGTGTTTTTTCATCTTTTTTTTCTTTTTTACAGAATTATCTCTTGTTGAGTTATAACAATGTTGTGAAAGATATGTAAACATATCTTTTCTGCCCATCAAAGAGTTAGTATTACAATGATAATGACTCTCATATCTACTTTTTGATCCAAGCGTTTGATGACTAACATTTCTGGAATGCCTTAGAATCTGTATCTCCACATCACTGAAACATGCAGGAATGTCTTTTTTTTTTTTTTTAAGCAAAACAGTCCTTAAGTGCCACTCTAGTGCCAAAAGTACTGTTAAAAAATACACCTCCAATCAAAACATTTCAAAGATTTGTTACATTAAATAACCAAATTATTCAGTTTTAAAAATTCTATAAAAATTGGGTCTTGTCCAAACTTTTTTAATAAGCATAAATTGCTATACCAACATAAGGATGATTTATAAAAGTGACAAAATAAATGAAATATATAAGTAATTTTTGTACACACCTTCTGTTTTTATATGACATTTCCATTAACTCTTAAAACTTTAAAAATATCAAACTTTACATAAAAAACAAAACTTAATGGTGTGCATTATAAAACACTTCAAATATGTATATATATTTGGGATTTAAATACTTAAAAATGATCATTTACGGAAAGTGAGAACTGTTTTTTAATATTTTTTTGATCAGGCAGCAGTACGAACACCTCCCGTGTGACGACATGTATATGCGACAGGGTTTTTTTTCTCTTCAGCGGAAGATTCACGTGTTTCTTCTCCGTGTGCCTTAAATGTTATAAAGTAGAATAATCCTTGAGATTTGTACTTTTGTTTTCAATCGATAGTTTCTTCAAAATGAGTTCTCAGATCACGTGCGTGGGCTGGGTGAGGCGTGGCGTTGCCAAGGAAACTCCTGACAAAGTAAGTTAGCACAAACAGCTAGCTATAAGTTAGCCTCCCGGTGGCTAATCTGTCAACAAGGCAACTCTGGCTCTAAAAACACCTCTTAGCAGAATGCCTGAACATGATATTACAAAAATTTGATTCGTTAAACCACTTACTCTCATTAATTATTTATCTATTTAGATTTGTAAATATATTGTCAGATTTTCTTTCTACTTTGGATTCTGTACATGTTTGGAATTTAAAGGAAATTGTGTGTTGCTGCTTTTTTCTTTTTCTTTTATGTCTAATAAGAATAATAGGAACTCGGTCTATTGACCTAGTAACAGTATTAATAAAATTAGTATCTAGTGTAAAGTTGTGGTTGCTAAATTCAAGACTCAAACATAAGCTTTTTGATTAAAAATGTTACTGTAACACATTAAAACAATGTATAATTTTAATCCATTGGACTTTTTTTTTTTTTTTGCTTCTGTTTTGCCTATTTTTTAATTTTTAAGGTTGAGTTAAGCCAAGATGAGCTTCAGCGCATCATCACCGAAGCAAAAGAAGAACTTGGGTATGTAATAAAAAATAATAAAGAAAAGTCTTTTAGCTTACAAGAACTAAAAATTATATTTCTAATCAAATTATCTGCCTCAGTACTTATTCTGTCGTTTCAAAAAATTTTCAGGGATCTTGCAGCTGAAGATGGAGAAGACGACGATGATGAAGGAATGCCTCCTGATCCAAACCCCATTAATGAAACCCCTGTTGCAGCTGAAAGTCCAAATGATGACCATGATGAAGGAGTTGAGGAAGACGATGAGCTAGCAGAGTATGGCCTTGACAAATACGATGAAGAGGACGTAGGTGAGAGTTGGAGCTTTTGTAGATTTACTCGTCTTCTGTTTGGAGAAACTAATAATGCATTCTTTTTTTGGGGTGTGTGCCTCTTGTGCAGCTACTGCTAATCTTGGTGACAGTCTGGCTGGCCTCACAGTGTTCAGTTCAAATCAGGAAGATCCTTACATTACCATCAAAGATACAGTGAGTAGACTGTAAATCTTCTACACAATAAATTGTTTTCTGAGGGCAAAGGAACTAAAATAAGTAAATAATTTTAATAAGAAAAACTCAGTTACATATAATACAAAAATGAAAACTCTCTCTTTTCTCAATAGGACCAATATGAGCGAGAAGACTTCCAAATTAAATCCTCCGACAACCTGATCCTGGCAGGGAAAGCAGAGAAAGACTGCTGCAATTTAGATATATATGGTAAACAGCTTTGCAAAACAAACGTCTCAAGTTTAATTACATTTAAATGCACAAAATGTAAATAATAAAATGTGAAGCAATCACTTTAAATCATACATTTTTTTATTTCTTTCTACAGTTTACAACTCTGAGGAGGACTCTCTATATGTCCACCATGACATCCTGCTGCCAGCGTATCCTCTGTGTGTGGAATGGCTGAACTTTGATCCAAACCCTGAAGAAAGACGAGGTTATTGAAACATTTTGATCTATTCTTTTTCGTCATTTTATTTACTCACTTTATATTTATGCGTGCTTTAACTACAGCTAACTACGTCGCCGTGGGCAACATGACCCCTCAAATTGATGTGTGGGATCTGGATGTCGTGGACTGTCTGGAGCCTGTTTTCTCTCTGGGGAGCAAAAAGGCCTCCAAGAAGAAAAAGAAGAGCAAAAAAGTACAAAGCTGTTTAACATCTGTTTAAATCCAAGTGATTAGTTTGCATTTTTTTCCACTGAATTGTTTCCTCATGGATTTTCCTGTTTCTGCAGGCTGCAGCTGCAGCTGCAGAGCCCGTTGAGGGCCACACGGATGCAGTGCTAGATTTATCTTGGAACAGGTTGATCAAGTCGGTATTTGGAGTAGAATTCACATCGTTGTGTTGGTGTAGCTCATAGAATCATTTACTGCAAAGCTTTGTTTTTTCAAAGGAACGTGATTGCGAGCGGATCTGCAGACGACACCGTTATTTTATGGGATTTGACTCACTGCAAACCAGCCACAATTCTCCGTCGACACACTGATAAGGTGGAGCAATTTTATAAATGTTATTAAATTATGAGATAAGCAAGGTTTGGATTTGAGAATTTGCTTGCCTTTCAGGTTCAAACATTGACATTCCACCCATTTGAGGCTCAGAGTTTAATATCAGGATCGTACGACAAGTATGTGTCATCTCCTGTTTAAACCTGTCCTTTGTAAAGACAAAGTTTGACTTTTTTTTAACATTGTTCTTATGTTTACAGAACAGCAGTCCTTTACGACTGTCGGAGTCCAGACAGCAGCCATCGGACCTGGAGGTTCAGTGGTCAAGTGGAGCGTCTGGTCTGGAACCACTTCTCACCCTGCAACTTCCTGGTATGAACTTTTTACTTGGCTTTTAAGAAGCTGGAGTTTTCTTTATTGTCCTAATTAACCAAAAAATTGGTGCTTCTTGATCGGATTTGTGAAGGTAATTGCATCTTAGAACCATCCCAAATATCAACAAAACTTTTAGCCGTCAATGGGATAAATGTAGTTTCTGGTGTCTGCTTAGGAAAAGGAACTATAAATTGTAATTTAGCTGAGCATACATAAACATGTAAAAAAAAATGGTTGCCCCCTTGTGGTGGGTCTCAGACATTGCACTTCAAAAATCCAACTATTATTTCAAGATCAGCCTGCATCGAATCTCATCCTAATAAATCCTGTTTTTTAGGCGAGCACAGATGATGGTTTTGTCTACTGTTTGGACGCACGTTCTGACAAACCAGTGTTCTCGCTCAAGGCCCACGATGACGAAGTTTCAGGTTATTTGCTTATTTTACATTTCTAAAGTAATTGTTCTTTTTAGTCATTTTGATCTAAAAGCTCATTCAGAAATGCTTGTGCAGTGATGCCTGGGTGAGATTGTTTTGTGCATTCCACATTGATGAGATAATAACATCTGTTTATTACAATTCCTGCAGGCCTGGACCTCAGCAGCCAGATCAAAGGATGTCTCGTCACGGCCTCAGCTGACAAACATGTTAAAGTTTGGGATATTTTAGGGAACAAACCCAACTTGGTGCACTCGAGGGATATGAAAATGGTAATAAAAGTCAGTGAAGGGGTGTTTTCGTTGAGAAAAAGTTTGACTTTGTTACTTGTTGACAGGGAGTGCTGTTCTGTTCTTCATGTTGCCCTGACCTGCCCTTTGTCTACGCCTTTGGGGGGCAGAGGGACGGCTTACGAGTTTGGGATATTAGTGATGTTGCAGCAGGTATAGTGAATGTTTTACTTTTTAGGAGCGTATAAAATTAGTCATTTTTAAAACCACAATTCAATTTCAACTGATTTTGGTCCTTGTCTCTGACTCTTTGCTTCCAGTGGCTGAAGTGTTCAACAGTCGGGAGCGATTAGTGGTGAACACAGGACCACAGGCCTCCAGCTCTGCAGCCACTGCAGACATGGAGGTTTCCTAGCAACGCTTCGGAGGGGCAGCCGCCTTCAGCATCCACATATGAGCAAATTGAGTTACAGAACAAGCTCACTTTGCAACCTTTCTGTGGAAGAAGGATCGCTTGAACAAACCGTGCTCTGGTTGACCAACATGCTTTTAAACCAGCAAAAAAAAAATTGTTATACTTTTCAAAACCCTTTGAGAATGAAAAATGTACTTAGAAAATAAAAAACAAATGTATCTCTATTGTCAAATATTTGAAATTGAGTGACTCTTAGGTGTAATATAGTGCTTATACTATTCTTTTCTTCTTTGAATTTAATTATTTGACTTATATGTTGCCAATGTCGGGTGCTCTTAAGCTATTTTTGAAACCCACTCACATGGACACAAATATTTACAGTTATGTTGTATTTTAAAAAGGTAATGGAATAATAAAACGTGAAAAAAATTAAATGCATCAATATGTGTATTTTAAGGTTAATCCAGATTATTAAACATACTGTGCTAATTTTGTTTTCCTAACTTCCAAACATTTGTTCCACTTTTCTTGCTTCTTTCCATAATCTGAAAAAGTATGGTGTTGATTATGATGTGATATGTTCGTTTCCTTTTTTCCTGTCAAAAATTAAGAATATTCAACTTATGACCAAAAGGGTTAAATGTTTTGGGGTTTTTTTTTCTAATTATTTATTTATTTTGCTTTTCTTTCAAATTTAGGTTTTAGTCTTGAATGGGCTGCTCCATGAAATTTTGCCCGTAGTAGCACTGTTAATATATATATATTTTTTTTAATTCAAAAGCTGAAAAGAAATGTTATAAATTCATATATAAATATTACTCAACATTTGAGCATTTTATATATCACATTTGCATCATAATTTTTCTCCATAATGACGAAGTGGAACTTCGCTCAGATGATTTGTTTCGCACGGATCTTTTACTCCGTTGCGCCGTCCAAAATAGCTGCTGATCATGGCGGGCGTTCAGCTGTGTAAATTTCACGGCTCGTTGACGCGGTTTTCTAGTGCATTTGCAGTTCGATTTAGGCCATCGTAAGTATTCAGACTTTATTTATATTCCATGATCGATTTATCAGTTAATTATTCATATCATGACTGAAGTTTTCCGTCATAATCTACGGCTACTAACCTTGACACGTTTTTCAGGTTAAACTCTGTATTTTAGCTTAGGCTGTGCTACAATTAATACTTTTGTTAAATTTGATGAAAAAATTCTATTGCAGGCTGTTTGGTACCGATTCGACACAAGTCAAACGTTGATTCTCCAATAGCTGAGCCTCCCAAGAGGTAAGTTTTGATGTATTTGTTGTTTATATGTTGTATGTTCAGTATAATTATGCTTTTAATTTGTAAATGAAAAGTTTGTGCTTTAAAAAAAAAAAAAACAAAAAACCCAAAAGGTTTGAAATTTTGTCTTATAATTATATAAACTAAACAAGTTATTGTATTTTTTTTCTCAAAGCTTATCTTTGAAAAGCCACTTATTATTATTGTTAATATTGTTTTTGCTTTTAAAATCTTGCTACACTTGTAAGTTGCAATTTGGAATAGGTTGCAACATCAACTCTTTTGCATGATTTTTTTAAACGCCTTCAGGAGCTCATATTTACGTCTCCTGTCGCAATAAATGAAGCACAACATAATAGAACAGTGCATTTCTTACAGTTAAATGTTTATTTTTAGGAAGTGTTGTCTCACTGAAAAATAACCAAGCAAGCAAATGCAAATTTTCTTAGATTTACCCACGTTTATTTCAGTTTTAAAATAACTAGGAGTTTGTGATAACTATTGTTACCGCCCGCTCAGATCTAGACATTGACATCAGAATTTTTGCATTCAGTGATGTGGACATTGGAGTGACCTCAGACGGGAAAACCATAGTGTGCTTCCATCCTGCTGTCGATATTCCCTATGAATTCACCCAGGTAAGAGCAGACATTATATACAGTTCTGATATTATTTAAACATGATGGGAAAATATCAATTATCTTTAGCCATTGCATTTTCTACCAACTGCAGCAATGTGTTGCATTAAGCTGAATCATTGCTAATTCTTCCAGCCTGTGGAACATCCAGACCCTTTGACCAACTCCATAGAGACTCATGATCAAGTTTTAAAGGCTCACCTCAGCACGAATGTGCTGAAGAACAAAGAGGGACCAACTATAGAGGAACTGAGCAAAATGTTCTTCACCACTAAACACCGCTTTTATCCAATAGGACAGTAAGTGTCCACTAAACACATGATGCAAACCTGTGATACTGTGTAATTCTCAAACATGTCATTACTATTTGAACTTATTTGTGGAGTTGGATGTCATTCAAAGTGACTACAACTCAATTACATTTGTTTGTGCTGCCTTAAAAGCAAAACTTCTTCAAACTTGTACACACATGCACACACACTGGTGTTTCAGCCGCCCAGATTCCTTATGTTTGCCTGTTAGCGCAGCTTCAGATCATTCAACAAATGCATTAGACTAAAATAACTCGAGGAAATATACCTTCAGTATTCTATTTTTCTTTATCAAGGGAGAAAAGCTGAACCCACATCTCCTTAAGCTAGACATTAGATAATTATTCATGCAAAAATATTGTAATTTTTAAAGTTTTGAAAGTGAAGTAAGCCATTATCTTCAAATGCCAAAGCTTTTAAGCAGTGATGAACTTTTCCAGAGTAGCTTGTCAATCCAAAGCACGTTAAAAGCTCGTTTAAGAAGTCACAAAAGACTCCCAAGTAAAATCTAGATACTACAGTCCTCCTTTTCCTCACTTTAGCTCAATGTTCACAACTTCACAATAAGACATAAACTGAGAAAAAGTGGCCAAATATTTATTGATGGTATCCAAGATCTAAATTTCTCTATTCAATTCGGCGAAATTCCCGTTAGGGATTGCACTGTAAAGTTTAAAGGTTAATTCTGATTTTTAATAAACTCATTTACTTGATTTAAAAGTTACAAATATGCAAACTAATTTTCACAGCACAAATTGTCTTTCTCAATAGAATCGTTTTTGCTTTCCTGTGACACTATAAATGGATTTCTTATGTGCATTCATTCACTGATCTCTATTTTCTTTCTTTTTTCAGATATCACAGGAGGCGCATGAACAAGAACCCCCCTAAGGACAGATAGTCAAATATTTAAGCCTTTTAACTTAAGATTTGTCACAATAATGTACGCTTCCATTTCTATCTGGGTTTTTTTCTTTCAACCGTTTCCACAACCTGATCAAGTTTTTCTCGTCCATCTGTGGTTTTGTTTTTTATCAGTTTGTCAATAAAGTATGTCCTTCAAAGTAAGATGGTTCCTTTTTTTATTTATTTAACTTTTATCAAATTTGTAGGAAATGTACGGCATTGACTGTGTAAGGCTCTTAAAGGAATTCATACACGCTCATAAGGGTCCAATTTCTTAAACTGTTTAAATTCTTTCTTTACTGGCTACTTGAAAGTTAGATCAAAATAAGCGCTTAATAAAAAAGCGCTTATTTTGTAGAGTTTGTCAAAGAAATGTGTGGCTTTTATCTATTTTTTTTTTTGTTCTTTTTTAATTGCCACATTTGTATAAAGAATTTGACTCTGATGATGATTTAATAATTTTAATAATATAAATGAATATTTAAATTCAACCTGTAAATAGCTGGTGACCCGTGTAAATGTAAATTACGAAGATTAATCTTGGTTAAATACTTGAGTCTAGCCTGTTTAATGTGTGACATTTTAGAAGGAACAACTGGATTTTCAAATTAAAAGGAGCATTTTCATGAAACTTCATACGTCATCTGAAGCTACCGGAAGTTGTCTGTTCCCGCCCCGCCCGCTCACTCAACCCAACCCGAAGAGAAGGCGAGTCTACGGCTAAAAATATAATTCCCAACACAAGATGGCCGGGTTGCCTCGTAGGATTATAAAGGTACAGCTAATATAGAACAGTATGTGTGCAGTTAATTGAACCAGCGTGTGGTGTTGTAATGATTGTTTGCTGTGAGCACGGACGTCTAAACTGCCACCGTCTCGCATGTTTCCTGACGTTAGCGCGCTCCCATAGTTAGCATCTAGCTAGCTTGAGACGGTGAACGAACTCGTATTTCTAACACTGTTTTGTTTTCTATTTCAATTTACTCCCCTCTATTGAGTTCGTCTAAACGAGTTGTTATGTTGGTTATAGGTTCTGATAAGGAAAGCGTCATATCTTTGATGTTTCCTGTCCGCGTCTCTGTTCATTATAGCAGTTTCTCCTGGTCTTATGAATGGATTCACTGTTTATGCTAGGTTAGCATTAGCGGTTTCCATGAATTTACTGTCATTTTCCTCTGTTTTTGAATTATCTTAGTATATATTTAAAATAGAGAACTAGTTGATGTTTTAAATCTCAAATTGTAATGTATTGCATTGATAGGCCTGCTGTTAAATGGCCTCTTCTTTAAACCGCTCCGCCGCAGACCAGGCCCGGTAGTGGGCGCGATCAACCTCTCTTCCGTCACATCGGGCTTCAGGTTTAGCCGGTTTTAACAGCTTGTGAATCGAAACTCACATTGTACTCACCCTGTCACACTCAGGAAATAGTATTAATCAAAGCTTCAACCATTCAAAGTTACGCAGACTTTATGAAAGTGCTTAGTTTTTGAGAATACTGTGACTTAAAGACTAATGAAAATCAACTTTGTAGTGTTTTTAACATGTTTTTGTAGCATATTTCTCATGATGGACGACATATATAAATTAAATTGATTTTATTCTTAAAGCAGTCTTTATGTAAACAACATCTCAAAGTGATGCACATATAGAAACAAAACAACGCAATAAAAGCAACCTCTATAACGACTATTAAGCTTAATTTGCATTTCTGATTATTTCTTCATTCAAATCATTGTGAATCGGGGCCAGACAAAAACAAGCTGTTTTAAAAAGCCTGTAGCTGTGATATACAGTCTGCAAGCTTCCTGCTCTGATTTATCGTCTTTCAGACAAATAGATCCTTGTACATCTTAATTTTTCTCAGTCCGAGCTAGCATCTGCCTCAGAATTGTACGGCTGGATGGATCCAATATTTTTATCAATTTTTCCGCACTGGTAATGTCAGGTTGTGGTTGTGAGGGACTGTAAGCTAGCAGGAGAGGGATGATGGGAAATAAGGTCAGGTTTACTCTGTGCCAACCGAGGCAAATTTCAGATGAACTCGTGCAGAAACTATGATCTAGAAAACATGTTTTTTTTTTCTCACAAGAAATGAACAAAACAGACAGCATAAATTAATCAAAACATCATTTGGAACGTTGTTAAAATGGATCAAAATATTTAATTGAAAAGTGATTAATAGTCAAATCTTTTTAGTACAAATTCTGCTGATAAATATAATGGATAGTATCATGTGTATCACTCATTTAGAAGGCATAACTTGAATAAAACTGTTGTATGGGGTGAAATGAAAAAAAAAAAACCCTGTTCTAAATTCAACAGTTACATTGTAAACTTAAGGAGTTAATAAAACATGAAATTGGAAATTATATTTTAAATTTGAAAGAAATATTTATAAATGTATTACATTTATTTTTTGTTTTCCATTTTTTAATGTTTTCAAATTTACTTTCTTTTTTATTTTAAGCTGATCCAAAATTTGACCCCAGTATCAATTAAAAGAGAACTTTTTCATCACTCTCTACAGCCTCCCCTTAAATATTTGCATTCACTGTTTTTAATCTTTCTTTAATACTCATAATTATTCTTAAAATTAAATATTGTCTAATTCTGTCAAATTTACTGAAATATTAAATTTATTTTTTGTCTGAATTACTATAAAATTTAAGGGCGTCATTTTGCATCTTGTGGAAATATTTTGACAATGTTCAGTGTTTAATTAGAATTTTAAACCTCAAGATTTTTTGATTCACATTTTATCTATTTGAGATTTTGATCTGTAGAAAAAAATACAAGAATAAAGGATAAAAAGCACATAGGGCTGTCTAGCACAGTTATAACCATCATGTCAATTAAAAGTAAGGTAATGGCATATAAAGTGATATAAATGTTTAGTCAACTTTATTATAATTTAGTAAAAAAAAAATAGTGCGGTCTTTTTACACAAATGTAACATGCTCAGTTATAGGCTTTAGACAGTCATAGCAAAACTAAATGTCATATATATTGAATTTATACACCTTTTACCAAAAATATATATTTTTTTCATACTTTGGTCAAAACTCTTTTTACATTTTTAGCTGGAAAATAAAAGTCTTTATCACTTGACGATGCCCCCAAATCCCACGTTCGCATTTATTTTTAGTTTGAATCTAAAACCTTTTCAGAGAGGTCACAGTTTGTTGTTTTTTATGTGGGTGACTCATTGGTTGAAGTTATTGTCAACTGTGTTGTTTTTATTTTGCATTCTTAGGAGACGCAACGGTTGATGGCAGAGCCGGTTCCGGGGATCACGGCCACGCCCGATGAAGGAAACGCTCGCTACTTCCACGTGGTCATCGCAGGACCTCAAGACTCCCCCTACGAGGGAGGCACGTTTAAACTAGAACTGTTTCTTCCAGAAGAGTACCCCATGGCAGCTCCCAAAGTGCGATTCATGACCAAAATCTATCACCCCAACGTCGACAAACTGGGAAGAATATGTTTAGACATTTTGAAAGGTAAGAATAAACATCAATCATTACACTTTGACATTACTTTTTATATATTTTTATGTTCCCTGAGTCCCAGTTTTGTTGGAACATCAAAGTAGTCAAATAAGCTCCACCCATTTTCATTCAAAAAAAGTGAACATTCACTAATAAAGCTTTACACTGGATATCTGCTGCTTTAAAAATGTTAAACATTTGTGATAATTGACTGTAACATAGTAGATGTAGATTGTAATTGAGCTTAAATACTCATTTAAAATAAGTAAAGAAGTTTAAACCCCAAGATTGTGTTCTTCAAGGAAACTGGATTGGGTTTGATGCTCATCCTAGAACACAATCCTGTGAAAAATTGACTAAGAATCTACACAGATGACAGTTCAAATCCCAAAACTTGTGTCAAATGAAAAATAAAATTGCATTTGGACTTTTTTTACATTTCAAAAATGCTCCTTTAAGATTTTATTTCAAGATAAAATAGATAACCTAAGCAGTAATAATAATCAGATGTTGAAAGTTCAATAAATTTTAGCATCATCTTCAGCTTTCTTTGGTTTAATCACTAGTGGCATCTGATTATTCCTGTTTTCTAACAAAGCTTGCAAACCTTTGTTGGGAAACTTAATCCGGACTTCACATTTGGGAACCATAGCAACCTTGTCCAGAACTTTCATTATTTTTCTGGAAGGCAAAGTGTCAGCACAACTCCTGACATTTAAATGAGCTGCATTTGCATGATGAAGGCAGAACCAGCTTATCCACTAAACAGCAGGGTTAAGTCCTCCCCATTAAGCCTGTTAATTACATTCCAGTGTAATGGGCAGTGTCGACTTTGGTCACAATAAATAGTGACTTGCTGCGTCTGATTTATGAAGGTAAATCCATCATCAGTTTTCTAGCATGTGAGCAACAACTTCTACATTTTTAAATCTCTAACTTTTATTTTTGTTTGATTTCAGTCAAGTCTTTTTAATTAAAGCTCATATAGGACAGAGATTAATTTCATATATTTAGTTAATTTGATTACATTTTTACTTCTTCTCCCAATTTTCCCAGACAAGTGGTCCCCAGCCCTGCAGATCCGCACAGTGTTGCTATCTATCCAGGCGTTATTAAGTGCTCCCAACCCAGATGACCCGCTGGCCAATGACGTTGCAGAGCAGTGGAAGAAACATGAAATGCATGCCATCGAGACAGGTCAGCCAACATTTCTCTTTTTACATTTAGACTTTGCTCTAACGTACAGGCTGCTGCAAGTTGCTGAGAAAAAGATGGCAGCAAAGTCGGTTTAATTAGTTCCAGAATTGAGGAAAAATTCGCCCACATCCCAAATGATCCAGAGCGTCACGGTTCTTGCTGTCAAGTTTCTGGCAGGAGAAGAATACAAGCTGACAAAAAGATGTCGTCACCGTCCAAAGCAACTGCCAAATTTATTTAAAAATGCAGAGGATCCAAAGGCTGGAAAACAAATGGCTCTTTAAGAGAGTGAAGGATTTGATGAATGATTGATTGACATGTTTTTACACAACAAAATCTGAGATTTTATTTGCAGCGATTTGATGTAAGATATGTTATAGAAGAGTCATTTACTGGAAGATCAACTCCAGTCATCTTTTGATCTATTGCAAAAGCATTCCCAGTAGTCTTTTAATTATAATGGTGCAGGTTTTAGCCAGAATAAAAAAAAAACCTGTGTCGTTTTCTAGGAATTTTTGTTCTGCAGAGCGGAATGAATTCATTAGAAATTTGCCTGTGAGTTGTGGGCGGAACAGTTGCTGTAAATCAACCCTGTCCCCTCTCCCTGTCCTGTAGCTGCGAGCTCAGAGCTTTAGCCTTGGCCAAGATTTCGCCGTCACAATTAAACTATTTTTTCAAGTTGGCTCAAAGCAGAAAAATCACTTACTTAAGCCGTAAGAAAGGTATTCTGGTTGACCAACGTGTTTCCAAAAAATAAAATAAAATAATTTATTTTTGTTTATGCATTTCCAAACAAAGCTATTAAAGACCCACTCTAATGCAAATTGATTTTTCCACACATTCTTTTAGCATTTTCTCATGATGGAGGACATATATACCATAATTTAAGATCAAACAGCTTTTTTGAATATTTCTTTATTCAAACCATGTTGTATCAGGGGCAGATAAAAACCAGCGTTTTGAAAAATCTCAGGTTTGTGTGGGCTAAAGTCTCCTTTCTCCGCTACAATTCTAAACCATCCACATACAGACAAATAGATTCATTAGCATCTTAATTTTCTCTTCTGAGCTGCTATCTGACTTAAGACTGTGTGGCTGGATTGCTGTGATACTCATAGTTTTTTTTTTTTTTTTGTTGTTGCTACGCTAATGTTAGCTTAGGGTTGTGAGGTGCTATAAGATAGCGAGAGAATGTAAACAAAGCCATGCTGGGATATCAACTGTCACACCAACAGCGCTGAGGAGAATTTTGAAAACTCCTATTTTGCAGACAATATATTTTAGAAAATATTATAATTAAAAGACCACAAGCAACGATTTTACTGTAAAATTAAATAAAAATAAAAATTAAATTAATTTTAAAGCAAATGAGCGATTTGAATAAAGAAATGTATAGAAATGTTTAATTGTTTTTACATATATGTTTTTTATCTTGTGATAAATGCCTCAAATACCTTTTAAAAACGCTGTTTTTTTATTGGTGTGGTTTCCTAATATACTGTTTGTATTTAGTAGCCTTTTTAGAGCTTAAATTGATTATACTGAGTGCTATTGAAGAAACCCACAGTAGTGACCCGAATATTACAGATGAAAACATTTAAAAATATCCCACTAACTTGTGTTGTTTTAGAGATTAATCAGTTTTTCTTGTATGTTGTGCACAGTATGTTTTTTTTTTTTTTAATTGTTTGTTTCCTCTCCAGCCCAAACATGGACTCGACTCTTTGCCAGCAACACTGAAGTATAGAAGAAGAGAGAAGAGGCTTCTGAATGTGATCCACAAAATGTACTCCTATTCTGTCAACATTTGAGTTTAACGGACACACACAAAAAACAAAAAACAGAAGACGAGTCCAGATCTATTTGAAAGAGATGACAATATTTACTGCTGCAGACCTCTGGGTGACTTATTTCCTCCTTAAGACGCGTTCAATGTGTGATCACTTTTTTTTTTAATCTTATTTTAATTTTCTTCCTGTGTTTCTATTTAAACGCATGGACAGAGTGACCTCCCCCTCCATCCACCACAGTCTTAAGAATCACATGCAATATGTTGTCCTGAGCGTGGCAAATACTGGTACGTCATCAAAGAATAAATGTATTAAAGCTGCCCTCGTTTTACACCACGCGTCGTTTGTCAGCACATCTGTTTGCCTTTGAGTCTGAAAGCATTGGGCTTCGTTTTTCTGATGAAGGGAAGCAAAAGAGGAAAGGTTGCACATCCTTAAGAACTTGAGAAAATTCCCTCCAAAACCTTTTAGTCTTTTTGATCTAATTGAAGGCATTTCTAAATAAAAAGTAAGTTTGCGGCTCGTCCAGAGGCACCTTTACTGTTTAACATTAATCAGTTTTGCATTTAGAGTTTTGAAAAATCATTCTGTGAGGGAGAAAGACCCGATTAAAAAAAATAGAGAAAAAGATTTCCATCAAGTTTTCAGCTCACCAGAGGAGGGACAATGAAAATGAATTTGTTTAAACTTCAAGAAGTTTATTGTTTTTACTTTATTTATCTGTTCATACATTATGTGTGTGCCTGTATTCTTACTATAGTGTTCATCTGAAAGAAAAAAAAAATGGCACACCAGAACCCAACTGCAGGTCTCACCGCTCTTTTTCTGTTGCTTTTGGGGGGTGGGTTGGGGGGAGGGGTGTATTTTTGACTTTTGTTTTGGTTTCTTTTTAAAGGGAAAGTTTAGGTTTTTTTTCTAATCATTTTCATGAATATTTTTGTCTCATTTTTATTCCAAATTGATAAGAATTATTTTTGATCTCTGTGCTTATGGATGTAATGATTCTACAAGTGCATTAAAATGATTCCTGAAGAGTAAAATCCAAGTCATTGTGGTAGCAGAAGTGTGACGTTAACAAATAAATCATAGCAAAAGAAGTGTAATGTTCCTTTTGGGCCTTGGTAATTTTGTGTTTCATTTTTGATGTGTTTTATCCTCGAACTTACAAATCCTCAAACTTTCCTTTTAAAAGATATGGACTTGCCGATTGGAATCTATCTATACAGGAGAAGACTGAAACTGTATTGAGCGAGATTGTGTGTAATCGCCAGTTCTGTGGGTAAAATGTAATTTAAATTTTTTCTAACAACAAAGTAAATTCTTGTCCTAAAATTGAGTATGAATCGTCAGATGTTTGAAGATCTTAAAACTTTAAGGATCCAACTGCTTTTATTGTGGAAGAAAGAGGAGTTCTGTCAGTGCATTTGCATACATAACTCTTGAGAAACTGTAAATAAATTAAGTTGCGTAAGTAAAGGAGTCTGTTTATGATATATTTATTCTTAAGTTATAAATTTGATTGAAAATGTGTTTTAGTTTTGTCTTTTTATTTGCTCATGGTTTCTGTAGTACCTCAAAATGTCCACCAGAGGGAGACAACGACTAAACTGTGAAGGACAAGAACAGGAAAGATATCCTGGGAAATTTAAAAATCCCACAAAGTGCTACAATGTTTACTGACATGTTAATAAATTAGTCATATTATCTGATCTTCTCAAAACGAGGACATATTTAAAAAGACAAAAAAAAACATAAATCTTGCAGTGCCTGAAATGAGCCTGGGAAAAAGGTGAGACATTTTACGTCTAACTGGAATTACTTGTCGCATGACATGTCAAGGAATGATTCTGTTATGAAACATCAAAAGCCAATTTTTGAGAATGGAAAACATGGAAGATTTATTGATAAACTGAAGAATTTGAATGCCTAGACCGGCAAAAAGAAAAAACAGCAGAATTTCACTTAAAACCACAAAGATAAATGTTTTTTACTGCATACAGACAACAAAACTGACAATAATTGTTCTTTAAAAAAAAAAAAAAAACACCTTTTAGCATTTAATGTAATTATGACTCAAGAACCTTAAAATATTAAAAATCTCTTGTAGTGTATAAACACTTTAAATTGCACATTATTAACCTATTAGTTTAGCTGACATCAAATGCAAGTATAACTAACCAATCAGAGGCTGTGTTACAAGTGACAGAGAATGCATAAATACACTTTTGGATTCATAAGGTGGCGCTCCAAACAAACAAAATTCATAACATGATTATGTCATCAGTATCTGCTTTAAAAGTCAGAGGAGTTCATGTATTATATTTAAAAGAACATGTTTCAACCATAAAATGTTACAACACACCTCTCAACATCTGAACTGGTGCTTCTCGTTTCTTTGTTTTACATATCTGTTTTTCACACATGCACACAACGCTTTATGATCATGTTTTTGGGTTTTTATGGCAAGAGTGAGTCATTCAGGCTGGTATGCAGCCTACGGAAACGCAGGAAACGATTCCTCCTCACTATCTACAACCTTTGACTAAACATTAACCGCTCTGTGGGGCGTCTGTCGATGGAAAAAGACTTTTATTGAACGGGTCGTCCTCAGAGAAAGCAAAATTTTGAAGCTGTCGGCCGCTAAACAGGTCTCACTGTCAGGCACTACTAACACAATTTAGCAATAGTGATGTAAATGTTTGACTTCTGAAAGAAGAAGAAGAAATGTTTGAGCCCCAAATTAAACTTAAAACCCTCTTTTTGTTCCCTTAAATTGAGTTGTTGATGCATTTTCTTATTAATATTTGCCCCCTTTCTCATGTGCATCATTTAAACTTTCATAAAAAAGCCATTTGGCTCATGTTTTCTGTCCTGTAGTACCTTATCATTCCACTAGGGGCAGTAGAACGACTTTGCTGCTCATTTCAAAATGGCTGCCCCCGTGAGATCTTTTGCTAGCTTTTAAAGCTTTATGTAGAGAATAAATAATCTATTTTTATTCATACATTTTAAATCACTACTTATTGTATTGAAATAAGGCAACATTTGTTACAAAGGAATATTTTATAGTACAAAAATTATATTGGCTAAATATTTTTGGTGTATCAAAAGGTTAATAAAATCTACTTTATAGGGTTAAATTATTTCACAGCTGAAGTATGTTACACAATTACAACCAAACAACTTGTGTTTATGACTGTGCGATATCTTTGTAAAATGCTGGCTTCAGCCAAACACGTGAGGAAGGCCGCACTCCAATGAATAAACAATAATAAACAAGGAGTCCCTTCCTGTTTGCTGCTTTTAATATGTAAGTCATCCGCGAAGGAACAGCTAAGTGGCGGGATCCGCTACCTCCCGAGGTCAGGTTTTCTAAACATGCCCTGCTGACACACAGGATCATCTCTCGCTGTGTCTGCTGAATGTAGGGGAAGACTCACCCGTCGCATGTGGTGACTGACAGGTGAGGACAGAGATGCTGTTTTAACGGTTACACAGAAGCTCTCAAAGAGATTCACGTGTTTTTAATAAGTTCTCGCAAAATATTTAAAGAAAATCTTTTTTTTTTATTCAGATTGTGGTGAATCGCGAGCAGACGGGCAAAGGGATCATGGGGAGTGAGTATAGGCACTCCACATCATGAACTATGTCCAAGAAAACAACACAGTTTATTAAGATTTTGGCTAGTAAAAGAACATCTGGAAAACTTTTAAAATAAACCAAAATATGACCAGAGTGGGACTCAATCGCCCCTTCCCTGTTTTGTCCTACTCTTTTTACCCAACATCCCTCACCCCAGCTGTTAATATCCTGTCTCTAGCCTCCATACTTCTTCATCCCCTCTCCTCAAACCCCACGGAACTCACTCTTGCCCTCCTCCTCCTCTCTTTTCCCATTGCAGATAAAATTCAAGGGGACTGCAGTCGGAGCCTTCTCACCCCAACCCTCTCCACGTTATGTAACCACCCTCATTATTCCTCCATGCGTTAAAAACAAAAGTCAGCAACCGAAAAGGGAAGCCCTCCTTATGGCCGCAGCAGGTGCCTTGAAACGCCGTCCTGCCACCTTTCCCCCACGCCTCAATATTTCAGGAGGTTATTTTTTTTTCTAGTTACACAAGGCAGCCGCAGTGAAATATTCCTGAAGGCTGCGACTTCTTGGGCTGATCCTAACCTTTCCTGTTCATCCAGATGAGCCCGGGGCTGCTGTTGTCCTGCCTTTCATTCCTATGGTTATGACAAAGTTATAACATGCCTCTCAAACACACTCTTTGATTTCCTGAAGGATTTCGCTCTTAATAAGATTCTGAGAGACAAAAAAGTTTAAAACCGTTCATTTAATGCGTTTAAGGATTAAATTAGTGAAACATGCAACTAAAGCAACTAAGTGAAAGTAAGGAATTGAAAGGTCAGAGGTTTTTCTTTTTAGGTCAGTTCAGAAGTTGTTGTTTTAATACATTTTTTATCCTCCAGAAAAACATCTTGGCCCATGCAGTGATTCAGAACGACATGGCGTATAAAACAGACTTAGCGGTGACCTTGTGAGGAGGAGCTGCACTATCGTGTCTGCAGCACTCTGTTTTTTATGCGTTTGTGTCTGCGAGTGTGATGTAACGTCAGGAATTCCTCTTGCAGCCTTGTGAGTTTTCCCTCCATGGTGAGAACAGGCTGTCCAGGGCCATCTTTTTTATTTCTCCATATATAAATCATGAGGAGGAGGAGACGAGGGCACATTTGCTGGTGTGTGCAATACACTGAGTGCATCTTTGCCCTCAATGGTTTGTGGTGTAATAAAAAAAGTATTATGAATTGCAAAGTTTATAATTGCTGCCAGTATTTTTGTGGCATTTCCTTCCTAAGCAACCATACGTTTTTTTTTTCATAACCTGCTGAATTTAGTTTGGGGGTTGCTGGAGCCTATCCCAGCTACTGTTGGATCTGATCAGGTTGCTAGTCTGTTGAACACACGTTCACACCTAGGGGCAATTTAGCATAATTACTTAACCTTTGAAGTATGTGTTTGGACAGTGGGAGGAAGTTGGAGAGCTCAGGCAGAACATCCAAAGTCCGCACAGAAAGGTCAGCGGGATTGGAACCAGGGCCTTCTCGCTGTGAGGCAAGACCTCTGACCACTGTGGATCTCTAATTAACCTAAAAAAACACCTAATTCAGTAAACTAAAAAAGGTAAAAAAAAAAAAAAAAAGAAAACATGCTTTTTTTTATGTGGAGTACCACAGGGTTCTATCCATAGGCTCCTGCTTTTTACATTAAAGATTATTTCTATTAGTTACGCTGTTGAGTAACAATATTTTAAATCTGGGTAAAATTTTCAATTTTTTAATTTGCTGAAAAGCCAAATATTAGGAAATGGTATTGCGAAAAAAAAAAGATTAGATGTGGAAAGTACAGCAAGTCACACACTTCTGCCTTTAATCATAAATATTGTACTGTGACGTACTCTTCACATTTAAATAGACCTTTTCTTGTCATTTAACATTCATAATTTCAAAACTTTCCAGGTGTGCAAAACTCAGTAGTTTTTACTAGCAGAGTCCCACATCTCTGTTGTTTCACATTTTCGTTAAAATGCATGCAGCCCCCTTTTCTTCATGTCCTCTAGGCACATCACTGTTGACAAAACAGTCTTTAACTGGATTTATGTGTTAGGTATTTTTTAAAGGGTTTTTCTTGTTTGTTTATTTTTTGAGGGGGGGCTTTGTCCCACGGCAGGACTGCAAGGACCAGATAGTGCCCTTGCGAAACACTCAAAAACTCACTAAAATTGCGGATATCCTAGTACCCGGTGATAATGATTTTTGGCTATTGAAAGTAAATAAAAAAATTAATTGGGGACAAAATCTAATTGAAAAAAAAATGTCAAGATTGGCTAAAGAAACCAAAATACACATGTCAGAAATTACCTAAGGACGTTTCAAAATTATAATGGGACCTAAGACTTGTTGGCTTTTTTGAGGCAATATGGGACATTTTCCAATTTGTACATTTTTACACTAGAACACAAATAGTCTAATCACAACATAATTTTATACACTCACCACCAGGTTAAGTCCACAATCGAAATTTTGACCTATGACCTAAGAAAGAGGCACCATCGTGAATTTTCAAATAAATAAATTAATAAATAACCCTTAGTACCTTCTAGAAATTTTAATATATCCAAACTATTTCTATATATTGTCACTTAACTCCTACATCATTTGGAAGCTACTCGGGGAAAAAAATGTCGGCACTGGCATGACGGTACAATTTGCAGAATTTCTGCGTGCATTATTTATCAGAATATTGTGAAAATTCAATACATGAAACCTTGGCTCAAGCTCAATGAAACGACATAGCATACTATATGAACAATATAGAAATGTGGGCATGGTTAACAAAATACCTCAGTTGCCAAGGACATCCAAAAAATTTACTTGTCCCGATTCTTCTAAGAATGACATTGATCTGTTCGCTACCCCCAGGCGACCAAAAAATAATAAGATTGCTATGGAGGTTACAACAACAGAAAAGCCACCATTATGAAAAATGATTTTTTTTTAAATAAATTGTTTAAATTCAGCTCTGACCAGGGTGGTAGGGGCATGTTATGGCCACTCATCCAGTGAGAACTGGGGCAGGTAGTGCCGTAAAGGTTATGCCACTCGCAGCTTTACAGCATTCACGCTAGATTAATTCTCCTTCGCGGTTCCATTTGTTTTTTGCCCGTAAAAACTCAATCACTCTGTTAAGGATTTCAGCATCTTCGTATCAAAACATTCAGATCGTTTAGGCCACAACTGCTTGTACTTTTGGTATTCATAACACTTATAGTTTTTGAAAGTGAATCATGCCCCGAAATGAAAGAGAAATTGTTCAAATCCTTCAAAAAAAAGTTGAACACTTTCAAACTCTGCAAATACTTTCATCTACAGACACCATTCAAACTTCAAAATGTTCAGCAACTACTGCCTTTTTTAAGGTAATTTGGAGTTTAGCTTTTATTTTAGCAACATGCTAGCTGTTTTTGGAAAATTTAAACATTTTTCCAGTTCAAGTAAATTTGGAGTCTAGCTAACATTTTAGCATTATGATTGCTGTTTTGTGAAAATTTGAAATTTTTTTCATTTTTTTAAGGATAATTTGGAGTTTAGCTCATATTTTAACATTTAGATAACCGTTTTGGCAAAATAGACATTTTCCCAGTTTTTTTTTGTTTGGTTTTGTTTTTTTTGTTTTTTTTTTTTTGCCAATTTAGCATTTAGCTAATATTTTAGCAAGATTCGTGCTTATGCCTTTTCAGCTATCAGCTTCTGCATTTTTAGCTAGCCATCAGTTTCAGCATTTTCAGGTATTAGCTTGATAGCATCTTCAGCAGACACATTCAGTTTATGGCATTCGCACGCTACATATCTAGTTTCTTGTTATTTTTACTTTGAAATGTAATTTAAAAAAATCTTAAACTCAATTAAAGACTATAAACTATGAATTCTAAATTGTATAGTAATAAAATCTAAAAATAAGTACAGGTGGAGTTCTTCATGACATTCACGCCTCTGCTTTAGTTGCTGTTACAGCTAATGGGGCTTAAACAGTGCCACCAACTCCTACTTGTGTCACTGATTGCATACTTTAAATAATCCCGTCACTGTTCATCTCGTTGTCACACCCAAAGAGACATGTATTGTCTCATGCAGCCATTAAACCCTGCTGGTTGTCTCACCCAGCAGCGCCGACCGTCAATTATTAACAGCTTCATTCACCGCCTCTCCTTGGACACAGTAACCACCACCCGACATGTAAACAAAGCACATATGTGCAGTGCACAGATATCATGTCACCGGGATAGTGGTGGGTTGACAGATCAATAACCTGTCAATAGGTTGATGAAAAGCTGCTGTGCTCAGGATTAAGAAAAGGTTCAGTTTAAATGATCTGATTAACTTCTGTTTATTCCGACTTTTGTTTGTTTTGGTGGAAACTTCCTCAAACTGAGACGCAACTGAATCTCAGCAGTTGGGTGATTTCCGTGACCAATGGTCAATCCTTTTTGACTGAGAGTTATCAAGCTGACGATGTGTTGTTTTGTTCAAAAAAAGATAAGAAAACAAAAAAATTCCACCAACAATTTCAGGGAAGAACAGGTACGGCCCATTGAAACCTGTAAAACTATAAAACCCTAGTTCATGCTTTTATGTCACGTTAAAGATGAAACAGTACACTAACCCATGTTTTAATGACACAGTGACAAAATTAGTGGAAAAATTTCACGTGAAATCTAATCCTTCCAAGCGGACTAGGGTTTATCAACATTCCAGTTATATTTATAGTGCCTCTTTACTTTAAACAACCACCTTTCGCTGGATGAAATTACACCAGCAAGGCGCTAAAAGTGTGAAGACATTGTTAAAGATGTGAACGATCCAGAATTTAAGTTCTGCATTTTTCTTTTAAATGCACATGTGGAGAGATTTTATTTTATTTTATTTTTTTTTTATTTTTGCTGATCCCTTTGTGAGTTCACTAGTTTATCCCTAATTTTGTTGTCAGAAAAAAAGTGATGCAACAAAAAGGAAGTTCTTACGAGAAAACAATCATTCTTAACCTAAAATAGTCTTTTTTTTTAAAAGGTGATTTGAGTGAAAATGTAACCAGACAATCTGACCCATGCAGTTTTATTACTTGTGACATATTAAAGTTCTTAAACATGACTTTTCTTTTCATTTGAGCTATCAAGGATGTCAAATAAGAAGCAAAATGTGTTTTTTTTTTTAAGTTAAATGACCAAAAAAAAGTCAAGTTAAATGAAGGTCATAGGTTCTTTTTTTTAGCCATTTATGACACTCCATGTCTCAAGAGTCATGTTGCGGACAAGTCATGAGGAAAACACCCAACCTACAAACACCGCATAAATGGGAAGGGCAAAGATAAGCAAGTTTAATCAGGACTGAACTGGACGCATGCAGATCTGCTTTTTTAGATCCTTAAATAATATATATTTAAACTTTCTTTTTTTATTACCAAAATAAAATTTCAAAATCACCAGAAAATGTTTTAATTCTGTGCAACTTTGAATGTCACTTAATAAACATTTACAGGAAGTTTGTGCATTTCACAAGTTCATCAGTAACATGTTTATTTGCATCATGCATGCATGCTTTCTTCTACTATATAAGGCAGAGATAACCTACAACAGTGTTGTAGCGATGATTACACCTTAAGAAACACCACCAAATCCCCTGCCTTAGCATGATTACACACCAGCGTTTCTAACATGTACTTATCGTAAGATCTAAATAGATCTGATGGATGTATTGTTGTTGCAAACAATCTCAGAAAATACCTTTTTTTTTATTGCACAGCAGAATGATGTTGCTTGCAGGAATACAGCACTTACTTCCTCCCTTCATCCTTCTGCCTGCTCTGTATTCAGGTCACTTTTTCTTGCATAACAGCTCATTCATAAAACAGCACCACACCTCGGGGAGGGATGTGGAGGAACCTGTAAACTTATATAAAACTTATAGATGGAGAAGCTTTTTTTTTTTTTTTGCTTGATGATGCATTGATTCTATACAGAGTGCAGCTAATGCAAAAACCTTTAAGCAAGTGAGGAGTTTGGCAAGTATTATAATATAGTATAATCAATTGATTACAGTGTAGAAAATTAGTCAAAGGTTACTGTGTTCATATCAATGCTCGAACAGTGAAAGTTTAAGATGAATACCTGTAATTCTTTACACTTGAATTAAGTATTTGCTGCCTATTTGGATGTATTGATATTTAGTCTTAACATTGTAGCATTTTTTTCTTTTAGCAAAACTCTGTCAAGCGTACACTTGCAGTTTCCATGAAACCCAAGTTGTTGCCATTTTTCCAGAAAGCGCTCAACCATCAACATGCTGGAAAACTCCAGTAGTTTCTGAGAAAAGCTTTAAGTTCCCCAGGTTATGGACAGAACACACCTTCCCAGTTTCTGAGATAGGAACATTCTGACTACAGCGGAGATGTTTTCTCTAATTTGTGCCATTTTCAAAAAGGAAGTGAATCTTGAATTTACCCAACAGCAGAGAACATGGTTATTGTCTTTCTGTTCATATTTGCGGTACCCGTCCATGGAGAACTTGTGTTTGGGGATTATTCTAAATAAAGCAATATATAAATTAGGGGTGGGCCAAAATATCGTTATTGTGATATTCTTACTGGGTTTTTACCAAGTATCAGTCTTTTATTTTCATTTGAAGAGGCTGTAAAACGTTAAATTCTTCATCTTTTGGTGAGACATTACTACGGATGTAGATAGGGGCGCACGTTGCAAAACTGGCGGTCTACCAATGTGCCTGGAAGCTACTTGAATTATTTAATTTTTGTTTTGTTGTTTACAACAGTTTTGCATTAAGTAGTGGCACTGCTGTTCATGTTTACTATTTTTAACACTGAATTTTACAGATATAGCAATTCAATTGGTGTTAATGCTTGTCAAAGACATAGTATTACGGATTTCAGCAATGCTATACTAAAGTGTCTAATATTTGTTGCACAAAATGATACACAAGTTGTTCAGTATTATTGTGCTCAAACTAAAAAAATAAATGGGGAAGATTTTCCTAAAAAAATATGTGTTCCTCTATATATTTTAATAGAGATGATTTTTTTTTTCAATTGTCGCAGTATCGCGATATCATCGATATTATGAGCCATGTATCGTGTATTGTATCGCATCGTGAGGTACCCAGTGATTCTAACCCTAATATAGAAAAAGACAAGTATTTTTCTTGCTCCTAGTATGTATGAATACTCTTATTTCTGAAAAAAAGTGAATATCATAAAATAATGTGCGAGACTTCCAGCACATTTGTGACACGGTGGTGGTAGGATCATAATTTTTTCACAACTTTTCTATACGTTTTTTTAGGGATGAAACGTTGAATTCTGATTAAAAATAAAATGTTTTAGCTACAACACCATGAATGTTTTGTCTAATCTATGCTGCCTTAAAGTAAAGGGAATTTTTGTGAATCCCAACAGCAGATTTTTTTTTAATGAAAAAGTGAATACTGAATGAAAATAAATCTTTTCTGTTGCAACAGCAGGAATGTTTTATCTAATCTGTTCCACTTTAAATTGAGGTGAAACTTCAATTTACCTCACAGCGGGGAACATGTTTACCGTCTTTCTGCTTTAATTGGCTGTGTTTGTCCATGGAGAACTTGTGTTTTTTTTTTTTTTTTTTTTTAAAGCTTTTTCCTTTCTCCTATTGTATGTGCATCAAACTACTTAAAGATAGGTTAATTCAATTTTAAAAAACACGCGAGACCTTGAGCTCATTAACATTTTCCTATTTGTGGCATGGTGGTGGTAGGGTCATGATTAGTTGCAGTTTTGCTACTTAATGATAGTAAAACTTTTATTTCTGAATGAATTACTGTCATCAAAAAATCTGTCCTCAGATTGACTTAAAAGTAGATAAGATGAGATCATCTTCATCAGTTTAGCACAAAGCTTTTAGGTTTATGTTATCATGTTTGGGTTTGTGTAAGGCTGTTCACAGTGTGAAGTCTACATTAAAGACGTGGAGTTCCAGGCTGAGTTATTATCATTGAATGATGATTGTTCTGTGACAGACTTGGTTGCTTTTTTCTCATGTGGGGACTTCAAGTGAAAAGAAACTACAGTATTTTGACTGTAATTAGTAGGTAGAAAGGTTGAGGGGAAGAAAACAAAGATAATTCAGTGTTGACTATTTTTCTCAGACTGAAAGCAAAACTAGGTCTGTCACATCCCTCAATACCCCAATGCTGGAACATTCATCATTGTTTATTAAAAGCTCTGTGTTGAAAAATGTCTATAATCAGATTAAAATAGAGATTTTCAAGGGTAAAAAGCTGTTTAGCATCCAATTGAACCAACTGTTTCTATACTGATTTTTCTTGAAATCTGTTATGAAAGTAGTTTAGTTGCTGCTCAGTTGTTTCCATTCTCCTTTTTTCTGGTTTTTGGCACACATCAGAGGAGCTGACTAATCACATGCAGCAAGAGGAAACTGAACGTCCACCAAATGTCCTAAAAACTGCCTTTGCTCAATCCACTGTAACCACCGACGGCGTGTCAGGAGGAGACGTGCCGGGAGGCTGCGCCCAACCTCCTCCGGTGTTGTTTCTTAGACTACAGCAAAAGCATACAGACTTAGAAACCGATGATTTTCCCACGCTCGATCGCACAAACATCTTCTGGCTTTGTTGCTCCATTCCTATGATTATAGAGTGTCCGTGTTTTTGATCCGACTAAAGCAGAGACACATCAGTATGTTCAATATAGTGATACATTGTAAAAAACAGTAAAATGTTCAGGTTTTTTGACTCATATAAAAGTAAATTGTAATCATTACATTTGGAAAATCTTCAGAAACAATACTGAAAAACAGGAATTTTTGTGTGTTTTAATGCTATTAAGCTAAAATACTAAAATAATATATTAAAGTTAAAAAAAACTGGAATTCATGTTATAATACAATTTTTAAAAATCAGGTCTTATATAGGTTTTCGCTGCGTACAACTAGTCTAACAACAGCATTTATTGATTAATTTTTAACATTTTTTCCTTTATTAATACATTTTTTTAAATCCTCAAATGAAAATGTTTTATGGAAGTGGATTCATTAAAAAATCAGAAAGTGTAAACATTTTAATTTGTTATTGCTTGATAGCTAGTATGGAGCGCCAAATTGAATCTATAAAGTAACGCACAGGTGCTGTTTGTCTGAAACGGCTGTCACGGTAACCGTTTGGAAAAGTGGTATTACACAGGACCTGGGCTCCTCACAGTCACCAGGTCGACCACAAACCTCTCTGAATAGAAAGCTGGATAAACATGGAGCAGACAGGAAGACGGTGTCCTCAAACCCCAAAATGTGGGATAAAATCCAAATCTGCAGTTCTTTTGACTGAGTCGAGATTATTACACTGTAGGGTTGCTGCATACTGACACTGCAAATGTTTTTTTTTTTAAATACTCCAAGTTGTTTACAGCTAACCACATAACTTTTTCTTCTTCCCTCCACCCTCCAGAGGCGGTTTCTCTTCACGTGACAATATAATGACAGGCTCCAATATGCATCAACAAGAACTCATTGTCCCCTCTGGTTCTCACAAACAGATTATCATCAGTCTGCTATTGTTGACTTTGAGTTCTGTAAAGCCTGGTGTGAACTGGGTCAGTTGCTTTTCGTCCATTCAGCTGCACCTGGATTAAAGTCTGGCAGTTTTTCCTCGGATAATTCATAAAAGTGACTTAAAACATCCAAATTTGAAGACCCACTTTGATGAAAATTGTTTTGGGTTTTTTTTGTTGATTTTAAGATGTTGTTACTCATGATGGAGGACATGTATAAAGAAGGTTGAGGTGTGAGGGGCTGTAAGCAAGCAGGAGAGGGTGTTACAGATGAATGTCGGGAAGAGGAGACGGGCTTACTCCAAGCTAGCAGTCACAGCTCAGAGGTGAATTTCAAATCAACTACTGCCACTCTGTAGAAACTATGTCCTTTAAATTTTGGCTAAAAACGGCCTAATCAAAGGCCAAATCTAGATTCTTTCCCTACCCCTCTGGCTTCTCCCTTCTCGTCCAATAGTAGGGGCATTTGAAGTGATAGGGGTGTCCAAAATCGTATTTTTAAGGGCTAACCCTCTTCCCGGAGGGATGCAGAGCCCTCTGCCGCGAGGGTGTTCCGCGTCACACTGTGCCGTGGAGGAGAAGCGCTCTGAAGCACAGAAGTTTACATTTAAGTCTAAGAAATTATTTTTTGTTTTAAAGTTATAAAACCAATGTTGTGATGTATTTCCAAGTGCTAGCAGGTCAAACTTAACATAGCTAATGGGAGTGCCATTGGGACACTAGTTTTCCATAACTCTCCATCTGAAGGGCTAAATGTACAGGAGGGAGAAGCAGTAAGAGTAGGGAGAGAATTCAGATTCAGCTATAGTGAAATGATCACTTAGAACACTTTTAAAGGGGATTAAAAAATGATCGGAGTGAGACTCTAAGCTCTGTTTAATGCCGTTGTGTGTGCATCTGTGCACTCAATTGACCAGGTCGTCTTTAAATTACCCATCAAGCACTTCCTGACTGTGTCAGCTGTTTGACAGATTAACACAGTCCCTAACGGGGAAATCTGAGTTGGCTGAAAAATAAACCTTGCATGTATTTAGAGCCTTCTCATCAATTCTGGAAAAGGACTTTTGATTTGCGTGAAGTCCAAATTTTAGCTTGACAAATGTTGATAATAATAGTTCTCTGGACGTTCTGGCTTCGCTAAGAAAGCACAAAGGTTATTTTATAAGTGGCAACAGTGATTGGAACAGCTGACAGCAGCTCTCATCCATCTTTGGCAGCCTTGACCCCCTTTCAGAAGCTCACTTCCAAACTGGATAGCTTCCATCCCATGACAGGAACGTCCGAAACAGCAAACCACTTCCTCTCCTTTACTATAAGGCTATATTTTAAACCAAATTGTCTAATGGTGTAGACAGTTCAAGAAAGCAGATCCAAAGATCTAATATTAGCCCTGATGTCCGACGCTTGACTATTCATTAACTAAAATTAGGAAGGCACAAATGATGACTCATTGTTGCTTTGATATGATTCCGTTCATGCTTTATGGAGGTGATTTCTCCTCTCTCCTGCCTGAAACCTCAGCTCCAACGCTGAAGAAGCGACTTATGGGTGAGCTAATCAGCTCAGGATTTTCTACACGTAATCGCATTTGGCTGCAAACTCTGAGTGGATCACAGTCAAATGAACAAGGAGATTAGACTCCATATGTGAGAGTCTGTGTGTCTGGGTATTTACGCTACACCTCGACCTTAACTCAAATGTGTGCCACGTGTGTTCGGATGTATATTTGGAGCCAAACGTGTCGTCAGAAGGCAGATGTGTGAGAGCAGGAGCAGACGTTCGGCCCCAACTGCTCCATCTGTCTCAATGGAAGCCATAAGAAACCTGAACCTTCTTTAATCTCTCTGCACTCCAGGACTATGATTGTAAACCACGGAGGATGACGCATCTATTTGTCTCTCAAGTGGCTAATATGTTTATAAATAATAATATCGTTTAGTATATTTGGGGACATGACAAAGCCCAGCATGGTGATCTATATATTTTATCTTCTTCCGCTCATCCAGGATGGAGTCGCAGGGGCAGCAGTCTTAGCAGATATACCCAAACTTCCTTGTCCCCGGCCACTTCCTCCAGCTCCTGTGGAGGGACAAAGGCATTCCCAGGTCAGCCGAGAAACATAGTCTCTCAAGCGTGTCCTGAGTCTTCCCCAGGCCCTCTGCCCAGTGGGACATACCCGAAACACCTCCCCAGGGAGGCGTTCAAGCTCTCTCCTAGTGACAGCTTCTCACTCTATCTCTACGGGAAGCTTCCAGCCACACAATGAGGAAGCTCTCTTTGGTTGCTTATATCCAGGACCTTGTTTTTTGGCCATGACCATAGGTGAGTACAGAACAAAGATCTGGCTCGGTTCTCTCTTCAACACAACAGACCAGCACAGCGATTGGAGCATACGCTGCTCTTATTGATCTTGTCGATCTTACACTCTGATCTTCTCTCACTCGTGAACAAGACCACAAGATACTTAAACTATCTCCACTTGAGGTAGAAGCACACCACGCACCAAGAGAGCACAAACTACCTTTCTCCATTCAAGAACCATGGCCTCAGACTTAGCATTGCTGACCCTCACACCAACCACTTCACATTCAAACCTCTGCAGTCTGTGTTGGAGGTTCTGGCTAACAGGACAATGTCATCTGGTGGTCCCCGAACCAGACCCCTTCCAGGCCCTGGCTGCGCCAAAAATTATGTCCATAAAGAATATGAACAGAACCGGTGATAAAGGACAGCCCTGCCGGAGTCGAACATGCACCATGAACAAGTCTGGCTTACCGCCGGGTATGCAAACCAAACTCCTGCTCAGGTCATAGAGAGACCGGACAGCCCTTTGTAAGGCTCCCCAGGCCCCATTCACCCACAGCACCCTCCACAAGACACCACGGGAGACATGGTTGAACACCTCCAAATCCACAAAACATTCACAGACTGGAAAAGCGAACTCCCATGAACCCTCCAGCACCCTGAAGAGGGTGTAGAGCTGGTCTACTGTTCCATGACCAGAATGGAAACTGCACTTTTGTTCTTGGATCTGAGGTTTGACAGTCCAACAAACTCTCCTCTCCAATACCCTGCATAGACTCTCCCAGGGAGGCAGGGGAGTGTGATTCCCCGGTATTTGGAACTCACATCTCTACGTTTATGTAGTTCTCTATGGTACATACACAATATAATCCAGGTTCAAAATCTGTGGATTTGTCAGGGTGTTATTTACAGCAAAATGCAAGGAACCAAGTTAGTTTTTGTGACCCACATGAAACTTTTGCAATAGTCTACTATTTTATATGGTAGATATTCTGGCATAACAGCAATAAATACTCAGACACTGATATTTGTTGGCCTGCATGTTGTGGACACCACTCAGAGAGGCAGCCTGATAAGATAAAGAGGGAGTTTCTTACCTTCACAACTAAAGGATCCGGATCAATCCCTTTACTTCACTGATTTTGATGTTTTTCACTTCTGTTGCGATTGTGTTTTAGTGTCTGACTTCTGGACAAGCTCCAGGCCAAAGGTGAACGTGTGCAGATAACGTGTCACCTTGGCCTACACTCGTGTTTTCTATTTTTACCTGCCACATTCAAATGTAGGGCTACAAATGTTTCTTTTAGTAGATTTTAGGAACATCTACAATTTCCAAAACTTAACCGTTCATTTAAGATGAAATGAGTTATATTTGATTTCTACCACTGAAGTGCAATAAGATAGGACGTGGTTCAGACATCAATGTTAATGCTTAAGGAGTCATTGGGAGTGGTACTTATTCACCAAAGTGAAGAGAAATTGTGTCGCAACACGGATCTCTGACCCCAAGTTTTCAGAGTTCAGATCAAAGGAAAAACCCATTTGCTACCATGTGATTCAATCATTATGCAAACAGATCTTCCCTTTTTTGTCCTCTTCTACATACCTCAAATGAGAGCTCACAGTAAAGAGACTCCGAAAACAAAAGTCAGCAGTGATAAAAAATCCAATGAAAGGCAGGAGTCACTGACTATATATTTCCCAACAAGCCTCACAGAGCATGAACTCGTGCACATTTTGACCAATTTGACCAAAGTATAATCTAGACAAATAAAGCCTTAAAACCTAATGCGGTATGTAAGCAAATGGAAGGAGACAGAGTGCCCCATAAAATGGTTGTAAAAAAAGGTGGAACCTAAAAAGTGGAACCTTAAAATAATAATATAAAAAATAAAACTTCCCATAAAGCTGCAATAAAACAATTATGGCGACTAATGATAAATAAACAGGAGGCAATTATTTGTTGGAATTTGCTTGAGTTGATGCGGACCTAAGGCTTATTAAAATAAAGCAGAGTCACTTATTTTGGCTAATTCTTGTGATTTTAAAAAATGTGTTGAGATACTAAAATTGATTAATAGTTTTAAATGTTTTTATTGTAGTAAAACAAAAAGCTAATTTAATCAAATGTTCCTGCTAAGTCACAATTCTACTCGTTTTTTTCTCCTCTATGCTCTGAATAAAAAAGTAACCTCATAATTACAATTATTTTACAAATAACCCATTTTTGTTTTTATACCGTTTAAAACAGGCATGTCCAAAGTCTGGCTGTGGTCCAAATGCGGCTAAAACCATGGAAAGTGGCCTTTCAACGAAACAATTCTCAATCACCCACTTTCAGATTAATAGATCTGTGTTCGTCTTTGTTTTCCTTCTCTAAACTCTCAAAACTGTAGGGCTGGATAGCTCTAATATAGCTTTTTAGTGTGTTATTTTTGCTAGGCTAATGTTACCTTGGGCTTTTGAGCTTGAGAGTGTAAACAAAGGGTTGATGGGAAATAAGATAACTTCTGTACCAACAGTCCCACTCTCAACAAAGAAGTTAATTTTTTTTGGTCTTAAAACCAACACAGAATCTTTTTAATTTTGGCTAAAAGCTACACAATCACAATTAAAAGACCACTGGGAACCATTTTACGATAGAAAAAAATATAGTTGGAGTGAGACTTGAACACTATGCTGCAACCCTTCTGTGACACTTTCTAGCTCATTTCTAAAATGTCATCTGTAAATAAAAAAGAAAAGTTGACAGTACAGGGCTAATGCTTCCAGGACAACTGGAAATTTGTATATTTTTTCAGTGAAGTTTGAAACAAAAGTGCCTGCCTAATATGCCAAGAAACTGTCGCTGTTTTCATGATGCTTAATATCAAGAGAGAATATCAGACTAAAGATGCTTGCTACGACAAACTAGGAATGAAAGGTACAAAGAATTGACAGTAATTTTGGTAAAAACGTATTTAGATATATTTGTTTTCAATGTGCAGAACTGAAAAGTGTGCAAAATGTTCATTAAATAGTTCATTTGAAAATTTATGGTATTAAATAAGTTAAAAGAATGTCAGTCTGAATGGTTGTTTAGCTAACATTTTCACCTCACTAAATCTGGCCCTCTGCAAAAAAGTCTGGATACCCCTCGTTTAAACTCATCTGAAAGAAATTCATCTTGTTCACGACATGAAAACATTACATTTGTATTTTGGTGGCTTCATATTAAATCAAAAATTCTGTTCTGGATGTTCTGTGAATAAATTATGTAAACATGGAGGCAAATGGAAACTCTGAATCCCTAAAAGCAAGGTTTCTTTTAATTTTTTAGCTTTAAAGTCCCACTCTGATCATTTTATGACCTATTTTAAGAGCATTCCCAATGGTCTTTTAATTATGATTATGCTGTTTTTGACCCAAAAAAAGTCTTGGAGTCCTCTAAGTTGTGGGCTGGACTGTTGGCACAGAGTAAGCCTGCACTCATTTCCCATCATCCCTTTGTTTACACTCTCTCCCACTATCTTACAGTCCCTCACAATCTAAACCTACACCACTAGACTTTTTTCGCTTGCATTTTTTCATCTGCTTTTGATTCACAAGGATTTGAATAAAGAAATGCTCAGAAACGCAAAAATAAATCATAACTTGCCACAAAACCATGTTAAAACACAACTTTAATTGGCATGTATCTGTAAGTATATATATTTTTTATTAAAAAAAAAAAAAAAACAAGAGTCCAGTAAAAGTTTTTATTCATTGATACTTGTTTGTAGTCGTCTCATGAGATCCCACTTAGTTCCACGAAGTCTACCATGGAAAATACTGTGTTATTCTCATAACAGACTGTGCTTGTTTTTGGTAAAGCTGTCTCTCCAAGCAGATGTATTTTATTTTTAAACCCCCATCAAGGCAAAAAAGAACCAGTTTTATGCATTTTGGGGTAAATTAGCAAACAAGAAAAAAAAAGTGTGTCACATACAAGTGAAGGCCTTGTGGGATGGAACACCTAGCAACAAGAACACTCATTCATAGGATTACATTATTTTTCTACTAAAACGCTTGTAAATTCATGCTTAGACTCGCTTATTTGTCGGGGACTGCGTTTACAACGAGCAGAGGTCAGATTGGTTCTGAAATGTTTTCTTTATCACTGTTTTGAGCAGAAGCTTTGCTCCGCCCACAGAGGTCGGCTCAGCCAATCAGCTGCTCGCTGCCGCAGCTCTAATCTGTACATGTAAAAACTCCGTCCATTGAGTCAGCGGCCATGCGCAAATTGATTCAAGAGGTGGTCTGAGAGGAGTGGGGTCTTGTTCTTATAAAAGGTCTGTCTTCGGAGCTCGCATATATTTTCTTGGAGATTACAATTAGCATCGGGACTTCTTTTTTTTTTTTACGCGGAAAGATAATTTTAAGGATAGTCTGGTGGGTTTTTTCTCTCTCTCTGCAACACCCCCCCCGGTCACTCCTCGGATGACAGATCGTCTTGATGCTGAAACCAGCAGCAACGATGCGGCGGCTGACACGTTAACTCTTTAACTAGTATTACCCAAATCACTTCGACCGTTTGTATCGTACAAGAGGGCAGAACAACTGAATCCCACGATGAAGCTCAAACCGAACCAGACAAGGACGTACGATGGAGACGGGTTTAAGAAGAGAGCCGCGTGTTTGTGCTTCAAGAATGAACGCGAAGAGGAGGTAAGAAAACAGTGTGTCATTTCTGTGAAGATGTGTATTTACGTTTTTCGTGGCCTAGTGATGCCTAAACTGTCCTAGTCATTCAGGGGGAACTTGGTCAATGACAAAAGTGAAACACAAAATGCGCCTGGGTAATTAAACTGGTGTTTTGATGTAGAATTTGATTCTTGTTTTAGTGTCTTTCTGTTTGTGTGTCGGTGTTTCGGTAGCCTGTTGTAGCTACTGTTGCTGCTGATGCGCCTTGGGCCATCCAGTTTAGGCTAGTTTGAGAGGCACGTAGTGAAAAGGGGAGTCTTGTTAGGGTAGCGTCAAACAGCGGAAACTGTAAACTTTCAGAATAAAACGCACGGTCATAAATCCCATTTGTGATCAAGCGCAGTTTGTGACGTAGTACATTTATTTTGAAAGCGTTGTGAGTTCACATCCTGTTAGCTTCTAGCTAGCTTACCGGGAAGAGCGGTGAGCAGAGGGGGCGAGGCTGAGGCTCTCCCTCCTGCACGCTTGCTTTAAAACCGGGTTTAACGTCAGGCTTTGTTGAGTGAGGAACTAAAAGTAAAAACCGCCTTGCTATTTATAAACGTTTCTTGGAAATGTAAAGTCACCTTAGCTTAATAATATTTAATTCAAGACCGTTCAGCACCTTAACCCGCCCACCTCAAGCTGCGTAGCTAGTAAATTAGCGAATTTTTTTTTTTTAATATAGAAATGATTTATTGACTTGATATGACAAACACACAATTAAACGTATAACTTGTTAGTTTTTATTTATTTCAGTGTGACATAACATGATTTTTGCATGTTCTGCGACACCGATACATCAAAACATTAGATGAAAGGTGTTTTTATGGTTTTTGAACCTCACTGCTACCCTTTAGGCCCACTCTCACCAACAGTGACAGTATTGTTGGACTACAAGTGCATACTTGTTTTTCCTTAACATTTTTTACCTAGAAACACCCATAATCTGACTGACCTATATTTAAAATAAATATGAAGCAAAGTTTTTCTATTTGTATGCTAATATATTTGACAGTCCAAGCTTTGAAACTTCATTATAATCACAATCAGGGAACCTTTTGAATGAATTCTGCCCTTTTCTAAATTTAGCCCTGTCTGAACAAAGCCAAAACAAAGAGTTACACAATATACTGTAAAACACAACTGGTTTAGTGTCATTACACTAAGTCCTGAACTGTTTGACCGTTCAACAGATTTATCTGCATCTGCTCCCTAAATTCCATAGACTTTAAGTAAAAACTTATGTAAAATGATTTTGTGTTTTTTTATTTACTTCCTAAAACTCTTAAGTTTATTATACTTTTATTTAAACAACTTTATGCTAACTATATTTAGTTTTTACATGATAGTATTTACAAAAATGATACTTTTGAGCATAAAACTGTTTGTTTGGGGATTAGAGTTAGAGCCATAATAGAGAAAATTAGATATAGAAAACATCTCTATCAAGTTGAAGTCTGAACAATTTAGAGACTACAACTTTAACAAAATATGGTAGCAAATTATGGTATTTTTAGGCTTTAAAGCTGCTATTTTTGCAGGTCTATATTATGCATAAGTAAAACAAATACTAAGAAGCGGAAACTGACAAATTTAAGCATAATTCTTATGTAATTTTATATGAGTCGCATTCACATAGCTGCAGGATGGAGTTTAAGTGTTTGCAGCCTAAATGTTATGAGCTGACTTGCTGCAGGTCTGGTACTCCATGCCTTTAAAGTTTATGTTCTTTCATCAAGTCTAAGTTTTATTTATTTTTTTTAATTTTTACTAAGCCTCTGATAGAATAATTAAAAGAAAAGTGGCATCTAAAAGATCGACTCTTCCAGCTTGGATGCTGGAGCTACTGCAGGAGTTGTACTGGAAGTGACATAAGACAGGTATTTGCAGTGAGTGGGTGCTTCACACTAATGGTTTTCCCTTCATCTGTTCCAGCCCCTCTTTTGTTAGTGGCGGGATTCATTGACGTTTGAGCACAGGTGCACACGTTTCTGCTCTTGTCGCCTGGTCTGGCATTTGAAGCTTTCTTTCTTTGACAGCTTCAGACATTCCTCTTCGGGGAGGAGGTGAAGGCGTTTATGTCCTCCAGAATATTCCTGCCTGTAGGTTCAGTTTTGGGTTGTTTTACACCTCTTTCATGGCTCAAATTTTAGTCCTGAAAGTTGGCATTTCCTGTTCTTTTACGAGTAAATTTTGCATTTTGAGGCTTGTGTATCTTTTTGTAAAACGTCACGCTCTTAGGTTTCCATTTGAGCCTCTTTCAAAACAAAAGCAGAGTTTTTTGTTTTTTTTTTTTTTTTCTGACCAGCGTCTGGCTGTAAGCGGATTGTTGCTTTGGCTCTCATGATGATGTGAGTTATTTTGTTTTTGGGTTTTGTGCCTGCTTTAGATTTTTGTCTTTACTGTGTGAAAGCAGTTTGCAGGGATCCAAAAGAAAAGAGATACAAAAATGTGTTCACAAACCGATGAAGAAACAATAGAAATAGTTTTTGTTCAAACATTTATGTAGTATTCATATCTAAATGGTTGGGGAGTGATACCCTAGCAACAGTTATCCAAACATAGTAGCAGAGTTTGGTAGCAGTAAAGTAAAGGGAGAGGGCAGAGGACTCTGCAGGGTCCCGGTACCACAACAACAAAGCCAGAAAAAGCTGCACTCAACAACCCTGAAGAGAACAAGCCATTTCAGGGGTCTAAAAACAGCTTTGTTTCTTGTATACTTCATCTAACGTATTTCCCCTTTCTGAAAGTTGTGACTTATTTATGTTGTCCAAACATGTTTTTGACATGTATTTCGTGTTGCAGAAGTGCTTAGACCACAGAACCTGTGGATTTTTTTTTTTTTGAGCCAGAGTAAAAAAAAAAAAAAAATCTCTCCTTGGTAACGGCTGAAATGGAATAAGTGGAGCAGAGACGTCCTTTTTGTCCTTCCTGGCCCGGAAGCTGAGCAGCTCTTGTTTTGTACACATTCCACCCAGTTGACATTAGATGCATCCACATCAGGAGAATCCTTTAAAGCTCCTGCTGGCTGCAGATCAGATCACTGTGACAGACTCAGAGAGACAGAGAGGCTTTGCACCGTGGAAACATTTTCATTTAATACTCATTAGTCGGTGGCATCTTATTGTCTTATCCTCATTTTATTGAATTTTTACATATCTTTTGTATTTTATTAGTTGTTGGGAATTTGTGCTGTTTTTGTTTAATTCTTGTTCTTAATTTGCTCAAATGAAATGATTCTGAGGATGTTAAGTGCTTCAAAAATACATTTTCTGTTTTGTTTTATTCCATTTTACAACGTAAACTCATGAAAAAAAAAAAGAAACAAAAGAGAGCAAAATTAGCATGTTATGGATACAATTTAGTATTTCAAAATTAGCACTTTGTGGGCACAACTTGCCTTTTTTGCACACAAATTGATATTTTCTGGACACAAGATCGTAATAGAAATTGATAACACAAAAATAGTAATTTTACACTAATTTGCGCCCACAAAGTGCTAAGTTCTCCACTGTGATGGCTAAATGTCTGCAAAAAAATCCAAGTTGAACCAACAGAATGCTAATTAGTGTGCACAAAATGACAACTGTGCCCATAAAATGCTATTTTTTGCACCCAATTCTAATTTGCATGCAACAAATTCAAGTCATGCCTACAAAATACTAAATTGTGTTAACAAAAAACGGGTGTACTCACACAAATGTACTAATTGTGCACACTAAAGGCTAAATTGTGTGCAAAAATTAAAGTTGTGCCTGCAAAATGCTAAATTGTGTGCACAAAAGGCTAAGATGTGCCGACAAAATGCTAAACTGTGTTCACAAAATAATAAATGGTGCCCAAAAATGCTCATTTTTGGGCGCAAAAGGATCAAATGTACCTACATAATGCTAAACTGTGTGCACAAATAATAATTTATGAGCAAAAAACGCTAATTTGTACCCAAAAAATGCCAATTTTACCCTCAAAATTCTAATAAATGGCTAATTTGCGACCACAAAATGCAAATTCTACATATACAATACTAATGTGTGACTAAAAATGATTAATTTAAGAGCTTAAAAAAAGTATTTGTAAATGTTATACACAGGGCTCAGTATTCTATCCTTAAAAATTTAGATATAATTTTTTATCTTTAGCACTAAAATCCTTTTGCCACATAAATAAAAGTAAAGTCATCATTGCTGATCATTTATGTGTTGAAATTGTTATTTTTCCTATATCATAAATACATAGTTCTATATATTGTTTCATCTTAAGCCTTTGTCAGATCTCTCGTGAGCTTTCCACTTAATGTTCATGGAGTTCAAGTTTGCATTCCTCTGATTAGATCTCTGAGAAAATGTCTTTCTTTAACATATGGAACCTCCTGTACCGTACGCAGCTTGAGGCTAACACAAGGTGTGATATTTCCCCGTAGGTTGTTTCATGAGCTTGTCTCAGCTTGTTCCACATTTCCCTGACATTTAAACCCCCATTTTTATCAACCTGCGACGGCAGGTGACGAGGTTAGGGGAGCACAGCACGTGAGGAAAGCCGCAGCCAACTTAGCCGGCAATCGCTTTGGCGTTCGGCCAGCGTTTGACCTCCTCAGAGGCAGAGGATTCTCATCAGAAGGCCTGCAGCCACAATCCCATTAGAGGGTGAAAGGGAAGCTATGTGAAGGCCGCGTTTGGATTAAGTGACAGGCTGACTCCAGTGGTGGATTACTGGTGATCAGCTGTGAGGTGGAGGTAGATGTCACCATCTGTTGCTGAAGCTTCCTGGCATCTGCATGTGTGTACATTCGCCTCTCAGTGTTCCTTCATTGGTTCATAACTCCGTGTCTTGACCCTCTGGTGTAATCCAGTGATTCACATCTTGCATCTCTGCTCATGACAGACCTGCATTTGATTGATTTGCACCGTATAAAAGTGATAATGGTCGACGCGCTCGCGTCTGTTTTGATTTCTAGCGCGCCGGCTGCCAAGAAACCGCATCCGATCTGTACTCTGTACTCTGCAGCCACGGTGTAATTCGAGTCCCAGCGGGCAGAAGGGAAGCTCCGAGTGAGATTTGGTGGCTCGTGCGAGGTTTATGCGCTTCGTTTGCCAGGAACATGTGACTAAACCACTTAATGCTTTAATTAAGACCATTAACTGGACTGCAAACATCCAGTTTAAAAAAATAATAATAATGACATCACCCAACAAAACGCTGAACTGTTTATACATAAATAACAATTTAATTATTATTCTGTTCTGAACTTTTTGTGGGGTTTTTGTCTCCCATAGGTTCTGTTGGTCAGCAGTAGTCGGCACCCGGATCAGTGGATCGTTCCTGGAGGAGGGATGGAGCCAGAGGAAGAGCCGTGTGGTGCAGCCGTTCGAGAGGTGTTTGAGGAGGTGAGTACATCTTTTTCATTCTCTATGTAGCTCATTTAGGGAATAATACTTTTAGTTAAATATACTATTTTATTTGTCAGGGACAGTGCAAAATAAAAGCATCACTGTAGAATTAGCCCGACAGCTATTTTTCTTCTGTTCTGATATTCAAATGTTCTATCTGAAAAGCTTCAAACAACAATTAAAAATGTATAGATGTATTTTTACCTTTAATTTGGATTATGATTTAGCTGCCATTCACCCATACTAAGCAACAAAGGAAGCTAAAATAGTTATGATCTTTCTTATAAAGTAAAACAATTCCACCTGAAGTTGAACTGGTTACCGACATTACCGATTCTCTTAGATTCTCTTAGAATCGGTAATGTTTTAGCAAAAATTATTTCCGATTTTTTTCAGGCTAGGTATTGCTAATAACTTCCAGAATTGATTTGTTTGCCTTTTTTTTTTTTTTTTACGATTCTTTTAATCCTCTTAATTTGATTCAATTCAATTTTGAGATTACACGATTTACACATTTAGACACATTTGTTCAGAAATACATTAATAATCTCCATATTTGTTTTAAAACAAATCTGATACAGTTCACATACTGTAAAATTAATTGGTGAAATAATAATGAAATTGTACAGTGTTGCATGGATTCTGAAGCAGAAAAGCTTCAACAATTGTTCTGCTTCTCCTGGAGAGCGTTTCAGTTTGGCCACCAAGTGGTGATTGTGCTATAGCATTAGACCTTATTTCAGAAGAAGAAAATATGAGCAAGAGAACAGTTCTTTAGACCATAAATGGCTACTTTAAATAAATATTTCCTCAAAAGAGTTTGGCAAATTCATGCCTTTGAGTTTATAAAGATGTTTATTTAGTCAGGAATGTATGTTTAGGTTGACTGAGCGTTAGCATTAGCCGTCCTATGGAAAGCCTCATTAGCATCAAGCTAGTAGACTTCAGCCCTAGATTTTTGTCTATAACCTAAAATACTTTATTTAATTTATCAATTCAATATTTTTCTTTCTTTTATACAAAAAATGCCTTTATTCCATTTTATTGGATTAATTTTATCATAAAAAATTCTATTCTTTTCTATTTGGAGCACAAACTATGTGTTATTTAAGTTGTAAAACTGAAAAAAAAACAAATGAACTCCGTATCAAATCCAATTCATTTGTAAGTTGAGTCAGTGTGAACTTGTAAATCAATATTGAGATAAATGACTGGTTTGACGGGGATACCCACCCCTCGCCCTTATTATATATTATTATTAATTAGCTTTTCTGTTGCTAAGCATCACAACACTGAGTGTCAATTCTTTATAATGCCACCAGGGGGCACCAAATTAATATTTTTCCCCAATAGACTGAAGGTTGAACATGAAGTAGTCCTCCCTCGTGGCTCCAGAGGGACCCCCCATCACCAGCGGGGGGTGACACGCTGGCATTTCAGAGGTCACGCTGGTCGAGAGTCACATGCTTTCAGGAGCGTCAGGAGTCTAAACCTGGCCCTTCCCTGTAATCTTGCACATTTACAGAACCGTCAGCCTGCCTAGTTGGAAACACGTCTCTGGCAGAGCCGCACTTGTGAAGCATGCTGAGAAAGAAAGAGGACAGATATCTCATGTCTTGACAGTTATTTGAGTCAGCCGAGAACATCTGAATTAGTAAAAGGATTTGTTTAAATAGACACATGTACCTTCCAATACTAATACGCTTTGAGGTGAACAACAGGCTTTCTGGAGGCAATATGTGGTGTACAATATGAAAAATCAATTGAAAGCTCTATAGAATGTGATAAAAGGCAATAGTTGAAACTTAAACGGAACAAAACTTCAAATTTTATTATTAAAATAAGGCTCAATTCACTTTATTCTGACACTGAGATGCAAGCCCCTCTTATCATCCAACATTAATGTGTGCAAGTTCATTTTCTGATTTCTTATTTACGCCACAAAGAAGTGGAGCAATAAATGCATTTTATTCACTCCTCAGGCTGGCGTGAAGGGCAAGCTCGGGCGTCTGCTCGGCGTATTCGAGGTAATTAAAACAGTGGTTCTTCAAAGTCCTCATTTTTGAAAACATATTTTTTTTTCCCCTTTTTCCTGATTTTCAACCGTTTCATCCATGCAGCAAAACCAAGATCGGAAGCACCGAACGTACGTGTACGTGCTGACCGTCACAGAGACGCTGGAGGATTGGGAGGACTCTGTCAATATAGGTAAAGAAAATGTCAACATATTCGCTGTGCGAGCATTTTTTATACCCCTCCGCTTGCTGTACTGACCGGGGTACGGCTGGTGTTATTTATTAGGAGGCTGGAATTCTGCCTTGTAACTATATGGGTATGAAGTGATGACAGGTGACTGTAAATCTGTGAGACTGAGCTTGGCTGTACATTGACTGAGCTGAAGTAAACTGCAGCTGCTCAGGCTGCCAGTACACAGCTTATTATGAGGTGTTCAGGGGGAAACATTTGAACTTGAATTTCTATCACCACTTTTTTTTTTTTTTTTTTTTTTTAAGTGTGCCAACTTTTACAAGGTGTCTCTTTTAGTTATAATGTTATTTTCCTTCTTTTTCTTTGTTTTAATGTCAAATTGCATCAAAGCAGAAAATACTTAAGCAAAAAGTTCATTTGTGTGGATAATTATTAGTTTAGCTCACATCTTTCTAATATTATTATTAGAAAGTTTTCTCAATAATCAACACATCAGTAAATGTCAAAATATTGTCACAAAATATGAATTTATTTCCACATCCTTTGAAGCATTGAAGTTATTTGTGTGCTCTGTCGCCCCCTGCAGGCCGTAAGCGGGAGTGGTTCACCGTGGAGGAGGCCATCAAAGTGCTGCAGAGCCACAAGCCCGTACACGCCGAGTACCTGCGGAGGCTGCAGCTCAGCTGCTCCCCCACTAACGGCAACTCCATCCTCCCGACCCCTCCAACGAACGACATCTACCCTCATTACAGCACAAACGCCAACACGCCCTCCACGGGGACGCGCTGGGCTCTCCCCGCAGACAGGACTGCCCCCTGAGCCTCGGCTCGCCCCCCTCAAAGCCTGTACAGTCTCCTGCATGAATCTGTTCTCAGAGTCGTGGATCACCTGTATTTAAAACTTCTAATCATAGCTGCAAGACTGACCAAAGCCGCTGGCAGAACTCTGATGAAACGTTTGTGAAGCCGACACCTGGATATGACTAACTCCTGGACATTTCTACTGACTCTGTTTGTGAAAAAAAAAGAATGCCTTACAGAAACTGTATGAATGTTGTATTTGGGTTATTTTAGTTCACTTTTTACTTTGTAGCAGTGCTGCATAGCTTCTTAAGGTTAAGTGGGCCCTAAAGCACATTGGTTTGCAGAATGTCTCTAGGTATTATCCTTTTATCCACCCGTACTTGTATTACCTAATATATTATGATGCACCTAAGCATTTCAGGAATTTTTTGTATATCATTTTTTTTTTTTTTTTTTGGGGGGGGCACCCAAGAATAACTTACAAGCATCCAAATTTCAAAATGTTCATTATTTTTTAAATATTCTGTGTTTAGTTGGGATAAAGTTTAATAAAAAAGGGCAGATTTTTTTTCTTTTCCCCAAAATCATCAAATCTAAAAGTTTACTTAAGGTCAGACATTGTAACTTTGTTTGATACATCCACATTGTTTCACAGATTTCAATTAGCTCATATAGAGTCTATTGTGGAAATTAAGTTGTTTTTTTTTTTTTTTTTTGTACACTTTTCTTTAACCTGCACACAGTGCTTTCTTAAAAGTATTTTGGTTAAATTGACATCATCTAGCAAGTGATTGTGCATTACATTTGAGATTGGAAGCCATTGCTTAATAATCTGTTGTAGTCAAGGAAACAGTTTTGAGTTTTGGGACATTAAAGTTTCACAAGGTAAAAAAAAAAAAAATGTTCTAGTGTGTAAATATACGTTTATCAGCACGCCACTTCAATTTGACGAAAAAAGTTCCAAAGAAAATCCGTTTCGACTTAAGACACTTTTTCTGCTTCGACAGCTGAATGACAGACCTGTAAATAGCATCGGTGAGGTTTTTAGCCGTGAATTTTCTCATAGTATTTTCTATATTTTTTAACAATCCACGAAAGACAGTAAAGAACCCCGATTCTCCTTCATGTATGTATGTATAAAGTGTATAGATTGTTTAAAGGTGCCATGATTGCTTTTTTTTTGGTTGTTGTTGTTGACAGAGGAGTCTATTCTGCTGTTCTTGGAGGAGCTGCATTTCAAACTCCCCCTTTAAATGTGTATTTTTAAAGAATTTGAACAAAAAAAAAATTCTAACACCATTCTATAATTTGACACAGTATACGTATAAATTGTGTTGCAAAATTATTAATCAGAAATGTCAAATTCGAAGGTGATTTTGTAACAAATTTCCCTTTACTTCCCCTGTTGCTGCTGCTTTGTCATAAAATCTCAACTTTGTTCATTCATTTGTGGGAACCTTTCAGTGTGTCCATGTAAGGCGGCTTGATGAACTTGAAATGTGATGTGCCAAATCAATTAAAGTGTGTCTAGAACTTTCTGACACGAAGAGTGTTAAAGTTATGAGTCACGTTATGGAGAAAAGTTTCACTCTGCATTTGTTCTTGTTTTTTTAATCTAAATTCCAGCCCGTATTTTCTTTGCTACACTGTTTAAAAAGTGTCATGTTCTTTTGTCACAAACTACAGTCCAGAATGAACTTGAATGTGTTTCTCTCCTGCTGTTTGGCAGCACAGCGCTGCCTGAAATCTGAATGTGAGCCGGTCGCGTCCGGCTCCGAAACCTGTTATCAAAGAAGCAAACGAAAGAGCCGTGATCGGTCGACACGGTGAGATTATGCAAAGCCAGGATAAATGTGAATGTGATTTGAACTGGAAAGATTGTTTCTTTAATAAAAAAAAAACGATGCATTAAAGGGGAATTATCTGATGTCACTCGTCCTTTATTTGTTCAGCTAAAATCGTATCCATGTGACTTTCCCAATCCACCAGGAATGAACCAAAAATACTTTAAAGAACATAAGAAAAAAATGTTTTAAAGTTAATAAACTTTTTTATGTGGGATAAAGCTGCATTGTTATAACGTAAAATAATTGTATTGTTTGTATTGAATATTCCTCATATGTACAAATAGCTTCTTATGGGGATAAATATGACATTTTAATTTAAATGCTTAAATCTAAATACTAGCACTAATTTTTTTTTTATTATCTATAAATTTGGGTCACAAAGACCTAAGTGATTAAATAAAGGGTTTTGTTTTTTTTATAAAAACATAACATAAATTTTTATGTTTTCAACTAAAAACATAAAAATTAATCATCAAAAAACTCAGAAAACATAAAATATAGTTGTATCATTTACCAAAAATAGCTTATATGTATACTTTTTTGTTTTAATTAATTTTTTTTGTTTCATTTTATTATTTATTTTGCCCCCTTTAGTTGTTTTTCTTCCTATTTTCTAATTAAGAAAAAATATGTCTCATCTTATGAGTACCTTTTAAAGCCCAATGAAATTATATAATTTTAACATAAAATATAATTTTATAATAGTTTTTTTTAAACTTCATTTTTATTGTATTTTTACATACATACTTTACATACATGGTGCAACAGCAATAAAATAAATTAAAGAAAAATAAATGAACAAAATAAACACAACAGGTTTTATTTTGTAAACACGGAATTTAATTGTAAAAAATATCTGTTCATTTTAGTAAGTTTTTACATCTTGGCATAATTTGTTGAATCTTTAAAGTTAAAATTGTTGTATTAATTTACCTTTAGTTGAAGCATAAATTTTTCCATTGAGAATGTTTTAGCATTTTTTTTATAATAAAACTTTTATTTTGAAATTATATCTTTTTTTATTAGTAGTCATCAAAGTTTAAAAGAAAACGTTTACAAATTTGATAATTAATTAGATACAATTTCTTGTTGCATTTTATTAAAAAGTCTATTTGTCAAGTTAATTGCTAAAATTATGAAAATGAGTTTACTGATTAAAACCTTCAAACTACCATCCGCTGGTTTTAACTCGTGTCATAAGTCAGCTTTTAAATATAATAAAAACAAAAATCATAAATTTTTTTGTCATCTCTTAATTTTCTTGTAATGCTTCCTCACCATAGAAATGTTGTTTATTTATTTATTTATTTTTTTAATAAGTATGCCTCTAGATCTCGATAAATACAGAAAAAAAATACATCAAGAGAGTCAAATAAATAAAACAACTGTTATTTGGTTACTTATATTTAACTGAGGAGTTAAGATCACATCTCTAAAATTAATTTGCTTAATTTTTTTATTTTTAAAATCATTAACTTGTAACTTCAATGGTGTTATGGGTCAGTTTTGACACAAACATATTTTCTTCAAAAACGTGCAATAGTACATAGAATTTGAATCCAAACACATTGGAACACAAACAACAAACAAACCACTTGAATCACTTACAACTTCCAAAAATATTAGAAAGCTAATTTAGTTAATTCAGATTTTGTTTGTTTATTTTATTTTTTTGCAACTATGCTGGACAGATGAGCATCCCCTGAAGCTCCCACGATTTGGAGAGAGTGACAGTCATTGTGTTTACAGTGTAATATAATAAAGATTTTTATATAGCTTTATTTTTTTGTTTATAAAGTTGTTTTATATATCCGGGTTAAAACCCTAACACCAGAAAGGACAACATTTCAACTAAAGCATTTTTGGGGAAAAAAAAAAAAACAAAAAAAAAAGAAATTTTGTTGAAATCAAGGTTCCTGCAAGTCATAAATTCTTGATGGAATAAAGTAATTTTTAAGGGATTTTTTTAATATAACTAACACAGTCTAACCATAAATAAAGATAAAAAAAAAAACATCCCACTTATTCAATGGAAGCTGAAACAGTTCTCAGAGTGAGTGAACTGCCAAACACAACTGCAGATCACACCTGACGACACGTGACACCTCAGGTAAAGTTGCGGCTCCGCCCCCTCTTGCCTCGGGACCTGGGTCGTCCGCCTGACGGCGAGGGGAAAACGATAAAGGAGAGCCCGATCATCCGGAATCAACACTTAAACGGTTCATCTGAGGAGGACAGCTCAGTCTGCGAGGCTGTCCCAGTCCGCGGAGGATGAATGGGCACGCGATGACCTCGACTGTGAGCGCGCGGGCTCCTGTGACCCACAATGACACCAGCCTGGCTCTGCCCGCCGCGGGCAGACCTCTAACCTCTCGGGGAGAGCCTCCGTCATGCAGCGGTCCAACCGAGTCAAGGAGCAGGTCAAGATAATGTCTTTGTCGAGGAAAGCAACGATAAACAGTAACGTTTACCTTCTATTATTATTATCCATAGTTTTGGTGATGTTTCTTGTCTGCTGGAGGCGCATGCTCTGTTCTCATGGGTGTCTGATATCAAAGGTGCTTTGTTGTACTGGCCCCCACACAGTGGCCCCCTCTGTGCAGGTGATCTGCAGCCTATACTGGAACACGTTCATTTACAGGAAGGCATGCTACACTCTCATCCCCTGTTCAACAGGTTCTTGCTGTTATCTGCTTCCAAAAGCTGTCAGGCATGAGTTCATTCTGGTCTACTTCCCTCCAAGTTATGCACTAACCAGCCAACTTTCAACTAGCATTGGAATAATAATGTTTTTTCACAGTGTTTTTTTTTAATTATTTATTTAGAAAACAGGAACACTGAACAAGCAAACCATTAACAAAAAGTAGTTAATTTAGGTGTACTTAAAGTATACTTATTATATGTTAAGAGCCAGGCAATATGCTTGAAGTTTACTTTTTAATCTTAATAAGTTCCAATTTAGTCTGAAGAAGTTTTCAGTTAATAATTGGTTTAATCAATCAATTCATATATTCCTACAATCCAACTAGATTGAGGCAAGTTGTTAAGTGAAACCACCTGTATCATTATAAATAAAATACAATATTTAATGGAAAATATCATTTAGATTGAAGCTCGGTATTTACTATAACATAAGAACGTCATCACTGCTGACAACACACGTGATGGCAACAAAAAATGATCATGCCATAATTACGGTCAAATGTATGTAAATACTTTGAATTTTGTGACCCTACAGTGTGGTATGATATTCTAATATGTTCCAGTAGTTTTATTTTGATATGGGAAAAACAACAGTAGGCTGAACTTCATGAACCTAAAGTGTGAATGGATTTGTCATTAATTCTTATTTACTTGGTCTTTTGGGATATATGTCCTAGAGTCTCTTCGAGACATGAAAAAGCTGTGAGTCCAATACAGAATTATGTTTTTCTTCCCAAAAGGGGATTATAAAATCATAAGACCAAAAAAAAAAAAAAAAAAGTTCATTTGAGGTTAAGAAAAAAAAAAACTATGTGTGGTTTCAGTTATTCGTGTCAGTTTGTCCCGTGAGGATACACTCTTGGCTCTCGCGTTACAAAGGTGCTGGGAATGTGTGCGTTGTGACAACAAACACAAGGAAATGTTTTCACTCAGGTGAATCTCTCTGTTTCAGATGGAGTCGTGGGTGTTACCAATGGATATACAGCAAAGGTAAAAAAAAAAAAAAAAAAAAAACATTTTTTTCATGTTATTTTGTCATTGCTGGTCGTTGTTGACCCTCAAATTGGTGCAAGTGTCAATCATATTGCAGCATTAAAGCCTCACATTAGCTGTCACTTTCCATATCTTCCTTTATCATTTGAATTTAGTCAAATGGTTGTGTTGGTGGTCTTTTAATGTTGCTGTGTGCTCTACCTGCAGCCAATCAGATCTGTGTTGACAACGTAACAATAAACTGTAAACACTTAATGACTGTGAGAACTGAGTTTCAGAAATATGGAGAGCTACAAGTCTAGGCTTGATTGTTTAATTATGATAATTTATGTGGAAATAGGATTACATAAACTGGCTTCTATCTCCTCTTTCATTTTGGAATTCCACTTCTGGATAACTTGATTTACTTACATTACTTTACAATTTATTTACATTTATGTTTTAGGAAATTATTAAAGCAAGCTACAATTCAACATGTCATATGATTTTTTTCAGCTCAATTACAATTTTATGATGTTTTTTAAAAGTATCCACAAACTTAATCCGAGAACCAGTTTTGATTTACGTTATTAACCTGTTTGAGCTGCATGCATGATTCATAAATAAATGAAAAACACAAATAAATGTTCAGTAAAAATCCACTACCTGACATTTGAAATTAGGTTTTGCAGACTTGGTGCATTCTTCAAATGTGACGTGCTGATCAGATTCCAACTCTTCCTAACCAGCTAGAAAATGAGTTTAAAACATTGATTGATTAGTATGAAGTTGTTATTTATTTCTAAAAAAAGATATATGAATTAATTACTACAATAAAACCTTTTTTTTAAATCCTCTAACAACCCAACTTCAACAAAGTCAATAGAAAAAACACGTTTTTTTTAAATTGATAAATTGATTTCTAAATCTATTCTTCTGTTAAGTTGAGCAGCCAGTACATTATTGTTACTAATTTTATTTTATAAATTTTTTGGCAAGAACCAATTAAACATTTTTATAATTTATATATTTATGTTTTATTCAATGTTATATCGCTCTTTATGTATAAACTGGTTTTTATCACCAAATTAAATTGGTTTTGATTTAAAAAAAAAAAAGTCAAAATTAAATCAATTCAGTAGCTTGGCGGCGACACCCAAACTAACAACTTGCTTTAGCTCGAAGGCTTGCCAAGACAGTTTTAACTGCTTCAGGGCATATTTCGGTAACGTTCCATTAATCTAGGACTCCACCTTATTTAGCACCACCTTGAATAGAAAAAAAACATCGAGGAATGTTTATTTTACATACTTAAAAAGAGTCTGGCACAATAAGGGTAGAAAAACAGTTTTTAAAGTGCTTTTAACAGGACTCACCAGAGCGTACCTCTTCATAAATTTATAAATGGACATCAAAGTGGACATCAAATGGACATCAACCCCATATATAACATTACATAATGCCAACAAAATGGCAAGCAGAACATTGGAGAAATATCTTTGGCTGTCCTACTACTTTTTAAAAGAAAGACTTACGCTCTCGTCGTATACAAATATGATCTTTTTCCAAAGGCATTGTTTTTGTCTGCTTCTGATTCACGAAATTTTGAACAAATAAATACTTAGAAATTCTACTTTGACCTTAATTTTCTCTCTATATATGTCCTCAATCATCAGACAAATGCCACAAAAACATTATTTAACTTTAACTGTTTGGGAAAATCAAATTATAGCAGCTGTACAGTATCTTCCGCATATTTGCGTTTCTTTACTGGCGGTTTCACGTGTTTGCAGTTTTTTTTTCCAGTCATGTGACTCTTCCGGTTCATCATAAAACTCTTTATTTTGAGCAATACTCAAATGTTCTCTAATAAATATTTTTCAGAGCATTATCAGAAGTGTTTTTGATGTCTATAGAACAGTAACAGACATCCTTTGGGCGCTGGAGTTCTCCATATTCGCGGAATCCTGCAGTCCCCAACTCCCGCAAATAAGGAAGGATTACTGTAGCTTCTAATATTGTGTTTTTTGTTTTTTTTTTTGTTTTTTTTTTTAATCACAGCTCAATGGATCTAGTTTCCTCGGAAACTCTGCAACAGGCAACCTTGGGAGGAGCCCAACCAAGAGGTTGGAGGTGTCCCCCCTACCGAGCCCAGAGATGTCCTCTCCCAGTCGCTTTAATCGCAGCATGCATCAGAGTAGGGTTCAAACTTCTGGACTTGGCCAATCACAAGTGACAAGAAATGGGAAGAGTTTGTTCAAGTCAACATCTGACCGTTACAATCTTACAAAGACACCCAATCCATCTGCTCCCCTTGGAAGGTCCTTCAGACAGACAGGAGGAGCACAGTCTATGGATTCCAGTCGTGTATTTCAGCAGACTGTTGGTACAAAGAGTATCAGACAAACTGTTGTCAAACCGGAGACTCAAAGACCGGAGCAGTGCAGAGATTTTTTGTTAAATAAGCTTGGGAAAGACTGCCAGAAGTCCTTCCTTCTGAAATCCTATCCACCTTCTGTAGCCAGCTCGGGGAAGCTGGTGGAGGCGGGGCCCCCCGTCCAGCAAACTCAAACGCAGACAAGGTAAGATCTGTGTTTACATCCATCGCGCACAGCATATACATGTAATGTTCGTATCCAAAGCCCCGGATAAAACTTCCATTTCACACAGGGGGTCAAACAAGAATCCAGAAATGACTTTGGCGCAGGCCTTTACTTATTTGATCCAGGACAATAAGGAAAAGCAAGAACATGCAATCAAATGCTTACAAAAGGAGTTTCTCCAGGACGACAATTGGAAAGAGGTGATATAGTTGCACTGCATGAGGTTAAAGCTGCAAAGAATGCATTTTATTATTATCTAAACACCCTATCTTTTGGTATCAGGTGTTCCAGCCAGAGTGGATCAAGCATCTTCTGCAGCTCCTCAGCCACGAAAATAAGGAGGTGCAGTGTGTCTCCGCAGGGGTCCTGAGGGTTGTTGTTCACGAGGACAGTGAAAAAAAGATGGAAGTGGAAGAAAAACAAGGTTTAAACATCATTACTGATGCACTGAACTGCAGCGAGGAAAAAGAAACCAGAAAGCATCTTACCGGTCAGTATTATTCAGAAGTTTCATTAAGTATCAAATGTCATTCCAATTAATCTGATCTAATATCATAAATGTCATACCCGACTTCCAACTGAAAGACTGTTTGTCTGCATTTTTGAATTACCCTTTAAAGAAGATAGATGAGAGCATTTTTCTTTTTGAAGTTTGCTGCATTCTTTCAGGAGTCACTTAATCATCAAGCCAAAGGTCACATGGTGCAAATTTAAAAGCTTTGTAACTCCTGATTAAGCCGATCTTACAAATGCAAGCTTGAGAAAGGTTTTGCCTGTCCTTGGTGTCCACTAAACAAGTCATAATTTACTTCGTTTGTCTGGTATTAAGCTTTTTAGACAGCAGAAATGCTGTCCTAATGGCCAAACAATCAAAAGTATTTGGCATAGATAAAAAAGGGCTAATCTTGTAGCTCTGTTCTTTTTGGAGCAAAATTTGTACAGATTTTCGTGGATTAAAACTCTTTTGAGGCGTTTAGATTTGAAACCCAAATAAAGCAGCAGCCTATGCTGTGGAGTCCCTCACAAGAGAAAGGCAAAGTGCAGCTGTGTTAGCATATAAGCCACAGCAGACAACTGGAATTATTTCTTGGTCTTAGCCATTTTATTTAAGCATAACAGCATTTAGTATGACACAACAAAACTATGTTTTGGATGTGCGGTTTTAAGGTGATAAAACTCTGCTTTTTTTGTCCGTCTTGGGATAGCACAAAACTGTGATAGTCATACAGACATTTTCTGACTAATTATCCAAGTTCCCAGAGTCAGTGAATGCACCAGAACTGAAGTGACCACCATTGTCGCTTTTGATTGGTCCTTCATGTTATCCCCGCCTCCACACACCAGAATGGGGCCAAAAGTTTCAAAACTGAAATTTTAAGACCCGAAACCGAAAAAAAGAGTTGAAAGTGAAAAAAGATTTGAAACTGAAATCTAAAAGCAGAAAATATGAGGCTAAGATAATTAAGTTTACATTAAAATTGTAGAAAGTTTCAGACACTTTAATTTTTTAACCAAACAGCAATATTTTTGTTGTTGTTTTATTGTTTTAAATCTTAATGGCCCCAAAAGGGATACATATTAATAATTTTTTTTATAACAAAAACAAAAAAAAACATCAACCACGGTGCTGAGGCTTAGTGAAACCAACACGCTTAAGCTCCCAAGTCGTCACATATTGATAGGTGACCCAACTCGTTGTTTTTTGACGTGCTGTTCATATTAAATCACGGGTCCCCCAACCTCCAGGCCCCAAACTGGTCCAGTACCACGAAGCGGAGCACACCAGTATCCTCACCTGGCACCAGGAGTGGTTGTGGTACTGGATGCTGTACTAGACATGGTACTAGAACACGGACTGGTCCTCGGGATGTGTCCAGTATCAGTACCGAAGCCCGGTGCGATACTAGATGCGGTACCAGACCAAACTGGTACCAGATGCGGTACCGGACATGAACCAGATGCAGTCTGGTCCTTGGGACGCAGTACTAGATGCAGTACCAGACCAGAACCAGTACCGTGTTAGGTTTAGTGTACCGGTATGGGAACCTATCCGAACACCCGTTCTCCTAACCCCAGCGCCCGGTACCGCATCTGGTACTAGCTTGCACGTAGCACAACATCTAGTACCTTGTCAGGTGCTGGATTAGGGTTAGAGTACTGGTGCACTATGCGTCGCGGTACTGGACTGGTTCCAGTTCCCGACCCAGAGGTTAGGGACCCGTGCTTTAGTGACAACACCCAGGATGCGAAGCTGTACCGGTACTGGATGCATCCCGAGGACCAGTGTGTGTCTGGTACCGCGATTTTACGAACAGCTAGCTCTTTTTTTAAAAAAATGGCAAGTTGGGGACCAAACGTCAACATGTGATGACACGAGAAAACAAAACACCTACAAAATCCACCTTACAACCACATTATAAAGTAGATCATTAGGAACACACCAGCTTTTTATTCTATAAATCAAAACTATTAAAGGTTACACATATAGTAAAATAGAGTACAATGTAAATAATGTATTAAGCTTGCACTTTGTGTTAAGTCTCTGGAGTTTGCAAGCAGATATTGAAAATATCTGTTGTGGTTTTAGACGGTAGACTGACGTGAATGGGAAAAACAGGCCAAAGTATGATTCAAAGGAAATCCCCTTTCTCTTCAACTGTCAAGTGCGGAACATTGACATTGATTTAAGCTTTCAGCACAGCTTTTTGCACACGGAAAATTTTTCAGGGGAAAAGGAATTCAAGATTGGAACACCAAGCTTATTAGACAGCGATGTGTAAAAGAATGTCAATCATGTCAAACATGTAGAAGTTGCTGTAATGCCACAGAAGGGATCTTTTATGGGACAACTTCCTTTAAAATATTGAAAATATTTAATATATGAATCTGTAAGAAAAGAAAAAATGAATTAATTTGTTGTGTAAGCATTTCAAAATAATTTATCTGAAATAATTCACAAATATATTTCCGTATTCCCCACAGGACTTTTGTGGAACCTTTCTGCTCATGACGAAATCAAGGAGAAATTCTCCCAAAAAGACATTCAAACCTTGACCAGTAAAGTTCTGGTGCCGAATTCTGGCATCTTTAAAAGAGGAGGACTCCAAGGAGGAGTTTGTTGCTTGTAACGAGACTTTCCACAACGCTACAGGCTGTCTGCGGTGGGTACAAATATACAAATATGGAGTTAATCCATTTGAAAACCCGTTGATATATATTACTGGATTTGCCTTTGCCTATCTGCTGGTATACATACTTATGTGAAGGTCCCATTGTTAAGCATTGAGTCATGCCAGCAGAACCTGGTGTTCCAGTGTTAGAACGACAGACAGCAACCACAATAAAAGAAAAAAAAAGAAAGACAGACTAGCTCCTTCATTGCTTGCCCAATTTTCACAAAAAAGCCCAAATTAAAGCTTTAAAAACAATTGATTTTGTGGTATATTTAAAATCACAGTTGAAAATTAACAGCTTCTAAATATCCAGGATTTTTTATTTTGCCTCAATTCTAGAATCTTCATAACTGAGATTGTCGCTCGGATCAACACAGGAGGAAGATTGATGAAGTTCAGCGGCATGAATGAATGATAAAAGTGATCTTTTCTCAATTAAAAACACGTTAAAGTGCTGTACAAAAAAAAAAAAAACACCCTCTACCACACATATAAACAAAATTAGGTGAGCAAGACGAACGAAATCTATCACAAAAGTAAGAAACTACAACTTTATTATCTTTGATTATTTTTGCAATACATGCATGTCTAATACAGCTAAATTACAATAAAAACTTACATTCAAATAGAGGATTTTGTAGGCCTTTGGAAACATAGTGTGCTGTTGTTGTTTGTGTTTTTGGAGCAGCGATGTGTGTAGATGTGGAACACTGATATAGTTTGCAGTTTACTTTATGGATCTCAGGTTTCCTTTGTTTGTCTGGAAATCCAAAGTGCAGAATATTGCTATAAAATAAATGCATTTTATCATAAAAAAACAGAACAAACAAACAATTTGCCATAAGCCAGTCCACTGCTTGCTGTTCTATGCAGGTCCAAAGTATGCAAAGTAGAACTGCTTGGTTATTGGAATTTAGTAGCATGGTGGTAAATGTGTCTAATACATATTCTTCATCGTTTATTTAAAAGTAATGAATTTTATTCCTGCACTAAACAAGTCTTTTTTTATGGAATATTTGATTAAATTTATTCCAAAAAAGCTTATTAGTTAAAAATGCTAAAAAAAACAAACAAAACAAATTTTACCCCCTACCCCCACATTTAGCCCTTTTAGCAATATGGAAAAACAGTGTCTTCAAAATTGGACTTTACTCCCACACAATGACAACATTAGTAGTCGCTGGTCAGCTAGCTTTAGCGCAGAGCTGCTAGCGCTCGGAAATACATAACATTAGTTGTATAGCTTTAAAAAGGTTGTGCTAATAAATAATCGTGTAAGGGAAGTCAACAATTCATAACAATAAGTTTATATTCTAAAAAATAAATTCAAATAACAGATGGATATGCAATCCTTTTTTTTTTTTCTTGTTGAAAAAAACAAATAAACCCAATTTTGAGGCGATAATCATTAAATGAAGAAATGAATAGAAATATACCTTGAAGGGTTTAATAGTTTTATTATACATGTCAAAACCAAACTTGAGTGCTAGCGCCCAATAAAGCACACACCTCCTGATTTTTCTCTATTGCAATGTGATTACTAACCTGTAAAAAGGGGGATTCCTCTAGATCGGATTATTATAATTTGTGCAACTGACTGCAAAACACTGCGTTCCCTTTTGTGGTTCTTTGTGTACCTGTTTGGACCTTATTATGTTTTCTTTCCTGGACGTCATGTCACGGGACGGTTAATCTATATATCAACAGTCCAACCACTT